>CM064879.1:74178100-74308385 GCA_003313485.2 Penstemon barbatus
TAACTCAACCCGATATGCGACTACCGCTTCCATGGTGAGTTATTTCCTAATTGGGGTATTCAGTGCGCTTGCCATCCCAGCAAGCCACCCACTTATGTGTATCGACTATCCCAGTCACGCTCGTGGACCCCAGCGTCCTCCAGTTCATCGGAGTATACACAATAGTGAGAGTCTAACCGAATCCAACGATGTCCTATCTCGATTGGATTCTACGACTCTTGAATATGTTCTAGATCACGGCCTTAGAGATCAGTCCACGGGTTGTCCCATAGCCCTGTGATCTAAGGACTTCTATCCTTATGCATAGATAATTATTACATAAGATAAAGATGACCATTTAATAAAGTGTATTTATTAATCGAAATTGAATAGTTCCGCATTTATTACAATAAATACTAGCCATACAGCTGGCTTGCAGGACACTATTTCTATCAATCTCCCACTTGTCCTAAAGCCAGTCTTTTATGTTCTTGAGTCCCATCTTATGCAGATGTTTCTCAAATGCCTTTTGAGGCAGAGGCTTCGTTAGCGGGTCCGTCGTATTATCTTCTGAGTCGACACGTTCCATCTTAATGTCTCCTCTACCAATGATATCTCTTATCACATGGTATCGTCTTTGTACGTGCTTGGATTTCTGATGAGATCTCGGCTCCTTTGCTTGCGCTATTGCCCCATTGTTATCACAGAAGATAGTAATGGGCTCAGCGATGCTAGGTATCACATCCAATTCCTGGATGAAGTTCCTCATCCAAACACCTTCCTTTGCTGCGTCACTCGCGGCAATGTATTCTGCTTCGGTGGTTGAATCCGCGGTTGTTTCCTGCTTGGAGCTCTTCCAGCTAACCGCACCACCATTGAGGCAGAAAACGTATCCTGATGTCGACTTGATGTCGTCTACATCACATTGGAAGCTCGAGTCTGTATAGCCTTCCAATTTCAATTCTCCTCCACCGTATACCAAGAACAATTCCTTAGTCCTTCTCAGGTACTTCAGAATTGCCTTTACGGCTATCCAGTGCTGCTCACCTGGATCAGACTGGTAGCGACTTGTAACGCTTAGAGCGTATGCTACGTCTGGTCTCGTACATAGCATACCATACATTATGCTTCCTATCGCGGATGCATATGGTACTCGAGACATATTGCTTCTCTCTTCTGGCGTCTTTGGGGCCATAGACTTAGAGAGTGCAATCCCATGTCTCATTGGAAGCAATCCTCTCTTGGATTCTTCCATACTAAATCTTTTCAAGATTTTGTCTATGTACTGGGATTGGGAGAGGCCCAGCAGTCCTTTTGATCTATCTCGGTAGATCCTTATACCTAGTACAAAGGATGCTTCTCCCATATCCTTCATTGAGAATTGTGTAGACAACCATGCTTTAGTTTCAGACAACGCTTTCACATTGTTTCCAATGAGAAGAATGTCGTCAACGTAAAGCACCAAAAATTCAACTGTACTCCCACTGATCTTTTTGTACACGCAAGGTTCGAACATGTTCTTGATGAATCCAAAAGTTTGGATTGTCTCTTCGAAACGAATGTTCCAACTTCGGGAAGCTTGCTTCAGTCCATAAATGGACCTCTGGAGTTTGCACACCTTGTGTTCATCTCCTTTGGATGCATATCCTTTTGGTTGCTCCATGTAGATCTCCTTATCAATGTCTCCATTGAGAAAGGCATTCTTTACATCCATCTGCCATATCTCGTAGTTATACCACGCAGCTATGGCCAGCAAGATCCGAATGGATTTGGGCATTGCGACGGGCGAGAAGGTCTCCTCAAAGTCGATACCTGGTCTTTGAGTGTATCATTTTGCCACTAGTCGCGCCTTGTAGGTTATTACCTCTCCGTTCACTCCAAGCTTTCGCTTATAGATCCACTTGCAACCCACGGGAGCCACTCCCACTGGTGGATCTACCAAGTCCCAGACCTTGTTTGAGTGCATGGAGTCCAGTTCGGATTCCATGGCTTCGCGCCACTTTCCCGAGTCTATGTCTAGGATAGCCTCTTCGTAAGTCCTTGGGTCGGTTAGAGACTGTCCAGTCTCATGCAGCAGACCGTAGTACCTCTCGGGTTCTCTACGTTGTCTTTCTGACCTACGAAGTATCGGTGTACTTTCTGGTGCACTTTCATGCTCTTGTTCTCCCACTGCCTGTGGTGACGGGTCAGCTTGATCGACCTCTAAGGCCTTTTCAGCTTCAGTGACCTCATCTAGTTCTACGTTATTTTCTTTCTTGTCCACCAAGAAATCCTTCTCCAAGAAGTGAGCGTTCCTCGAGACAAACGTTGTTTGTCTTGTAGGATCGTAGAACTCGTATCCTATTGAGTTTTCTGGATACCCCACGAATTTGCACAAAGTGGATTTAGTTTCCAACTTATCTCCCACTAGCTTTTTAACGTAAGCGGGAGATCCCCATATGCGCATGAATGCGTATGAGGGTGCCTTGCCAAACCATAGTTCGTATGGTGTCTTTTCTACGGATTTCGAAGGTACCATATTCAGTATCTTCGTTGCCGTGAGGAGGGCATGTCCCCAAAATGAAAGAGGTAAGTCAGTGGCACTCATCATGGATCGAACCATGTCCATCAATGTTCGATTCCTTCTCTCTGCTACTCCATTTAATTGGGGTGTTGCAGGAGGAGTCCACTGCGATAATATTCCATGCTCTACAAGATAATTCAGAAATTCGTTACTAAGAAATTCTCCACCTCGGTCAGAACGAAGAGCCTTTATCGTATGACCAAGTTGATTCTCTACTTCCATCTTGAATTCTTTGAATCTCTCAAAGGCTTCAGACTTGTGTTTCAACAAGAACACGTATCCATAACGACTAAGGTCGTCAGTGAAAGTGATGAAGTAGTCATAGCCACCTCGGGCGCTTTTTCTCAGTGGTCCACATACTTCAGTATGTATCAAGTCCAATGTTTGCTTGGCTCGCTCAGGGTTTCCCTTAAACGGCAACTTAGCCATTTTACCCTTTAAGCATGGTTCACATGTTGGCATTTCATCAATGCGATTGATTTCAATCGCGCCAGATGATGCTAACTTTTGAATCCTTGACTTAGATATATGTCCAAGTCGAGCGTGCCATAATTGGGCAGATATTTCATTATCTTGTTTCCTTTTGTTTTGTTGTACATGCATCACTAACTTAGGTGGTTCAATGGTATATAGTCCATCTTTTAATGTACCAGTGAAAAACATATTATCATTCATGAATAACGAAAAGGAACCTTTATTAATAGTAAAATTAAAACCTTCATTATCCAAAACAGGAATTGAAATAATGTTTTTCACCAAACCAGGTACATAAAGAACGTTCCTAAGGACTAATTTATTACCACCTAAATCTAACTCCACTTCGCCTATGGCCTCGGCAGCAGCTTTAGCTCCATTGCCAAATCTCAGGATCCAATCCCCTGGCCTAAGTGGCCTTGTTGCTCCCATCACCTGTAAATCATTACAAAGATGAGAACCACAAGCAGTGTCTAGCACCCATGATGCACAGTTAATTGATAAATTAACTTCAACAAGGAATATACCTTTCGAGCTCTCCAAGAACTCTTTGCAGTTTCTCTTCCAGTGTCCAGGTTTCTTGCAGTAGAAACATTTTTGTTCACCAGACGAAGCTTTACGCTTCTTTCCCTTCCCTATGGGCCCAGATGGTGCTTTGCCTTTGCTTGAAGAAGCATTTCCTTTCCCCTTCCCTTTCTTTGTCCTTTTGGACTTGGATTGGGTTGAGGTAGCAACCATCAATGGCTTCTCTCTTTTCATGGAAGCCTCGGCAGTGGCGAGCATATTAGCCAACTCGTGAAGTTCAACATTCATCTTGTGCATGTTGTAGTTCACTACGAATTGCTCGAATGATCTTGGCAACGATTGGAGGATTATATCCTGGCAGTAGGTCTTGTCCATCTTTACGTCAAGATGACCAAGCTTTTCAATAAGCCCAATCATCTTGATGCAGTGAGATCGAACATCAGCACCTTCAGCCATCCTCGTTTGTTGCAAAGTCTTAGCAGTTTCATACCGCTCATATCTACTTTGCACCCCAAATAAACCATTCAGGTGCGTGTAGATTTCAAAAGAAGACTTCATATGCTCGTGCTGCTTTTGAAGCTCATTCGACATGGATGCCAACATGAGACAACGTGACTGCAAGTCATCGTCAAGCCATAAATCCACGGCTTCTTTCTCAGTATCATCGGCATCCTTAACAAGTTCGGGAGGGGGCCCATCAAGGACAAAACCTCGCTTTTCAGAAGCGAGAATGATCTTAAGGTTCCTGACCCAGTCATGGAAGTTGGGTCCAGTTAATTTGTTTTGTTCAAGTATGATGGAAATTGGATTCTTAGACATTATATCTACAAAACGACGAGAGAAGAAATAAATACGCGAAAGATTAATTTAAAATGCACAATTTACAAACATGGTTTTTATTTGTAAATTACTCCCACTATTTTAATCAAAATCTTATGCCCCCACATAAGTTTCGGGAAAATATCCTAGCGGGCTTAAGGCCCAAATGCAATCTCCTAGTACCCACGACTCGTTGGCCATACTATTTGATTCACTTGGTGGTCGAATATGTCGACGGTTAACCATCGCAGCTAACCCTTAAGTTCATTTAGCCTCGGTTTTTGATATGGACCCACGACTCGTGAGACATCCATATTTACTAGCGTTAAATCATGTCCAATACTCGTGGAGGGAAATAGTTCAATCCTAGACGCCCCACGACTCGTGAGACAGCGCCTAAAACCTTGCTATCCCCTCCCTTGGCACTAAACTCGTGCATCGAGGCAATAGACATATCATCTTCCTATAGCTCGACCCACGACTCGTGAGACATTGAGATATATTCGTACAATATGCCCAAGACCTAGTAATTGGATAGGCTCGGACCATAGACACTATTTATACGCGCCCGTTATTCGATTTAATATTCTAATTGAATTTTAAGTTCAATTGGAGGTTTCTAAGTGTGCGAGGTCTCATCAGATTATGTTTATCTTGTTTACGTTTTCTATCCTAAGCATGCATCTCATACATCAAAGAATAATGTGCGAAAAAGTAAACATTCATCACCTAGCAAGATATGATTGGTCGATTGCCCATCCTATGCGATCCATCACGAGCCACGTGATGAATCAATTGGTCAGTCTAGGGTGAAAATTAAATGTTCTAACTGTTACAATTTTCAAACCCATACATCATGGGCCTTCTTGTAATATCCAGCTTGATTGGGCCTCCATATAATGAATTGGGCCTCCATGTCCTCCAAGGTAAATGGGCCTCCATGTGGATCTCCAAGTCTTCATGAGGTCTTCTCGGCTCCAAGCCTAATCTAAGCCTAGCTTACATAATTTAAATGGTCCTATTCTATTACATTTGTTTGCGCAAGCAAGAGCACCAATCAGACCCATTTAATTACAACCCAAAAATAAATAAACCAAAAACAACACAGGGCTTAAGGGCAAAATCGACCAATCCACATATTCAATCAAGAACATGCATAAAATCACATAAGGGCAAAAATGTAAATTTACCGGCTCCTTTAATTTTAATTCATAAAATTTATCCAAGTTAATTAATTTTGAATTAACAATTAACCTCTAAGATTAATTAGCTCTTACTTGAGCTCCAAGTAATCTACAAATCCTATCTTGATTAAGATTGGTTAATTAAGGTAATCTAAATCTCTAAGATTCTTACCTTATCCAAAACTCTAAGTTTCCCAATATTCTCAAATCTCCAAGATTCTCAAGATTATCCTATTTTGTTTAGATTAGTTTAATTAAGGTAGTGTTCAAATCTAACAAGATAACTACCTTATCCCAAAACTCCAAGTTTCCTAATCTTCCCAAAATTCTAAATTTCCAGAATTTTCAAAATAGGTAGAATTAGAGTCCAACCAAAATTTGACCAGTCAAAACCAATCAGGAGCTGCCACGTGGACAACCCACGCGCGGCCCCGTAGGAGCGCGTGAGCTGCCACGGGCAGCAGCCGTGGCAGCCTGCTGCCGCGCACAGCAGCGCGCGAACAGCAGCCCTTGAGCTGCTGCTGTGCGCAGCGTGTGCGGACAGCGTGCTGTCCGCACGCCGCCGCATGTCGCGGCTTGCGGTGGTCGCCCTGCCGCGGTGCGCTGCCGCGCACCGCCGCGTGCCACCGCAGGGTTGGGTCTAATAAATCTTTTTTTTTTTTTTTTTTATTTTATTACTTTTATGATTTAATTAAAAATAGTCCCAATTAAATCACAATCCAAAATTAAAAATAACATGATAAAAATACGAATCTAAAATTACCAATTAACTCTAAGTTAACAATAAAGTCCTAAAACATTCATAGTTAAAGAACTATCCACATAAATCAAACATATGATTTAATAAACACAGAATTCGCAAATTCATATATATACAAAGCCTAGAGTTGGCTCTGATACCACTGTTGGGATTCGGTAAGAAAAACAGCCCTATGCACAGCGGAATATAAAATTTTTTCTAGGGCCTCTTAAAGAATCTTGCCAGGATACTCTCTAGTTGTATATATATGAATATAAATAAACGACAGTATAAGTTTTCTCGTTTATACCTGTCTCCTTGCAAATCCTCGGCTAGCAAGATGAGCTCTGAACTCTGCCCCGGTAAGATCGACCCACACCTTTGATTAGCGCCCCACGTGTTGCGCCTCTACGAGTTGATACACCACAATATCACGAAAAATTAATATATCCTAATCAACTGGAACATAGGGTATATTAATATCTAGGTTTTAGAACAACTTTGGAACGAAGAATCGAAGACGAAAATTCTTCCAAAGTGGAAGTGAGTTCGGCCGATCACAAGAGGGAGAGGGAGAGAATTTTTGCTTTTCTTGATTTTCTTGTAGAGTTGTATGTGAGATATGAGACCTAGTCTCTTATTTATAGATATCTCATAAAACCTAATCCTACTAGGATTAGGATACTAATTCTCCTACATGGGCCATGGCCCTCTTTAATTAGAAGACTAAGTCTTCTAATTAATTCATGGCCCATATTAATTAATCTTTCAGGGCTTTATTTAATCTCCCAATTAAATAGCCCAATTAATTAAATCATCTCCCAATTAATTAATTAAACTCCAAGTCTAATTAATTAATTATTCCATTAATTAATTAAATCCTAATTAATTAATTTACTCATAAATTAAATTCCAATTTAATTTATAATCTTGATCCAATTCCAATTGGATCCAATTTCGTTCCACATGGGTCGACCCAGTCGACCCACCCATTTAATCGACCCAGTCGATTTTGACTCAGTCGACCCAGTCGACTCGTTCGTTCTTGTTTCCTCGCTTTCGCTTCATGTGTATTGTGTATGCCCCCGTAGGTTCACCACATAATTGGCCGCGGGTTATAATTAAATATTATTTAATTACTCGAGCAATTAATACTCTAAATTAATCGAACACTCTGTCGATTAATCATTCCAAAATTATCACCCCTGCTAATTTGGGAATTCTCCCACACTCCACGGTCGATGTCCAGTCACAAGCCCATGGAGCCCAATCACTGGTGAATTAATTTAGTGAACCTTTTATCATTTACAATTTCCATATACGACAAAATCTCTCCATCGATCAATCTCCCAGTCGAGACTTAAGGGTATGGTCTTTCATCGGATTCCCTTTTCTTTTGTCTTGACCTTATGTACTCTGGTCTCGAAATAAATTCTCTTTGACTTAATCTTTATGAGCTACTTACATAAAGTCGTTAGATACCTTGGCCAAGGATTTTACCAGAATTAATTTCTCACAGAAATCCATAGGAGAATTTCCCAACCTATCAAGTCGGGTCAACGGATCCTTTGTTGATGATATGAATCTGCATACGAGTTCCTCTAAACCCAATGTGAGTCCACAGAGACTTTCTGGTGATCCTCAGTCAGTCGGAACTCATATCAAAGCATAGACGTTCTCGCACCAGATAAACCCTATCATCTCAAGTTGTTAGGGATCGTTCCTCGTATACTATTGCAAATTGGAATAACTTCAACCCCGATATGCGACTACCGCTTCCATGGTGAGTTATTTCCTAATTGGGGTATTCAGTGCGCTTGCCATCCCAGCAAGCCACCCACTTATGTGTATCGACTATCCCAGTCACGCTCGTGGACCCCAGCGTCCTCCAGTTCATCGGAGTATACACAATAGTGAGAGTCTAACCGAATCCAACGATGTCCTATCTCGATTGGATTCTACGACTCTTGAATATGTTCTAGATCACGGCCTTAGAAATCAGTCCACGGGTTGTCCCATAGCCCTGTGATCTAAGGACTTCTATCCTTATGCATAGATAATTATTACATAAGATAAAGATGACCATTTAATAAAGTGCATTTATTAATCGAAATTGAATAGTTTCGCATTTATTACAATAAATACTAGCCATACAGCTGGCTTGCAGGACACTATTTCTATTAGTTCTCAGTAAAGGTGTACCATCCATGTGAGCAACTTTGTATGACCCATTTTTTCCTACGTCAATGACGATGTAAGGTTCATCCCTATTTTGTTGCAACTTTCCCACATGCTTTGATACTTCTACTTTCTTGAAGACCAAATCTCCTTCTTTAAAAGATCATATTCGGACTCTTTCATTGTAGGCTTTTTCCATGTTCGACTTGGTAACCTGCAAACGAACTACAGCTTTTTCCCTTAATGCATCCGTCAAATCGACATCGTTTTTCCTTCTTGCTTCATTACATTCCTCGTTGAACAATTCGATCCTTGGGCTTGGAATCAATGCTTCGACTGGAATGACAGCTTCCGATCCATATACTAAACTGAAGGGAGTCTCACCGGTTGAGGCTTTAACAGTTGTTCGATTAGCCCAAATTACTCTGGGGAGTTCGTCCAGCCATTTTCCCTTAGCAGGATCTGGTCTTTTTTCCAAAGACTTAATTATTTCTCTGTTCCCACTTCAGCTTGACCATTAGCCCTTGGGTGTCCTACTGATGTAAAGTTTTGTTGAATCCCAAATTTCGAACACCAATCCAATAGTTGTTTTCCTGCGAATTAAGTCCCATTATCGGAGATGAGAACTCGAGGGATTCCAAATCGGCAGACTATATATTTCGATAAGAACTTTAATGACTTGGAATTGTGTAATTCGTGCTAGAGCGACGTATTTGATTCATTTGCTAAAGTATTCCACTGCAACCAATACATAGCTCTTCTTCGATCTAGCCACGGGGAATGGTCCGACTATGTCTATTCCCCATTGGTCGAATGGCCAGCAAATAGGTATGGAGTGCTTCTTTTCTGCGGGCTGATGGTTTATATTTGCATGAATTTGACAGTAGTGGCTTCTCTTTACATATTCCGTTGCATCATGGTTTAGGGTAGGCCAATAATAACCGGTTCGTAGACACTTTAATGCCAGTGCTCGAGCTCCGCTATGGGTTCCTGCTTCTTCTTCGTGAATCTCCTTGAGTACATCCTGGATTTGTAGTTCGGAAACGCATTTTAAAAGGACCCCTGAGACTGATCTTTTATAAGGTTTTCCGTCTAAGATTGCGTATTTGGGTGCTCGATATTTTATTCTTCGAGCTTCATTCTGATCCATCAGGAGGGACCCATCTGACAGATATTGCATTAGTGGAGTCATCGAACTATCTTTTCCCAAATCGATTTCCATTATCTCTGGATTAGGCAGTCTGTCTATGTCTATCGCTGGGGTATTGGAAATTAGCCAAGTGATTACTCTTTCGGTTCGGCCATCCCTTGATCCTGTAAACCGAGAAAGCTGATCTGCCCACTTGTTCTCCGATCGTGGGATATTCTGTATTTCGAACTTATCGAATTTTTCCGCGAGCCGTTTTACCTTAGCCATGTATTTTATCATGTTGTACTCCTTGGCCTCGTATAAGCCCTCAATCTGACGCTGAACCAATTATGAGTCAGTTATACTCTTAAAGTCTTAACGCCAGCCTTAATGGCCATTTCCATCCCTGCAATCAAAGCTTCGTATTCAGCCTTATTGTTAGTTACCATAAAATCTAGAGTAATTGCGTAGTTTAGATCCTCATTTTCTGGTCCTCTAAAATTAATCCCGGCGACGCCTCCGTCCCTATTCGAGGCCCCATCGACATGCATTAACCAAGTGTGATTTTTGACAATCAAAACGTCATTATCACATGTTGCTGTTCCGTTGAGTGATTCACTAGATGAGCTCGGGGTTTCCAAGAGGAAATCTGCGAGGACTTGTGCCTTTATGGCAGTTCTCGATTTATATTCAATCTCGAATTGACCTAGCTCGATAGCCCACTTAATCAATCTTCCCGAGGTTTCCGGTTTTGTTAGGACTTGTCTCAGCGGTTGATTAGTGAGCACAATAATTTTGTAGGTCAAAAAGTAAGGTAAAAATTTTCGCGCTGCTACTACCAAGGCCGAAGCAAACATTTCTATTTCCAAGTAATTATTTTCAGCTCCTTGTAACAGTTTGCTTAGGTAATATACTGGGTTATGTTCCGACCCTTCTATTTTTACCAAAACCGAACTTATGGCTACCTCCGAGATGGATATGTAAATAAATAAGGTTGTCCTTCAGTTGGTTTAGCCAGTAAGGGAGGTGATGTTAAATACTCTTTCAACTGATGGAATGCTCGGTCACAATCTTCGGTCCATAAAAAAGTCTTCGCTTTTCTCAAGGTTTGAAAAAAAGGTAGGCTTTTATCAGGCGACTTGGAAATGAACCTATTTAATGCAACGATCTTTCCAACCAAGCTCTGTACTTGAGAGATTGTCTTCGGAGATCTCATTTCTATTATAGCTCGTATTTTTTCTGGGTTTGCTTCTATCCCTCGTTGGTGAACTAGGTAACCAAGGAATTTTCCAGACTTAACCCCGAAGGTACACTTCGCCGGATTTAGCTTCATGCGGTATTTTCTTAGGATGTTGATGCATCGGTCAAGATGATTAATATGATCTTCCTCGTTCATGCTTTTTACTAGCATGTCATCCACATAGACCCTCCATTATTTCTCCGATCAATTCTCTAAATATTAAATTAACCAGCTTTTGGTAAGTCGCTCCTGCGTTCCTTAGTCCAAAAGGCATTACCACGAAACAGTATACTCTTTGTTCAGTAACAAAGGCTGTCTTTTTCCTGATCGCGCTCATCCATATAAATTTGGTAAAAACCTTGGAAAGCGTCCATCAAGCTAAAAACCGCGAATCCTGCGGTCGAGTCGACCAGTAGATCAATTCTTGGGAGAGTATAAAGGTCTCTTGGACATAGCTTGTTCAGATCAGTGAAGTCATTACACATTCTCCACTTATTGTCCCTTTTATCTCCTTTGGCTACTAAGACAACGTTGCACAACCATTCCGAGAAATGTATCTCCCTAATTTGTTTAGCCATTAAAAGCCTCTCAACTTCTGCTTTAATTATTTTATCCTTTGTTGGACCATGATTTCGCTTTTTTTGCCGTGCTGGCTTTGCTGTTGGGTCGATCTTCAGTGAATGTGTGATAATTCTTGGGTCTATGCTCTCGATGTCTTCTGCACTCCAGGCGAATATGTCAACGTTTTCCCTGAGAAAGTTAATTAGCATGAGTTCTCCTTCCGGGCTAAGCTCTGTTCCGATCCTCGTGGTTTTCTTGGGGTCATTTTGTACCAGCATAATGTCCTTATGTTCAAGTGGTTTAATAGTGAGGTCGACCGGCTCTTTTTCTTTTCGATCTATTCTAACGGTACTCGGGATATCAGTTTCCCTAGCTCTTTCGATAGTTGATTCCAAGAGTTTTCTTCTTGCAGGAGTTACGCATTTGAATTTATCACCCAGTGCTAGGGAGGGATTATAACAATCCCAAGCCATACAATGATCATTAACAATTTCCCCTATGCCGGAAACTGTAGGAAATTTTATCTTCTGGTGATAAGTCGAGATAACTGCTCAGAATAAGTTGAGCGCTGGTCGACCCAATATAGCGTTTGTTGGGATATGGCTCGATTTGTCAAACAACAAAGTGCGGAATTTAAAATTTATCGAGTCATCCAATGGTCCCATAAAAGATGTCTCCACATTATGTATACAAAAGCAAGAACAAAAACGCACACAATGAATTAACAAAGGGGGTTTTTGCGATATACCTCACCACAGGCAAGGTGGTGGAAACCTCCGGTCTTTGATTCTGATTTTGATCCGGTTCACAGGAGTGATCCAATTGTCTCACCTCCAGGGACAGTCCACACCAATTGGATTCTGGCAACACCTCAAGATCGTAGGCTCAGAACTCGATTCAGGAGATTTGTTATTGCAGGATTGTATTAGATCTCTTGACAGATCAAGATCTAACATAATGGAATAAGGAGATCACGGCGGCGGCACCAAGGAACCCACGGCAGCAGAGTGGCGGCGGCGGCTAGCTAGGGTTAGCTTGGAGAGGGGGCGGCTACTTAGGGCAGAGGGAGGCTAGGGTTTTCTTTTCAGGGTGTTAGCTTTTAAGCTCATGTAGTTCCCCTTTTATAGACTCCTTCTGACCTAGGGTTTGCAAGACTCCTTATGGGCTTTAATTAATAGAAGCCCATGTCTTGCAATCCTCCATTTAATTAACTACTTTAATTAAATGCCCAGTCCAATTAAATCAATATTTCTTTTAATTAACTAGCAACTCAATTATTAATTAAGTTAGCCAATTAATTAATCTCCCACTTGAATTAAATACTTTTAATTCATCTAATTGATTTAATTACCTTTAAATCAATTAATTCCTTTCATATCCTTTTATAACAGTCACCGTCCAATTGTATTGTGTGTGACCCTCTGGGTTCACCATCAATTCGCAGCAGGCCCACGAATCCCTCGTGATTTAATTTATGAACAATAAATTGTTCCGGTCAATTAAACAACCTTTAATTAACCACTCCTAGAATTAAATCCTCTATTAATTCAGGAGTACCCACACTTCATGGTCGATGTCTAGCCACAAGCCCATGAAGCCCAATTTCAGCTGAATTGATATTTGTGAACCTCGTCTCATATAATTGCCATGTACATACGGTCCTTCTATCGACTAATATTCCCGATCAAGACTTAGGGTGTGTGAATTGATCGGCACCTCTAAATTTGTCTCGATAACTATACTTTCTAATTCAGGATAATATACCTTTGTGACCTTCTAAATTTGGAAACCCCTTTCCAAATCCGTCACCGACTGCGGCCGCAGATTCCTTGGATATATTATCTAAGAATCGTATAGGAAATTCTCTCACCCATTACAGCGAGTCAATAGATTCCATATTGGTACTAACCACTCGCGTACATGTCCATACGCACCCAACCTAGGCATATTATGACCAAGCTACGTGGCCTATACCTAGATCTAAGTACGCACTTTCATGCACCGAATTCGCCCTAGTACCTCAAGTCAAAGGACTAAATCGTACACTATTATATTCCTTGAGAAACATCCCATCACCGATGTGCATCATGCGCTTCCACAATGGGTTTCTCTGTTCGGGTCGTTCGATGCGTTCAATCCTCCATTGAACCACCTACTCGTATGCACTGGACTCAAATTCCTTGCTCATGAAACACTACAAATTCACTCCATGTGAATCATGCATACTTGTACAAGTCTTGGCGATTCCTACGATACCCCGTCTCGTTTTGGAATCTATGACTTGGAACACTTTTAAGATTACGACCTTTGAGACTGTTTCATGATTGCACTCAATACTGAAGTGAATCGTCCCATAGTCAAATGTAATCTAAGGGTTTCAACCAATCGCTTAAATGTATTCGCGAAAGATGAAGTTGGCCATTGTTTATCCTTATACATATATAAATAAACATGCGTATTATTATAAAATCAAAGATCGTTTCATACAGGATAGATCTATTACAAGCTAACAGAACTGGCTTGCAGGGCACTATCCTATCAATCTCCCACTTGCCCTAAAGCCATTCACCTATGGTTCTAAGACCCATCTTCTCTAGATGACTATCGAACGCCTTTTGTGAAATTGGCTTAGTTAGTGGGTCAGCTACGTTGTCTTCCGATTTGACATACTCCATGTGCATGTCACCTCTACCCATGATCTCCGTGATCACGTGGTATTTCCTCTGTACGTGTTTGGATTGATGGTGTGATCTCGGCTCCTTCGCTTGAGCTATCGCCCCGTTGTTGTCACAGAAGACGACTACAGGTTCAGCAATGCTAGGAACAACATCCAATTCTTGGATGAAGTTTTTCATCCATACACTTTCTTTTGCTGCATCTGATGCTGCGATATATTCTGCTTCTGTGGTTGAGTCGGCAGTGGTAGACTGTTTACAGCTTTTCCAACTGACCGCTCCTCCATTGATGCGGAATATGTATCCAGAGTTGGATTTGAAGTCATCCACGTCAGACTGGAAACTTGCATCAGTGAATCCTTCAAGTTTCAGTTCTCCACTACCACCGTAGACCAAAAACATATCCTTTGTCCTTCGCAGGTACTTTAGGATTGCTTTTATGGCAGTCCAGTGCTCTTCGCCTGGATTTGACTGATAGCGGCTCGTTACACTTAGAGCGTGTGCTATGTCTGGTCGAGTACACAACATCGCATACATTATACTCCCTATAGCAGAGGCATAAGGTATGAGAGACATTCTCGTCTTTTCTTCGTCAGTTGTAGGGCACATAGACTTAGAAATAGAGATACCATGTCTCATTGGAAGCAATCCTCTCTTGGATTCTTCCATCTTGAATCTTTTCAAGATTGTGTTAATGTACTGAGATTGGGAGAGTCCAATCATCTTCTTCGATCTATCCCTATAGATACGCATTCCCAATACGTAAGATGCGTCTCCCATATCTTTCATAGAGAACTGCGCGGATAACCACGCTTTAGTCTGCGCTAACATCTTGATATCGTCTCCGATCAACAAAATGTCATCGACGTACAAAACAATGAATTGTACTGTGCTCCCACTATTCTTCTTGTACACACAAGGTTCATATACATTTTTGATGAAGCCAAATGCCTTGACTGTCTCATCAAATCGTATGTTCCAAGTTCGGGATGCCTGTTTGAGGCCATATATTGACCTTTGAAGTTTACACAATTTGTGCTCACTTCCTTTGGACGCAAAACCTTCAGGTTGTTGCATAAAGATCTCCTTGTCAATGTCTCCATTGAGGAAGGCGGTCTTTACATCCATTTGCCATATCTCATAGTCATGCCATGCGGCAATGGCAAGCAATATCCGAATGGATTTGGACATCGCTACGGGAGAGAAGGTTTCCTCATAGTCTATTCCAGGCCTTTGAGAATACCCCTTCGCCACTAAGCGTGCCTTGTGAGTTAAAACCTCTCCATTCATTCCAAGCTTACGCTTGAAGATCCATTTGCATCCTACAGGGATAGTTCCCTCAGGTGGATCGACCAAGGTCCAAACCTTGTTGGAATGCATGGAATCCATTTCAGATTGCATGGCTTCGAGCCACGCACCCGAGTCTATGTCTGACATCACTTCTTGATAGGTCCTTGGATCATTATCACCTCTTTCGTTTTCGTGAATGAAACCAAATCGCTCTGGCTCCTTACGAATTCGATCAGACCTTCGAAGAGTAGGTGTACTAGTAGGTTCAGTAAATTCTGGTTCAGCTCCCACTGTTTGTGAGGATGGGTCCGATTCCTGGACTTCATCAAGTTCTACGATTGTCCCATTTCGGTTGGAGAGGAAATCCTCTTCCAAGAAGTGGGCGTTCCTAGATACAAACGTATTACGTTCTTTAGGATCGAAGAACAGGTATCCAATGGATTCCTTTGGATACCCCACAAATTTGCACAAACTAGATCTACTATCTAGCTTATCTCCCTTCTTGTTCTTTACATACGCAGGAGATCCCCATACTCGTAAGTACGAATACACGGGTGCCTTACCATACCATACTTGGTGCGGTGTTGTCGGCACTGACTTCGAAGGTACTATGTTTAGTATCTTCGATGCAGCTAATAGGGCCAAGCCCCAAAACGAAAAGGGAAGGTCAGCGAAGCTCATCATGGAACGAACCATGTCTAACAATGTTCGGTTCCTCCGCTCGGACACTCCATTGAGTTGGGGCGTCCTAGGGGGAGTTCGCTGGGCGAGAATTCCATTCTCTTTTAGATAATCAAGGAATTCTTGGCTTAAGTACTCACCACCTCTATCAGAACGAAGTGCTTTAATACTATGTCCAAGTTGATTCTCAACTTCCATTCGAAACTCTTTGAATTTCTCGAAAGTTTCGGATTTGTGTTTCATAAGATACACATATCCATAACGACTAAAATCGTCGGTGAATGTTACGAAGTAAGAGAATCCTCCTCTCGCATTGACACTCAATGGTCCACAAACGTCAGTATGGATTAGATCCAATGTTTGCTTGGTTCGCTCGGGATTCCCTGTGAAGGGTGATTTGGTCATCTTTCCTTTGAGACAAGATTCGCAAGTTGGGAGTTCATCCAAGTTCTTTATTTCAAGAGCCTTAGAGGAAACCAACTTTTGAATCCTACTCTTGGAAATATGTCCAAGTCTAGCGTGCCAAAGTTGTGGAGTTTGATTATCATATTTTCTTTTTCTTGATTGAATGTGCATGACGTCGGATTTAACAGGTTCTAGGGAATAAAGACCATCTATCAAAGTACCACAAGCATACATTAAACCACCTTTAAATATGCTAAAATCTCCATTTTCAATGGAAAAATTAAAACCATCAATGTCTAGCATTGGTATAGAAATGATGTTCTTAATTATCGTTGGTACGTACAGACAATCCCTTAAAACCAAAGTAAAATTTCCTAAAACCAATTCGACGTCCCCAATAGCCTCAGCGGCGATCCTAGCTCCGTTTCCAAAACGCAGGATTCTATCCACGGGCATCAGGTATCTTACTGCTCCCATCACCTGCAAATCATTGCAGATATGAGAACCTGCTGCGGTGTCTAACACCCACGATGCACAGTTAATAGAAATATTAACTTCAACCAAGAAAATACCTTTGGCTACCAGTTTCATCTTTAGGTAGTCTGGGCAATTCCTTTTCCAGTGCCCTGCTTTCTTGCAGTGGAAACATTCGTCTTCTGGGCCTTTGCGCTTCTTTTCAACCACCTTGGTGATTGCCTTCGAAGAAACTACCTTCTTCTTCTTACCTCTCTTGGGCTTTGCAGCCTTCGATTGGTGTGCAATCATTATCGGCTTCTCTTTCTTGAGAGTCGATTCTGCCGTTACCAACAAATTGGTCAGTTCGTGAAGAGCGAGGGTTCTATCCTCCATGTTGAAGTTCAACACGAACTAGTCAAAAGAACGGGGCAGCGTATGGAGGAGGAGGTCAGTGCTAAGATCAGCGTGCAAGTCTACTTCCAATCGCCCCAGTTTTTCAACCAGGTTGATGAAACGCAGACAGTGATCCTTGACACTGCTTCCCTCAGCCATCTTGAGATGAAACAACTCCTTAGTGGTCGCGAACCTTTCGGTGCGAGACCTCTCTCCAAACATCTGTTGGAGGTGGAGAAGCATAATATGTAGTCGATGTTAGGAGAATCGATCTTTAGTAACTCCACATTATACCTTCCCAACTAGCTCCTCAAAGATTCTCCTTCTTGTTGATTAATTGCTCCGAGATAACTCATAGGGAGTTTCTGCCTTTTCTGACTAGCAAATTGTTAAGTGAGTTTATTACATAATTCTCGGAAGCTAAAAATAGAATTGGTCGGTTGCTTGCCAAACCAATCTAATGCTAACCCTTCAAACGTCGTGACCATCAACTTAGAAGTATATTTAGCCGAGTGAGCGTATAGATTCATTATGTTTGTAAAGCTGAATATGTAATCGTCTGGGTCAGTGGTTCCATCGTAACGAGGCAGACGTCCTGGCACTTGTCCAGACGATTGTGCTTCCTTAATTTCTCTACAAAAAGGAGAGCATGCGACAATGCTTTCTTGAACTTCTCTACTTCTTGCCCAGGGTTGTTGAGTAGCTAGCAACCTTTGTTCCACGCGTTCTTGTACCATCTTTTCGATTTCTCTTTCTGAAACCCTCACCGTTTTGGGCGGACTAGGTATTGGATCGACCATATCGTCATCGATAGGGATAATAGTATTTTCTTTCGACTTTTGCTGTTCGGGACGAGCAGCAGCTCTCGCCCGATTGGGTCTTCTTAGGATATGGTTATCGATTGGTCTTCCATTACTTCTGTGTGGAGTAGCCAAAGATTGCCGATCGGTCCCCGGGCTATCGGCATGATCTAAGATATGATCGACCGGCCACTGAGTTCTCCTAATAGATTGTGCCAGAGCCGTTCTCGGATTTCTAGGCTCTTGTTCGGGAATTGTTAGGATTTCAGGATATAAGAAATTCATCAATTGCGCTAATTGTCTGAGCTTTTCTTCCCTCTCCAGTATCGGAAGGGGGATCGTTCTGACTATAGACTCTGCTGGACTGGATCCGCCGGTGGATTTTGTAGTTCCGTAGGGACCTGCACGTTGGAGTTAGGGCGATCATCTTGGGTCGCAGGGTGGTCGAGGTCCTGTTGTTGATCGTCGTCCAATGGGTTGTTGATGCCTTCACCATTGATGTTTTCGTGCAACCCATCCGTTGGTGGGGGTGGGTACGTAGTATTGCTTCTTCTGTCGTTGCGTGCGTTCTTCCTCGGGCGAGCCATATGTCTATCGAATAATTAACTGAGCCCCTCGGTGAGCGCCAACTGATTTTACTGAATTCGTTAAGTTCAGTAATATCAATAATAATATGATCAAAACTAGTTTGAATATAATTTACGGGCTTAGTTAAGTTACTCAGGATGGATCAACTCAAAGATGAACAATATGCAACGTAAGAAGAAGAAGAAGTACGTAATATGTGTAGTAAATACTCTCTTATTGAATTAATCCCGTATTACAAAGTGTGTAGGCGTAAGTATGATATTCTCTGTTGTGCCCTAATACAATTTAAGTGTTAAATTTAGATAGATCTTCGTCCCTAGCTATACAAGGAAACATAACCATAACTGGACTCAAATTAATGTCCCTAAGGACTTTGGAGTCTGGAGCTAGTTCGCTGAGATGCTCTTATTAGGTCGAGACGACCTTCATAGTCGATCCGCACTTGGGTCGAGTATCTAGTCGGACCGACCTTATTCTTATCAATTTCTCAACTATCCTTTTAGGGTGTAAAATAGCGCCCATCACACTTGAAGAAGTAAATGCTAAAGAGAAAGGGTATTTATGGCAAATGATTGAAGCAGAACCTCGTATTAGCTGGGTGCATTTAATGCAACTGACAAAGAAGTACAACAGAATGCACAGTGTACAGTCGCAGGTAGCCGTTCCTAAGAAACAAGGATCAATGCTCGAGAAACTGATTTGTGTTTTCTTGAACGAACATAATTCAAATCTCAAATATAAAAGGGGATTGTTTGAAGAGTTCAAAAATGTGAGACACAACACACATTGAGAGCATTCGAAGCAGAATTTCTATTTATCTCAAGAACTCAAGAACAGCTCACTCATCAGCTTAGTCATTTGTTGACTAAAGTAGACGTTGAAGTTAGAAGAAAATCGTAAGAAATCTGAGTGATTCTTGTTAGAGAGTGTTGTGAGAAGTAGATATCCATCTTATTGAGTGATATTACTTGGGAGAATAAGTTTTCTTTGTGATCTCCTATTGTAAACTTACGGCCAGTTCAATTGTTGTTCGGCGTAAGCAGCATCTATTGTAATCTGTGTGATTATAGTATAACCCAAGATCTTATTGACTTGAAAGAGTGGACTAAAGGATTTCAACCCATATAACCACTATAAAAATATTGGTGTTTTACATCTTGCATTGTTTTCTTGCATACTTTCAAAGAGCATACAACTTTTAAAGAAAACTGATTTGAAAAAAAGATTGTAAAACTGGCGATAAAACTTCAAAATCAAGTTTATTTACTTGTGAAAAACACCTTTTAAACCTGTTGCAAGTAATGTATCTTGGAACTCTGATTTAAATAGAATCAGCTAAGTTAAAATCAACTGAAGTGGTCAACTCTGCTGCTCAAAGCTGTGTGCGAGATCAACTTAGTAAACTCACCTAACTTGATCAGCTTAGTCTGCTCAATAGAAAAGTTGGAGAATTTTAAAGCTAAAATTTTCAGAGTCTATTCACCCCCGTCCCCCCCCCCCCCCCCCCCCCCCTCGACCTCATCTGACCACTTGGGACCAGCACATGGATTAAGATAAAGGGAAAGAAGGAAAGAAGGATTTGAACCTACTCATCTCGTAAGGGATGATTAAATTTTATTGAACTTAACTTTATGGTCAAGTAATGCATAATGGTATTGGATGCCCAATGAAGTACTCATTGATGCATTGAATGCATCTAAAACCATGAATTATTTAGATTGTTAGAATTTGCCATGAATTACTTAGATCGTTAGAATTTGCTTATACCATCCTTTGTCTTAAGGAATGTGATAGTTTCATAATTGTTGGAACTGATTGCGCTATAAGATTTATACGCAAAAGGTATGCATAAGCAAATGGGTATGAATACTCATGCAACGACTAAATATAATATGCATAGTCAATAAAATATAAATAATCAAGATTCCACACACTTGAGTCGTTGTATAACCGAAAGGTGATACATGAGCACTAAAATAAATTTCCGAACTAAAGATTCAAAAGATTGAGCTCAACTAGGTCGAGCTTGACTGGGATGCTAGAAATAGTAACCGACTTTCGATTTAAACTAGAAATTTAGTAGTTGGTTGCTAGGCAACCAAGAGGTATAAACAATTGCAATGGATTTAATCAATTTAAAATTGTGTAGAAACACTAAAGCATTAGTGGGAGATAAGGCGTCTCTTGTACCTTCCTGGGTAAAAGTACATTGTACAATAGGAAGGTAAAAGTACGTTGTACAATTCCAAATTATTTTTGGAATAAAGAAGAGAGTCTGATCAATGAAGCATGTAAGAGATTTTGATCAATTCAAAATCGTGCATGCATTGTCAAGTATGCCATTGATTGTTTAATAGAGAATTAGATTCTCGAAATGTAAGACCCGCTCAAAACATTATCAGTTGTCTAGCATTCTAGACATGCAAATGTCCATTAAGAAATCTTACATGAAATTCCTTATTCAATCAAATAAAACTTGATCGAGAAAATCGAAGATACTGTACTAAGTATCTATAAAGCTAGTTCCAAAACATATCAAGTGATATGGGTTTTGGTATTGTACCTTCATATGCATTCATGCGCATATGGGGTCTCCCACTTATGCGAATAAGTTAGTGGCAGATAAGCTGAAAATAAAATCCATCTTATGCAATTCGTGGAGTATCCAAAATCCTCAAAAGGATACTAGTTCTATGGCCTTGTAAGACAAACAATCTTTATCCCAAGGAAATCTAACTTCTTGGAGAAGGAGTTCTTGTTGGTCAAGAAAGAAAACAACATAGAACGAGATGTGGTTCATAAAATCGACCCTTCACCAAAGGCAGTGGGAGAACCTGAGCATGAAATGAACCAACTAGTACACATGAACTTCGAAGGTCTGAATGACAACGTAGGGAACCCGAGAGGTGCTACAGTCTGCTGCATGAAATTGGACAGTCTGAGACTGATCCAATGACCTACGAAGAAGCTATGCAAGAAATAGATTTGGGAAGGTGGCACAAAGCCATGAAATCTGAAATGAAATCCATGCACTCTAACAAGGTTTGTGCCTTAGTGGATCCACCAGTGGGAATAGCTCCCTTGGGTTGCAAGTGGATCTATAAGCGAAAGCTTGGAGTGAACAGAGAGGTTATTACCTACAAGGCACGACTAGTCGCAAAATGATACACTCAAATATCGAGCATTGACTTTGAGGAATTCATTTTGCATGAAGCGATGCCCAAATCCATTTAGATATTGTTGGCCATAGCTGCGTAGTATTAGCTACGAGATATGGCAGAAGGATGTAAATATCGTTTTTCAATGAAGACATTGATAAAGAGATCTACATGAAGCTACCAAAAAGGATATACATCCAAGGGAGATTAGCACAAAGTGTGCAAACTCCTAAGGTCCATATATGGACTTAAGCAAGCTTTCTGAAGCTGGAACATACGTTTTGATGATATAATCAAAACCTTTGAATTCATCAAAAATGTATTCGAGCAGAGTGCGTACAAGAAAGTTAGTGGGAGTACAGTTGAATTTTTATGCTTTATGTTGATAACATGCTCATTGCACATTATGCAAAAATGTTATCTGAAACTAAAGCATGGTTTTCTACACAATTCTAAATGAAGGATTTGGGAGATGCATCCTTTATACTAGGTACAAGGATCTACATGGATAGATTGAAAGGACTGTTGGGCCTCTCTCAATTAAAGTACATAGATAAAATACTGAAGATATTCGGTATGGAAGAATCCAAGAGAGAATTTCTTCCGATAAGACATGGTATTGCTCTCTCTAAATCTATGGCCCCAAAGACCTCTGAAGAGAGACGCAAGATGTCTAAGATACCACATGCCTCCGTGAAAGGAAGCAAAATATGGTATGCTATGTAGAAGACCAGACATAGCGTACGCTCTGAGCGTAACTAGCCACTATTTGTCTGACCCAGAAGAGCAACACTGGGTAGCCGTAAAGTCTATTCTAATGTACCTGAAAAGCAGTAAAGAATTGTTCTTGGTATACGGCGGGGGAGAATTGAAATTGGAAGGCTATTCTGATTCTAGTTTCCAATGTGATGTAGATGGTTTCGAGTCAACATTTGGATATTTATACCTCAATGGTGGTGCTGTGAGGTGGATACTACCACAAATTCAACCACCGTGGCATAAAATATTGTAGCATGTGAATCTGCAAAGAAATGTGTTTGGATGAAAAACTTCATTCAAGAATTCGACGTCGTACTTATCATTGTCGAGCCATTACTATCTTTTGTGATAACAATGGAGCTATCTCGCAAGCGAAGGAGTCGAGATCTCATCAAAAATCCAAGCACGAACTAAGACGATACCATTTGATATGTTATATCATTGTAGAGGATATATAAAGATGGAACGTGTCATCTCAAAGGATAATACGGTAGACCTGCTAACTAGGCCATTGCCTCAAAAGGCATTCGAGAAACATCTGTCAATGGGAATCAGAAGTATGAAGAGTTGGCTTTAGTACAAGTGGGAGATTGATAGATTGTGTCCTGCAAGGCAACTGTTTTGGCTGCAATTAATTTGTTACAATTAAAAGGACCATTCGATTCAATTAATAAATGCATTTATTTATGTGGTCACCTTCATCTTATGAATAATTATCTAACATAAGGAATGGAGTCCTTAGATCAGAGGGCTATGGGACAACCCGTGGATTCATCTCCAAGGTCGTGATCTAAAATTAATTCTATGGTCGAAGAATCCATTTGAGATGGGACATCAATAGATTCAGTTAGACCTTCACGAGTGTGTATACTCCAATGAACTGGAGGACGCTGGGGTCCACGAGCGTGACTGGGATAGTCGATACACGAGTGGGTGGCTTGTTGGGATGGCAAGCGCACTGAATACCCCAACTAGGAAATAACTCACCATGGAAGTGGTAGTCGCATATCGAGGATGAAGTTATTCCTATTTACAATAGTGTACGAGGAAAAATCCTTATTACTTGAGGTGATAGGGTTAATCTGGTGCACTAACGTCTATGCTTTGATATGAGTCCCGACTGACTGGAGTCTACCAGAAGGTCTCTGTGGGTTCATGTTGGGTAAGAAGAACGTGTATGCAGGTTCATATCATCAACAGAGGATCCATTGACCCGACTTGATAGGTTGGGAGTTTCTCCTATGAATCTCATTGAGAAACGTATTCCTGTAAATCCTTGGCCAAGGTATCTGACGACTTTATGAAAGTAGTTCATAAAGATTAAGTCAAAGAAGAATAGTTTCTAAACCAGAATACATATAGTCGAGACAAGTAAGGAAACCGATGAAAATCCATAACCTTAGTATTGATTGGGAGACCAACTAATGGAAGAATTAAGTCGTACATGGTAATTGTAAAGGCTAAAGGTTCACTCAATTAATTCACCAGTTATTGGGCTCCACGGGCTTGCGGCCAGACATCGACTGTGGAGTGTGGGAGAATTCCAAAATTAGCAGGGTTGCTAATTTTGGAATGGTCAATCGACAGAGTGTTCGATTGATTTAGAGTATATGTTTACTCGAATAATTAAATGCACATTTAGTTATAACTCGAGGCCAATTATGTGGTGAACCTACGGGGACATACACAAATACACCAAGCAGAAACAGGAAACGAAGAAAGTTTGATTCGACTGGGGGTCGATCCATTTGGGTGCGAGAATCTAATCCAATTGGGCTGGATCAAAATGTCAAATTAAATAGGTTTTTAATTTGATGAGAATAATTAATTAAATTAGATCTAATTAATTGAGGAGAGAGAAGATTTAACTAATTAAACTTGGAGTTTAATTTAATTAAATAAGGATTAATAGGAATTAATTAATTTGCCTAGGAGTCCAATTTAATTAATTATGATGAATGAATTTTTAATTAGTGGGCCAATTAATCTTGGAGATTTAGATGTGCACAAGACTAATTAAAAGACAAGACCATTTAATTAATGAAGTCTTGCATTAATTAAAAGGCTTAGTCCATTTAGGAGTTAGATCTTGTTAGGAATCATAGTAGGGCTAGGATTACAAGATCTATAAATAAGCCCCATTAAGTCTTGGAGGAAAAAAAAATGACACAATACTAAGTATACACTTTCTATAACTCTTCAAAAGCAAGAAAAATAAAAACTCTCTCTCTTCCCTAAGCCCTAGCCGCCGCCCATGCCCCTGACAAAAGTCCATCGACTTCTGTCTTTTCTTCTCGAGTTTCGTATCTTGATTTCTTCTGTGTTCTAGCCGATCAGAGATATCAAGGTTTTCATGTGTATGTGGTGTACTGAACCATAGAGGCGCAACACGTGGTGTGCTAAGCAAAAGCTTGGGACTGAAAGTGAAAATTGAAATAGATCGAGTTCACGTCTCCGAGGATTTCCCACAAAGCAGAGTTTGGCTCGGAAGTGCTAGGAAGCAGGTCTAACTTCATCTAGCGATTATTATACTTTTTTTAATATTAGTTTAATATATACCGGATTGTATCTTGGCAAGATTCCCAAAGGGAGCCTAAGAGTTTTATATTTCGCTGCCCGAGGCTCGTTTTCCCGTGAAAATCCCAACATGACAAACTTGGATTTTATTTCTCTTAATAAAAGAGTGTAATAAATTATTGGACTATGCTCTAGCATCACAACCTATGAAGCACGGATACTTCAAAAAATAACAAGATGCAGAGTCGGACTCTCTAGGGACTCGGATTCGCCTGCAACTCGGCTGGGATACGAGTCGGACTCGCCACGTGGCGAGTCGGAGAAAATAAAATAAAATAAAAATTGGATACTCGAATCCGACTCGGTTAATTGCTGAGTCGACTCGGTCTTGGACTCGGTCAAACGATGAGTCGGTCATTTTTCCTCTTCCCTGTTTTCCAATCTCATCCCACGTGGCAGATCTGGAGTTCTACTAGTAGTCCCAGCCCTAATCCCAATCCTAATACCGAACCAAAATTATCTTCCAAATCTCAAAAATCAACAAATTCCGGTGGAGGAATCACTTCATGGATGGCTCTCGTGCACGAAGAGATCACACCTGCTCCGGCGGCGAAGAGAGAAGACGGTGCTGCTGCTCAAAGGGCGGGGGAGTGGGGGTTGGTGCTGAAGATCGATGAAGAAATGGGAAAACCGGAAGGGGTAAATGAGGACTTCCGGTGATGAGTCTTCGAAGAATAATTACAAGAGGTTCTTCCGGTGATTTGTCCGTGATAAAGCTTCAGTAAAGAAGAAGAGGAAGAGAGAATAAAAGTTTTTATTCATTATATTTTTGTTCTATGTATATACACTGTACAGTACAATCAATTTATATGTGGTAAATGAATATTTCCTAACTAATGAAACCTGACCAATGACATATTCTCATATTTAACTGCCGAAGATTTAAGAATCGAGATTAATTTAAAGTAGTTTTTTTAATATATAAACTATATATTATATATAGTTTTTTCTCAATTTATATATAAATTATATAGTTTTTTTAATATACGTATCCATGCCGTGTCGTATCTTTAAGATTTTTGAAAAAATGAGTCGCCGAATCCGAATCGTATCGAGTCCGAGTCGCCGAGTCCGTGTCTGTGCAACATAGATCACAACCAACATCCCAGCTATCTTTGGTACTAAATCGTAACAAAAACATCCGTAACGAAGTCTAAATTTGTTACTAAATCGACCTTTATGTAACGAAATCTAGGTTTCATTACACATAATCCTGTCTTTGGTAACAAATAAGAAATTTGGTTACGAGAAATAAAATATCGTAACAAATAATCTAGTCTTTGGTAACAAAATATAAAATTTGTTACTAAATCAAAAATATCGTTACAAAACATGTATTTTTAGGTAACAAAGTAAGTTCTTTGTTACTAAATAAAAAAATCATTACAAATGTGTCATCTTTTAGTAACAAAAAAATTGTTTGTTATTTAAGGAAAAAAAAGTTGTTATAAATGGACCATCTTTCATGAAGATTTTTGTAAAATATAGAAATATTTAAGTTATTTTACAATTGCACAAATATTTTTATGGAAGTAATTTATGATGATGAATGATCTTTAGAAACAGGGTTGTACATATATTCGGTTATTTAAGGGATCTTGTTTTTTAACTCTATTGAATAAAACAATAAATTAAACTTTCTATCATTAAAAATTTGGTTAAAAAAAAAGTCCAAACCCAGTAAAAATGTTTAGCCAAACTTAATCATGTGTTTCAATAGGGAAATTTGTTTTTTTTTTCTTATAAAATGATAGACTATCTTGCAATTTTGGTATCGTTGGATGAGAAAATATAAATTTGATACAATAGTTTAAGTTTTCATTGCAACTTTCATACCAAGCCAAATATTTCTCCGGAGTTAAAGACAATTTACCCACTATAAAGTTCATAATGTTCAATTTACCTCCCTATGATTTGAAAAAGAGAACTTTACCCCCGTAAAATTTTTACACCGTCTCTTTGATATTTTTATATGTGGAAGTTCACCCCTTTGTGTTATGTTAATGTAACAGTTTACCTTCTATGTAATGATAAATTGGCATTAACTTAGGAGAAAAATTGGATTTGGTATGAAAGTTGCAACGAAACCTTACTGTGTTATTAAATTTATATTTTCGGTCCAATAGTATTAAAGTTGCAGGTGTCCAATAGTTTGAAAGATTTTTTAAAAATTTAATAAGTATATTTATATCTCATATTTTATATAAAATATTATTTACTTTATATATATTATATGTAAAATCTAATCAGTTTAAAAGATTATTTCTGAATTTTCTGTCCAAATGTTGACGAGAGTATCCAATGTGTCGAGGATAGTTAACATGTGGTAACATATGTGTATATTTTTAAAGTTATGATACCGTAATCTTAAAGTAGGATTTCTTGTGATACCAAAAGTGAAATTCTCTCATTAAATTTATATTCATATGAAAAGAAAGCGATTTATATGCAAATAATTAGATTTAATTTTGATAAATCAATTTAATTAAGAATGAAAAATATTAAGAAAAAAGAAAATATATTAGAATTTCAATTAAATTACAAAAAAAAAATATTGTGGGAACTATTGGCGCTGAAGCCCAAAAAGTTCCAACCCAATTTTAGTGCGATTTTTCTTTTGGCGCTGATAAATTAGAAAAC
Source organism: Penstemon barbatus (assembly GCA_003313485.2). Lineage (NCBI taxonomy): Eukaryota > Viridiplantae > Streptophyta > Magnoliopsida > Lamiales > Plantaginaceae > Penstemon > Penstemon barbatus. Next base: position 74,205,914 of record CM064879.1, read on the forward strand.
CCTTCTTCACCAAAAAGTTTTCCACCTCTTTTTCTCCTTTTACGATTGCAGACATCCGTCGTTGAACTCTCTTGGTTGGTTGAATTATTCAGGTACTGGGGGAATTCTTGCACTTTCTCTTATTATTTTTACATATTTACTCATTTGTAGAATAATAATTAGATCTCGCTAATTTTCCTTGACGAAGAAGTGATTAGAAGGAGAATTTATAGGTCAATTGGACTTAGATCACTTTATTTTACCATGAATTTATGATGGGTTTACAAACTTTAGATTAAGTTCTTTTCCTTGTGATATTTTGGATGTGGTTTCAGGGGTTTAAATCTGCTTCTTCTTAAATATGAAGTGAACTGACATTCTTGAAGCTATACTATCGTCCCTTTGTTAAATAGGTGAAGAACCAAGAATCTTGTTGGATGAAGATGAAGATGAAAGAAGTCAGAAATTAAGGGAAGGTTTTGATGATTTCCAAAACATCATAATCAGCTAAGTATGGAAAGCTTAGTTCCCTTAGAAGAATTTTGAACAAGTAAAAGAAGACATCAGAAGAGTTCAAAGTTCAAAGCTCAGAAGACTAGTGATCTCTTGCTGAAACAGCGAACAGAAGGGTAGGTCATCAGCCGAGTCAAATCAGATTAGTTCAGTATTTGATCAGCAGAGTATCTATCAGCAGAGTCGTTTTGATCAGCAGAGTAGAAGAGATCAAGAGATTAGTCCAACGGTAATAAATGCACCTGGTGTAATAAATGCTGAAAGAGAAGGGTAGTAATGGCAAATGATTGAAGATATCCTCGGATCAGCAGAGTGCATTAAATGCAGCATTAAATGCGATGGACAGAAAGGTACTGTACACTGTACGATTGCTGCAGGGAGCCGTTTCAAAAAGAGCTGAAGGATGGATTTGAAGATGTGATTTCCTTCAACGGTCATAAATTCAAATCCAAGTATAAATAGAGCAAAGTTCGAAGAGAGACACACACAACAACAATCAGAGATCGAAATTTTGAAGCAGAATTTCTCTAAGTCTCAAAAGCTCGAACAGCTCACTCGTCTGGTGGAAGTCATCTGTTGACAGAAACCAAGTTGAAGAAATCAGAAAAACATTATCTGAGTGATTTTGTAATAGCTGAGTGTTGTGCGAAGTGAGAATCCATCTGTGTGAGTGATTCTACTTCAGAGGATAGGTTTTCTTTGTGATTTCCTATTGTGAGCTTACAGCCTTCTCATTAGTTGTTTAGGTGTAAGTGGAGAAATATTGTAATCTAAGTGATTATAGTATAACCCAGAATCTGTGTGATCTGGAAGAGTGGACTAAAGGATTTTTATCCATATAACCACTATAAAAATTCTTTGTGTTATCTTGCATTTGAAGTTTTCTTGCATATTTAAAGTTTGCATTTTTTAAACACTTTGAATTACCTAAAAGATTTTAAAAAGAAGTTTGCTAAAAACTGGGGATAAAATCTTTTAAGAACTTAGTCTACTTGTGAAAAACACTTTAAAACTATCCGCTGCAAGTATACTCTTTGAAAAACTGTTTTGCTGAAAAACAGCTAAGTTACTGTAAGAAGAGTGGTCAGTCGTCTGTTCAAGATTTGTTCACGATCAGACTAGTCTGCTTACTGTTCTTCATCAGCTTAGTCTGCTGACAGAAGACTGAAAAGTTTTTAAGTTCAAAAATTTTCAGAGGTCTATTCACCCCCCCCCCCCCCCTCTAGACCTCATCTGACCACTTGGGACCAACAAGTGGTATCAGAGCAGGTGGTTCATTTGAATCAGCTGCCTGATCAACGAGCTTGATCCAAGTGTTTTTCAAAGGTTTTTGAAAACTTTTTCAAAAGAGCATCTTTTTGAAAAACTAAAACTTTTTGAAAAATGGATTGTATCAGCCATGTTCCCCACATTGCTGGTATGTCCTTTGAGGACTGGAAAATCAGAATGGAGATTTTCCTTGCTGCTTATAATGACAACATGTACACATGTATCATTAAAGGTCCATTCAGATTCACAAAGACCATAAAAATAAATGAAGTAGATACGGTTGTGGAAAAAGACCTTCATGAGATGACTCCAGAGGAGATAAAGCTTTACAATCTTGATAAAGTTGGGAGATTCATCATGACTAAAGCCCTGGATAATGATCGGTTTGACAAGGTCAAACATTGCAAGACTGCAAAGGAGATGTGGGACAAAGTCAGAGATATGAGCGAAGGCAATGATGCTATAAAGGAGCATCAGCTCACTGTTGCCTTGGAAAAACTTGACAATTTCAAGATGAAGTCTGGAGAAACCATTGATCAGATGGATACCAGATTCACCAGAACTCTGAATGAAGTTTTAAAGTTGGGAAAGACCTTCACTGACAAGGAGATCACCGTCAGAGTACTAAAGGCTCTACCCCCAAAGTTCAACATGAAAGTGACAGCAATGGAAGAATCAAGGGATTTGGGAAAAATCTCTCTTACTGAGCTGTTTTCTGTACTCAAGGCATTCGAGTATAAACTGCCTAGGATGGGTATTGAAGAAACCTCAACTTCAGGACCCACAGCTGCACTTGTTGCTGCTGAAAACACCAGAAGACCAGCACAGAAAAGCAAAGAAGTGGACTCATCTGATGAAGCCACTCTACTCAACAAGAAGGAGTACACTGCTGGAGATGTTGCACTGTTGATGAATAATTTCAAGAAGTTCTACAAAAGAAAAATGAAGAACAAATACAACAATGCTTCTACTTCTAAACCTAACTTTTCTTCTCAAGATAAAGATGATTATAAATCAAAACTAATGTGTTACAACTGCAGGAAATTGGGACACTTCATCAAAGACTGCCCATATCCAAAAGCAGAAAAGTACACTGAAGAGGAGAAGAAAGTAAGAAAAGAAAGAAAGCATCAGAGAGGGAAAGCAATGATGGCTGAAGCAGAAAAGCTTGCTGCTGTCTACTCATCTGATTCAGATTCGGACTCGTCTGATGAAGAATCTTCTGATGAAGAGAAACCTGCTCTCCTGTGCCTGATGGCAAAGGACTCTGATGACTCTGAGGATGAGGTAACTCCTCAAAATAATGAATTGTTTGATTCTCTAGAGCAAATGATGTTAAATAATACTACTATTGCTGGAGAATTTGTTAAGCTTAAGGAAGAGATGAGCTTGCTAAAAGAGCAAAATAACTCACTGAAACTTAAAGCTGAAAAGCCAAAAGAATCAGTCGAGTATAAACAGCTTGAGCAAGAGCATGAATCTCTGAAAGCTGAATGTGAAGTTTATAAAGGAAAAATCATGGAACTTGAAAAGATTATCGAGTCTCATGAGAAATCATCTGCTGCATCCACGCATAAATCCAGTAAACAGAAGATGCCTTTAGAACAGGATAAGCAAGAGTTGAACCATACTGAAAAATTTATATCAGCTGACAATAGTAAGGTCATTCTGTATGTTCAAACTGCTAGACCTACTTCACCTGAGAAAGAATCAAAGGAGAAGAAATCTCCTAAGGCTAAAAAGAGCAAAGAGCCTAGTGTAGGAAATAAGACTAGTAAGACCAAACAGCAGAGTCCTAAGAAGTCTGCTGATAAAGCTAAAGTCAATCAGACTAGTGGTAAAGCTAAGTCTAAACAAGTTGAGCAAGCTGTTAGTAAACCAAAGAAGCATAAGAACAAGAAAAATCAAAATGCTTGGTATGGAAATGAGTCATATTATGTGCAACCTGCTGCATATCATCCTATGTATCATGCACCTCAATTTCCTAGTTACTATGCACCTTACCCTGCTCATCCAATGCATGCATATCCTGCTTATCATGCACCTTACCCTGCTTATGAACATTATTCTTATCATACTGATCATCAACATGACTTATCTGATAATTATGATGAAAATAAAACTGTTCATGCTCCTGTGAAAACTCAGAAACCTAAGAAGCCTAAGACTTCAACATCTTGGGTTGTCAAAGGTGGAACTAATCCTTCAGGACCCTCTCAATAAGGGTACCTAAAACAATTTTATTTTTGTTTTGTAGGATAGGATTAGGAGTAGGAGTAAAGTAGAGAAGATCTGGTACTTGGACAGTGGATGTTCAAGACACATGTGTGGAAACATACATGAGCTGACTGATGCAGTTGCAGTGGATGGTCCAAAGGTTACTTTTGGGGACAGCAAAGAAGGCAAGATTAAAGCTAAAGGAAGATTAATCAGAGGAAACATAGAGATATCTCACGTCTCATATGTCATAGGCCTCAAATATAATCTGCTGAGCATAAGTCAATTTTGTGACAAGGGATATTCAGTCATCTTTTCAACAGATAAGTGCTTTGTCGAACAGATTGGTACAAAGAAGGTAATTTTATCTGGAAGACGACAAGGGAATGTCTACATAGTCGACTGGGATTCTGCTGACAAGAATTCAAGTGTTTGTTTGGTTGCATCTGCACCAAGTGAAGTTAGTTGGCTGTGGCACAAAAGGATGAATCACTTAAACTTCAAGACCATAAACAGATTAATCAAGAATGATTTGGTAGAAGGGATTCCAAAAGCAGTCATGAGCAAAGACAAGCTCTGTGACGCCTGTCAGAAGGGTAAACAAATCAAGTCATCTTTCAAAAGTAAGAAGCACCAATCTTCTGAAAGAATTTTGGAGCTATTACATATGGACTTATTTGGACCCATTGATCCAGTCAGCAATGGTGGAAAGAAATACTGCCTAGCTGTTGTGGATGATTATTCAAGATATACTTGGGTGATTTTCATGAAGAAAAAGAGTGAAACCAAGGAACATCTTACAAATCTGATGGAACTGATCCAGAATGAGAAGACTATCAAAATATTGAAGATCAGATCAGATAGAGGGACAGAGTTTACAAACTCTACTGTTGAAGAGTACTGTAATATCAAAGGAATACATCATGAGTACTCTGCTGCCAGAACCCCTCAACAGAATGGTGTTGCTGAAAGGAGAAACAGAACACTAAAGGAAGCTGTCAGAACCATGATAGCTGAAGCTAAACTGCCTCAAAGATTTTGGGCAGAAGCAACAAATACAGCATGCTTCACCCAGAACAGATGTATGATCAACAAAAATCAGAACAAGACTCCATATGAAGTTTGGAACAACAGGAAACCAAACATTCATTACTTTAAGATTTTTGGTTGTAAATGTTTTGTATTGAATAATGGGAAAAATCACCTTACTGCATTTGCAGAAAAGGCTGATGAAGCTGTTTTTGTAGGATACTCATCTGTTAGTAAAGCCTATAGAGTTTTCAATAAAAGAACATTACTAATAGAAGAATCTATCCATGTAGTATTTGATGAGCCAAGTCAATCTTCTGAAAAGAATCAAAGTGCTAATCAAGATCTGTCTACTGATCTACAGAAGTTAGACATTGGAAGAAATGAAGAATATGTTCCCATCATACTACCTAATCTAAATTCAGCTGATAACTCAAGTGCTGTTCAAAATCACAGTGCTGATTGTCTAACAGACGAGTTGCAAACAGCTGACAGACCAGAGACTGTTCAACAGACTACAAATGTTCAACAGACTACTACTGCAACTCCAACAGTAGTGTTGCAAGATCAAAACAGAGGACAACATTCAGACCTGCAACCTGATCTCAGATGGCTCAGAAACCATCCACCAGAGTTGGTGATTGGTGATCCATTAGATAGAGTGAAAACAAGAAGAGCTGCTGCACAAGATGCCATGTTTGTCACTTTTCTATCTCAAATAGAGCCTAAGCAAATTGAAGAAGCTCTAAATGATTCCTTCTGGATAGAAGCTATGCAAGAAGAGTTGAATCAATTTGAGAGGAATGAAGTCTGGTACTTAGTTCCTAGACCAAGTCATCAAAGGGTAATTGGCACTAAGTGGGTTTTCAGAAATAAGATGAATGAAGATGGTATTGTTACCAGAAACAAAGCAAGACTAGTGGCCAAGGGTTATTGTCAAGAAGAAGGAATTGACTTTGATGAAACTTTTGCACTAGTAGCAAGACTTGAAGCAATCAGACTGTTTCTTGCCTATGCTGCTTACAAGAACTTCACTGTCTATCAGATGGATGTGAAGTCTGCTTTTCTCAATGGAGAATTGCAAGAAGAAGTGTACGTTGAACAACCTCCTGGATTTGAAGTCTATCAAGAAGAGGACAAAGTATATCGTCTGAAGAAAGCCCTCTATGGACTGAAACAGGCTCCAAGAGCATGGTATGATACCCTATCTGATTTTCTTTTAATTAAAGGATTTCACAAAGGTAAGGTAGATAAAACCTTGTTCACAATTGAATGGGAGAATCATATATTACTTGTGCAAATATATGTGGACGATATTATCTTTGGTTCAACTAACCAACAGATGTGTGATAAGTTCTCCAAGCTGATGCAGAATAAGTTTGAAATGAGCATGATGGGTGAACTTAATTATTTTCTTGGTTTACAAGTCAAACAGCTACCTGATGGAATCTTTATAAATCAAGCAAAATACACAAGAGATCTGTTCAAGAAGTTTGGTATGGAAACTAGCTCTACTGCTACTATTCCTATGTCTACAAGTCTTCGCTTGGATAAAGATGAAGATGGCAAATCAGTGGACATAACCAAATATAGAGGCATTATAGGGTCACTGTTATATCTAACAGCAAGCAGACCTGACATAATGTACTCAGTTGGAGTCTGTGCAAGATTTCAATCAAACCCCAAGGAATCTCATCTCTTAGCTGCCAAGAGGATATTGAAATATATTAAAGGCACTCAAGAATTGGGATTGTGGTATCCTAGAGAATCTGGATTTGAGCTTATTGGTTATTCAGATTCAGACCTTGCTGGCTGCAAGATTGACAGAAAGAGCACAACAGGTGCTTGTCAGTTCTTAGGTAGTCGTCTGATCTCATGGATGAGTAAGAAACAAACCTCAGTTTCTATATCTACTGCTGAAGCTGAATATATAGCTGCTGGAGCTTGTTGTGCACAGATACTTTGGTTGAAGAATCAACTAGAAGATTATAACATCAAGATCAGTGGAATTCCAATCTACTGTGACAATACAAGTGCAATCTCACTTACTCAGAATACTACAAGTCATTCAAGGACTAAACATATAGAGATTAAGCATCACTTCATTAGAGATCATGTGGAAAAAGGCAATGTTATGATAGAGTATGTTCATACTGACAATCAGATTGCTGACATCTTCACTAAACCTCTAAGTGAAGCAAGGTTCTCAACTCTAAGAGCTGAGTTAGGACTACTTAATTTGGATGCATAAGCTGAGGGGGAACTCATCAGAAGACTGGAGTTCAACAGCTTAGTTATCAGTTATTATATTCAAGAATTAACTTTCAACAGACTAGTTAGCTTATGGATTCTTAAAGACAGGGGGAACGTGTAAGACTAGCGGTACTTCTGCTCTAAAGATGAAATCTGTTAATGTCAGTTAGTGAAAGTTATATTATCTGAAGATCTGTTCTTAATTCTTGAAGACTGAAGATTATTTTATCTTGCTGGATTGACAAACAGCAGAGGAAGATTACTAGCTATTGGCATTCTCTAGTAATATCATATAACAGATCACTCGTCTGTCAGATAAGTTAAACTCTACTCATCTGATATCTTATATAAGCATGGTATTAAAACGTATTCTTAAGAAACACGCTTTTATAAGTAACAGATTAGTGTCGATAGAGTTTCCCGCCCATCTGACATTAAAATAATAAAATTGAAATCCGTCTCTCCTAGCCATACGATTTAAAACTGTCAGATTAGATCAACGGTTCAGATAAATCACGGAAACCAAATCAAAAGGAAACCTATAAAATCCGATCTAAACAGTATAGTCGTCTTACGCACACAAAAATTCTCAAACTCTCTAACTCTCAAACCCTACTGCTTCGAAAGTTCACTGTTCTTTTGCAGAATCTATTCACTAATCTCTGAAAATGGACAAGATTTTTGAGGGAAGGTACTTCAACTACAGCAAATTCCATTTCTCTGGCACTGATTTGATGCGTTCATTACTGGAAAAGATCAAAGAAGCATCGTTGGTTCCTGTTTTGGAGGCTCACGAAGAAAGAGTCTACTTGGAGGATGTTTACCGTTTCTACACAACCAGGAAATTCTCTAAAAATGACACGGTCATGACTGCTGAAATAGGTGGTAAGAAAATTGCTGTATCTGCTGCTGTTCTTAGTGAAATTTATAAGCTGACGAATGAGGGAGGAGATGTGACAGACCTTGGGTCTGGAAAGGAAGAGGAATTTTGGGCCATTTGTGCTAAGGATGGAGAAGAGATGACTGGGACTTTGATGAAGACCCAGCTGAAGGGTGAATATCAGAGATTTGCTGATATTATTGCAAAAATATTGGACTGTAGTACGGGTTCCTTGGATGGATTACCCAGGAGGAGATACTACACAATGATTTGCATCTACTACGGCTTAAAGGTTAACTGGGCTGCTCATGTTTATGAACTACTAAGTGATAAGAGGCATTCTCATGCCATTTTATTGAGCAATCTGTTTGCATCACTACAATGCCCTATGGCTGGTGGGAAGCAAACTCATGGAAGTAAAGAGTTCAAACTCTACGAGCCAGTCAGACAAATAGTGGATAAGCCTAAAAGAAAAGCCCCTTCAAAATCCAAGAAGACCCCTTCTAAGAAGAGCAAGAAGGTGGGTCAGACAAGTCAATCTGCTGAGCCAACAGCACAGTCTGCTGATGTGGCTGGATCAGCACAACCTGAACTTGAAGTCCCTGAAAAGGTGATAGAGGACTTCACAGCTGAGCTTGAGAACATGAAGACAGGCTCTTCATATGAAAAGACAGAGTCTGATGAAGAAGTTCCTATTCAAAGGTTGAAGAGATTGAGGACTAGGAGTGAGGCAAGGGGACCTCCTGTAAACCCTCCTGCCAAGAAAATTCCTAAGTCCAAGGCAAAGAGAAAGGTAAATTTCTCTGAAGAACCTGTTGCAACTGTAAGAGAAACAACTACAGAAGCAGAAAGGCCATTAACAATTAAAGAACCTGCTGTTGAAGCTGCTAAAGCTGCTGCTGCTGAAGTTAAAGTTGTCTCTGAAATTGGAGTACAAACAGAAGACTCATCTGTTGCACTATCTGCTGAAGTTCAAAATGTACAGCAGACTAGTTCAACACTTGAAGGAGATGCACCTTTGTTGCATCCTACTCCAGTTGCTGCAGTTCCTCTTCAAGCAGTTGAAAGTCCCAATCCAATCAGACAAAGGCCTGGGAAATTTTCAACTTATGTAACTGTTGCAGAAAAGAAAAAGTTAGATGCTGCTGAAAAGCAAAGGATTGCTGCAGAAAAAGCAGAAGAGGATAGGCTGAAAAGCCTAGAATTAAAAAGGCTGGAGGAAGAAGCCAGCAAAATGACTCAAGAGCAGAGAGATGCTATTGAGGCAGCAGAGTTGGCTGCTGTTATTGAAGCAAGCATCAAGGATGCTCATGGACATCAGCATACTGGTGGGATAGCTATTGGTGAACCAAGGGATCCAAATAAACCAATCCCAGCTATGCCTGCACCCAAGATAAAAGAGAAGAGAAGAGAAGAAATCAGATTATCTCTTGAAATTGTCAGGGAAGATCCTGCAATTTTTGAAGAATTTCTCAGAAGACTGGATGCTGAAAGTGAGAGGATCAATCGTCTGACACTCTTCAATTCTGAAAAGATTAAATACAACAGATGGAGAGAATTCAGATTGACAAAAAGTCCTGCTGAAATGGCCAAATGGAAAGAATTCAAGGCTACAGAAGATTGGATTCTTAAGTGGCTTGAGACAAATTCACTCATTCAAGCACTTGATTCAGAATTCTTTCTGGACAGATTAAGAATGAGGATCTGTCACATAGTCAAAGAAGAAGCCAAGAAGATCTTTGCATCTGTTCCTGAGGATTTTGATGACTCAGAAGACCTCAAAGAAAGATCTATCAAGTTGGCTATTGCTCAAGCAATGGAGCTCTGGGCAAAGAAAGCAAGGAAGTTAAGGGGACAACCAAGCTCACTGGTCCCACTTCCAAACATCAAACATATTGTCTATGGACCAAATCTGAAACCTTATGAAGAGTTGCCTGAGGAACCAACATCTACTTTTATTCCTCTTGATAACTTTACTTGGATTTCTAACAGGTCTGCAGTGGACAATGAAGGATTGATGAGGACAGTTGAAACTGTCAAGAAGATTATATCACCTGCTGATAAAGAAGGAGCAGAGTCCTCTGATCAACCAAAGCAAATTGAGGGTACTTCAGACCCATCTGATCAAGACAAAATGCAGGATGATAAGTCTGATGCTGCTGATGAATCAAAGAAGGAAGAAGACATTCCAGCAGATCAGTCAAAAGAAAAAGAAGTTGCTGATGAAGGAGATGATCAAGCTAAGGAGAAGGAAAGCACTCCAAGCCTTGCTGATGAACCAGCAGATCAATCTCTTGCTTTAACAACTCAACCATCAGAGCAACTCATGGAAGATACACCTGCTGCTACTTCAGATATGCCTTCAACCTCTCATGGTGTTCAGACAAATCTGTTGGACTCCATCCAACAAATGATCACCAATTCTCTGAAGGATATGAAGAAAGAATTAGCTGCAGAAGTGATTGCTGCTGTTAAACAACCAGTTCAGAAAGCTGCTGCTGTCCCAACAGATCTGATAGAAGACACGGCTTATAATGTTAAATCTATCTGTCAGGACATGGATATTCTTAGAAGAAGGACTCAGAGCACTACTGAAGGTTGGAAGCAGATTGAACAAACTGTTGAATTGGCTCTCCAAGCAGAAGATGAAGTCATGGGTAACATGATGAAAGACTTCACTGCTTCATCAAATTGGATTTTGGGATCTCAAATTCAATTGGGTGATCAAGGAGAAGACTTGCTCAAAGAAGTCAAGACTGTTAAAGCCAATCAACTTAAACAACAGGCTCAGATCAATGCTATGGAAGAGAACATCAAGCTTCTCTGTGATTCACTTCTAATTACTCCAATCTTACCAAACTATCAAATCGACACTGCTGATGATGACAAAAAGGGGGAAGAGAGGATATTTGGGCAGAAAAGAGTTGGACCTTCTGTTGAATTGGAAGCTGAAGATGATGCTGAAGGAACAGAAGTCTTAGAAGAGTCTGCTGATGAAAATGATAGGAATGAAGCAGCAAATGAAGGCTCAAGCAGATCAGTAGATGAAAAGATCACAGAAAAAGAAGAAGATGACAAGGAGATAGCTGAAGAAACTGAAGCTGAAGCAAAAGCTAAATCTGATAAGGAGATAGCTGCTGCTAAGGACTCAGCTGAAGAACAGCTTGATCCTGATACTAAAAAGAAGAAGCTAGAGCTGTTGAAGCAGAAATTGGAAGTTGGGACTTCCAAACCTGCTGATGAATCAGAAAAAGAAGACAAGGAAGCTGAAGAAGAAAAGAAAGAAGAAGACTAGTTTAGACTAGATTTCTTTACTTTAAAAACCTTGTAATCTTTACTTTGCATCTTTTACTCTTCAAAACTTGTAAAATGTAATCAATTCAATATCTATAAAATTGCAAGTTTGACTCCAACAGATTATTTCTATCTCAGAAATTTTTGAGGATCAAAACTTTAGTTTAGGTACAGGTACTTAGCTGAGGTTTTGTCATCATCAAAAAGGGGGAAATTGTTGGATGAAGATGAAGATGAAGTGCAAAGAAGTCAGAAATTAAGGGAAGGTTTTGATGATTTCCAAAACATCATAATCAGCTAAGTATGGAAGCTTAGTTCCCTTAGAAGAATTTTGAACAAGTAAAAGAAGACATCAGAAGAGTTCAAAGTTCAAAGCTCAGAAGACTAGTGATCTCTTGCTGAATCAGCGAACAGAAGGGTAGATCATCAGCCGAGTCAAATCAGATGAGTTCAGTATTTGATCAGCAGAGTATCTATCAGCAGAGTCGTTTTGATCAGCAGAGTAGAAGAGATCAAGAGATTAGTCCAACGGTAATAAATGCACCTAGTGTAATAAATGCTGTAAGAGAAGGATAGTAATGGCAAATGATTGAAGATATTCTCGGATCAGCAGAGTGCATTAAATGCAGCATTAAATGCGATGGACAGAAAGGTATTGTACACTGTACGATTGCTGCAGGGAGCCGTTTCAAAAAGAGCTGAAGAATGGATTTGAAGATGTGATTTCCTTCAACGGTCATAAATTCAAATCCAAGTATAAATAGAGCAAAGTTCGAAGAGAGAGACACACAACAACAATCAGAGATTTTGATTTTGAAGCAGAATTTTTCTAAGTCTCAAAAGCTCGAACAGCTCACTCGTCTGGTGGAAGTCATCTGTTGACAGAAACCCAGTTGAAGAAAATAGAAAAATACGATCTGAGTGATCTTGTATTTAGCTGAGTGTTGTGCGGAGTTGTGATCCATCTTTGTGAGTGATCAAACTTCAGAGAGTAGAATTTCTAAGTGATTTTCTATTGTGAGCTTACAGCCTTCTCATTAGTTGTTTAGGTGTAAGTGGAGAAATATTGTAATCTAAGTGATTATAGTATAACCCAGAATCTGTGTGATCTGGAAGAGTGGACTAAAGGATTTTTATCCATATAACCACTATAAAAATTCTTTGTGTTATCTTGCATTTCAAGTTTTCTTGCATATTTAAAGTTTGCACATTTAAACACTTTGAATTACTTAAAAAGATTTTAAAAAGAAGTTTGTTAAAAACTGGGGAGAAAATCTTTTAAGAACTTAGTCTACTTGTGAAAAACACTTTGAAACAATCCGCTGCAAGTATACTCTTAAAAAACTGTTTTGCTGAAAAACAGCTAAGTTACTGTAAGAAGAGTGGTCAGTCGTCTGTTCAAGATTTGTTCACGATCAGACTAGTCTGCTTACTGTTCTTCATCAGCTTAGTCTGCTGACAGAAGACTGAAAAGTTTTTAAGTTCAAAAATTTTCAGAGGTCTATTCACCCCCCCCTCTAGACCTCATCTGACCACTTGGGACCAACAAGCAGGAAAATGTTCAAAAGCTTTTTGATATGAATCATTGAGTTGCGATAAGCTCAAATAGATTCCATGAGCATGACCGAGAAATGACAAATTCCAAATGATCCAGGTCAACCGAAAACAATCGAGATTTAGGATTAAGCAAATCAACCGAAAACAATCGAGATTTAGGATTAAGCAAATCACAATATTGAGCAACTCGAAAAGTGGTTCATTACTAAATGAATCAATACGAAGGGACCATTTAATTTGAACCATATGGCTTTTGCAAAAGCGCATCGAGGGAAATGGTGATCAATATATTACTCTTCCAAATCACAAATGGACAACTCACATTATCAATATAGAATAAATATCGAAGTCGAGGTTATAGATGAGTTTTCAAAGGAAGAGCTTCGTTCTATTCTACTGTGAATCTCTTGAAGGAAGGATTCGAGTTTGAACCAAACATATCAAATTTTTTAGCCTGGGAGAGAAAGTACATTGGTTTTGTTGAGAATATTTTATGAGAAGATGGACACTACTAGAATAAGATGAAATTTCAGCGGAAATTTCGACAGATTTCAATATTTCGACGGAATTTTCGACAAAAAAAAAATCCGTCGTAGAAAGGCTCGTCGAAATCAAGATTTCGACAGAAAATATTTCGACAGAAATCTTTCTGTCAAAATTTCGATTTTGCAACAGAAATAAATCTGTCGAAAATGTGAAATTTCAACAGAAATTTTCTCTCGAAATTCTGAAATTTCAACAGATTTTTTTGGTCGAAATTTCAAAATTTTGATAGAATTATTTATGTCGAAATTTAGACAGTTTCTACAAATTCAATATTGATCCGAATCTTTAATTTGATTTGTGTTTACACTAATTATCAATTTCCACACAATCTAAATTAACGACAATTGTAAATTCTAATTAAGCATTAATCCAACATTCATCGAAATTAAAAAAATCTCCAAATATCAAATACAATCTAAATAAACATCAAACAACATTCAAAATACCCAAAATATGCTAAAATCCCTAAACATCCAACAAAAGTACCAAAATAAGTTTGTCAAAATACGATCATACATAACAAATGAACGAGCACTAAGTTTTCTAGAATTACTAATCATCATTCTGTGTTCGGGAACTTGAGTGTCATTGGGATCTTGAATGTGGCCCTCTTGAGACGGTTGCTGAGCGGTACCGGGGAGATTATAAAACATCGAAAAGGTATTTGGTTGGGACATATGCGGAAAGAGAGAAGATAGCATACCCGGTTGCATCATATTAGCCATGGGCCCCTGGGAAGGCTGAAATGCACTCGCCTGATGATCAAAAACTCCAGGGTTTGTGAAATTTGGTGTCGGATGTGAAGATGTGCCCGCCTGATTTTGAATTGCTGCAGACAACATTTGGACGTACATCATCCTCTGCATTTCCAGTTCGGCTCTATGTTGTGCCCTCATTGCCTCCACTGAATCCAAGACCGATGTCAACTTATTTTCCACGTAATTAAGTTGTTCAATTGTCTGTTCATTGGGTGGCGCAGCAGTATAGTTAGTCCCTTGTGTGTATGAATTCTGAGTAGAACGCGTGGGACGTACACAGGAAGCCCGACATGCAAGTCCGTACACTGTCCCCTTATTTGACACACCCTGTGTTTGTGCCCACGTCTTAAATTACAGGTATAAAAACAAAGTAATTATATTTAATAAACCATGAAACATATAATAAACTAGGAAGCCACTCTCGTTCCGAAGAAGGTATTGTGAAGGAGGTTAGTTGAGAAGGTAAAATAGCACAGAGGAGTTGGAAGAATTCTTATATTATTACATGGATGGATTACAACCTTTATGCGTAGATTTGGGATCTCCCCTTGTTGCTTCCTACAAATGAATGCCTACCCCTATATGTAGTAGTTGGCATCCCTAATGGATGACCAAGATTATTCTAATCTGAAGGCTAGGAATGATCCTCTAGATCATTCTACAGAACCCTACTACCTACTACTTTATTCTAGAACATTCAACAATGTTCTAGTACCTACTACTACATACTTCTAGAACCTTCTACAAGGTTCTACCACCTTCCACCATCTTCCGCAACCTTCTAGAGTCTTCTAGAAGATTCTCCAACCTTCTAGCGTCTTCTACAAGGTTCTCTGTCCTTTTAGAAAGTTCCTCAACCTTCTAGTGAAGAACCTTCCGGAATGCTCCGCACATGTGTAGAAATTTCTAGACCCATCCGTAATTATGTAGAACACCTTGGAGAACTCTACAAACCTCCACTCCCATGCTTGATTGCCCCACTTGCTTGCTCCATTGGATGAGCCGGCTTGGCTTGATTGTCTCATACATTACTTAGTTTGTTGGGCTGCCCTCCTGCCTGACATGTCCTGGGCCAGACATGCCACTTGCCTGGTTGCCAAGATCCCTTCTGCTTGGCCAGCCCGGCCCCCTGCATGACTGTCAAGGTCCTCTCCCCGGGCTATCAACGCTTCCTCTGAGCAGTGTCCCGTTTGTGAGAAACCTCACCCTACGTTCCTTGGTCCCGCAATTTCTCCAACAAGGTAGGTGTGTCCCCGTCCCTGGCTCCCCCAGAGCTGCGCTCCCGTCCATCGGGCCTCCGTCGCGCCATTTTGTGCCCAGCAAAATGTCAGGACGTGACAATCTGCTGATATATGTATTGTGAGGAAATTTTCGATAAGAAGTTTAATCATAGTAGATTATTACTTATTGAAGATTGAAATTCAAATTAGAATATGCTCGTTGAAGAAGAGTAGTTTCTCTAAATTAACTTAATTCAGTTTTTTAATCATAGTTTTAGTCATGCTTCCTCACTAGACTTAGGTGAACTAGAGTTTACAATGTAGTTCACTTCCGGAAATTTTCAGGTTCCTGTTACTGAAATTGATCTCACACTCAAGATAATCTTGCTCAGAGAGATGTAGCTATGAAGATTTGGTAATTATCATTCTTAATACCCCTTTTTTGATTTTCTTATAATAGTTGTGTTTAGTTAATTCTTAACGACTGAATCTCGGTGTTCACGGATATTGCGGGACAGGAGAAATACGAGACTTTGCAATCCATCTATATGAGGTACTGTGCTGCTTGTAACGGACCATCCGACGGGAAGCCAAAATCCGCACCCAAGACACAGCCGTCGGGTGGTTGAATGGCATCCTAGGGGCTGCCCAGGATGTTTTGAAGAACCAAACATGCCCTTAGAGGTTCCAGAGAACTCTAAAGGGTTCCACACGGGTCTGGAACATTCAAGAGAGTTCTGGGAAGTTTCACATAACTCTGGAAGGGTCAAGAAAGGGCCGGAAGGTGCCAGAAGGCACTAGAAGGGACCGGAAGAGCCTACACAAGTGGAGAACATGCCAGAAGGGACTAGAACCTTGTGGAAGGCTCATGAAGATAGTAGCATATTGTAGGAGCACCTAGAAAGCTCCACAAGCTTGTATGTACATAGTAGAATAGTATAGAAACTTGTACATAATTCTAGTCTTGGTAGGACATGGTAGAAGGGTCTAGAGATTAAATCTCATCCCTTAGATCAAATTAACCCTAGCCATCCATTTGAGGAGGTGGGGCTATAAATAGGTGCACTTTGTTCATTTGTAACCATCAAGTTTCAAGAAATACAAAGCATTTCTTCCACTTTCACCACTTATCCTTCAAGAAAGTTAGGCTGACTTAGTCAATTTCGCAAGGGGCGACGAGGCTAGGTGCCGCACGACACTTGAAAGAACAAGTCCGTGACATGCTGCCATTATTATTTTTGACATTTGTAGTAAGTAATATTTTTCATTCTTGATATTATTTAAGTCGTAGAAGCTTCACGAATAGATTTTATATGTAATAAATATAATAACACTGATTAAATTACACATTGTAGAAAGAGTTTTCCTTGTAGTAGCTTTGGATTTTGTGTTTGAGATTCAAACACACTTTGAAAATTTTGCAAAGGATTTTGAAGGAGGAGCAGATTTAATTATTTGTTTCTTCTCCTTATCATCTCTATTGGCGAAATCTTATCTCATCATTGTTTTTCCTTGTGTTCATTTCAATTATGGATGTGATATATTATTTTATTGATATGATGCTTAGATCTTGGATGATTTATGGCTAAATACTTTGGATCTAGGTATTATGAATCTTATGGAGTTATTAATTATGTTATTTGATTGAGTTTTGTGATTTATGCATTGATTTGTTGTTTAATTAAATCATTTGGCTAGATGGACCTATATGATTGCCCTTAATCTCTACCTCTAATAAAACTCGAAATGTATTTCAAGGGTAAAACTAATTTTGATTTGAGGATTCAATCCTAAATACATCTCATAACCTTTGAGTTCTTTTGATTCAGGGTACTTAAGTTGTCTTTGTAGCTTCTTGGAGTAGTAATATTAGGGTACTACGCTGTTGGGATTCGGTAAGATAAACAGCCCTAGGCACAGCGGAATATAAAAATTTTAGGACCTCTTACGGAATCTTGCCAGGATACTCTCTAGTTGTATATATATGAATAAATAAAACAATAGTATAAGTTTGCACGTTATACCTATCTCCTTGCAAATCCAAGTTGGCAGTCAGCAAAACGGACTCTGAAATTCTCCTCAGCAAAATCGACCCAAGCTCTGCAGTAGCGCCCCACGTGTTGCGCCTCTACGGGTTGATACACCACAATTACACGAAAATAATAAATCTTGATCAGCTAGAACACAAGATATATTATGATCTAGGATTTAGGAACGATTTAGGAACAAAGTCGAAAACGAAAAATTCTTCCAAAAGGAAGACAGGGTTCGGTCGACTACACAGGGAGAGGGGAGAGAGAATTTTTGCTCTTGCTCAATTTTTGCTTATTGAGTTGTGTGAAAAATAACTATAAGATAGCTACTTATAGTTATCTCCCTAACCTAGTCCTATTAGGACTAGGGCTCTTCTCTCCTACATGGGCCATGGCCCTCTTTAATTGGAAGACCAAGTCTTCTAATTAATTCATGGCCCAGTTAATTAATTTGACCAGGCTTTATTTAATCTCCCAATTAAATAGCCCAATTAATTAACTTAATCTCCCATTTAATTAAATCAGACTCTAAGCTCATTTAATTAAAATCCCTTCTAAT
This sequence comes from Penstemon barbatus, assembly GCA_003313485.2. Taxonomy (NCBI): domain Eukaryota; kingdom Viridiplantae; phylum Streptophyta; class Magnoliopsida; order Lamiales; family Plantaginaceae; genus Penstemon; species Penstemon barbatus. The sequence continues at coordinate 74,224,021 of CM064879.1, forward strand.
TAATTAAATCCAACTTAATTAATTAATCCACAAATTAAATTCCAATTTAATTTATGATCCTGATCCAATTCCAATTGGATCCCAATTTGTTCCAATTGGGTCGACCCAGTTGACCCATCCATAATAATCGACCCAGTCGATTATTCACCCAGTCGACCCAGTCGACTCGGTCGTTCTTATTTCCTCGCTTTCGCTTCATGTGTATTGTGTATGCCCCCGTAGGTTCACCACATAATTGGCCGTGGGTTATAATTAAATATTATTTAATTATTCGAGTAAGATTTACTCTAAATCAATCGAACACTCTGTCGATTGACCATTCCAAAATTAGCACCCCTGCCAATTTGGGAATTCTCCCACACTCCACGGTCGATGTCCAGCCACAAGCCCATGGAGCCCAATCACTGGTGAATTAATTCAGTGAACCTTTTATCTCATTTACAATTTCCATATACGACATAATCTCTCCATCGATCAATCTCCCAGTCGAGACTTAAGGGTATGGTCTTTCATCGGTTTCCCTTTTCTTTTGTCTTGACCTTATGCATTCTTGTCTCGAAATAATTCTCTTTGACTTAATCTTTATGAGCTACTTACATAAAGCCGTCAGATACCTCGGCCGAGGATTTTACCAGAATTAATTTCTCACAGAAATCCATAGGAGAATTTCCCAACCTATCAAGTCGGGTCAATGGATCCTTTGTTGATGATATGAATCTGCATACGAGTTCCTCTATACCCAATATGAGTCCACAGAGACCTTCTGGTAATCTCCAGTCAGTCGGAAACTCACATCAAAGTATAGACGTTCTCGCACCAGATAAACCCTATCATCTCAAGTAGTTAGGGATCGTTCCTCGTATACTATTGTAAATTGGAATAACTTCAACCCCGATATGCGACTACCGCTTCCATGGTGAGTTATTTCCTAATTGGGGTATTCAGTGCGCTTGCCATCCCAGCAAGCCACCCACTTATGTGTATCGACTATCCCAGTCACGCTCGTGGACCCCAGCGTTCTCCAGTTCATCGGAGTATACACAATAGTGAGAGTCTAACCGAATCCAATGATGTCCTATCTCTATTGGATTCTACGACTCTTGAATATATTCTAGATCACGGCCTTGGAGATCAGTCCACGGGTTGTCCCATAGCCCTGTGATCTAAGGACTTCTATCCTTATGCGTAGATAATTATTACATAAGATAAAGTTGACCATATATATAAATGCATTTATTAATCCAATCGAATGGTCCTTTCAATTAAATGCAGCCAAAACAGTTGGCTTGCAGGACACTATTCTATCATACGCTCTAGAGGTGTCAATATTATGATTGTAAGCCGTAAGACCCGCATCTTTGAGTTCTAAAGCTTGGTAACTTTCCAGCATCCCTAAAGTGCAACCGTCTTCCATTCTATTAGGCAATACGGGTTTGTTGCTTGTTGAACACTATGTTATTTCTGATATTTAACTATCTTTTGAAGCAAATTAGAGAAAAATCACGTCTCATGTATGTGTTGGTTCTAAAAATGATTATGATGCAGCAATCAATAAGCTTTATCATGCCTCCTTTTTCTATCTTTGGCAGCTTGTTGTTTGCATTGTTATTCTATTCAAGTTTATTACTCCATCTTTTATTCTTTTGATGAATTGTTTGAGTTTATTATCTAATAATATCAAAAATTTATTCCATGATAAGTGTTTGCATTTGTTAACAACTTTTGCTTTCTATTAGGCAAAGAAACCTTTGATAACACCTCAAGTTGGTTTGAGGATGTTCGTGATGTGAGCAAAGATGATTGTGTCATTGTGCTCGTGGGTAATAAAGTTGATCTCTTGGATAAGAGGTAAAACCATTTTAATTTTTTATCTTAGTTTCATAAATGATGTATGTTAATTATGTTTAAGGCAAGTTTCCAATGAAGAAGCTACTGCCAAAGTTGTTCATCTTGGAGTCCAGTATTATGAAACTTGTGCAAAAGATAGGACCAACATTGAGGATCTATTCAATTCGATAGCTAGATTTCTCCCTGTTATGGCGGTAGAGGATGATGCAGATCACTTTTCCAACAAACCTTGCCATTTTTGAGGAATCAGTTTGTCTTAATCATACATAGTCACATCACATGTTTACTCACATTATTTGATGGAAAACATAGTTGTATAATCACAGCAAGAATAATGCTTGTTGTATAGTATGTGCAAGATATAGTGCTTGCTGTATAATCTGAGGATCTTATGTTAGATTCTCTATAGTTGTATAATGCTTGTTGTATAGTATGTGCAAGATATGGTGTTTGCCGTATAATCTGAGGCTCTTATGCTAGACTCCCTCCCTCCCTGTTTTGCTACTTTCATGAATGATCTTACGCAAATTCGTAGTCTGATCGATATTAACATAATAAATATAAATAACGCTATAAAATTGAGGAAAGATCAATGTATATGTATATTCCGAGCGTAGGGATACACTTTACAAATATTGAGGGTCCTATTTGAGCATTACAGGATGCCGTACAAGCTAGCGGGCGAAATACACATAAAATGGCCGAGCTAATCTATGCGAGCTATAGCTTCGAACGTAGTGCACCTGGGAAAGCGCACGCGCTGTCATAAATGCTTGGGGTATTTATAGCCGAGTGTAAGAATCGGCCCATAGCCATGGGCCTGGGATCGGCCCAACAGTAACGTTTAATCAGTGGCTGCATCAAATGGACCCAGTTACCTTTGCTTCATCCTGAGCTCGAGTCCCCGTCCATAGAGTCGAGATTCCGGATCCCCGAACGTATATTAGTAATAATAGATGGGATCCAAATTACCCATCATCAATACTCCCCCACTTCTCGAGCGTAAAGAGAAACTTAAGCTCGAAGAAGTATGTCTCATTCTGAACATCGAGATGACGGGATTACGTGTTAGTTTGTTAAGGACTTGCCTCGTTAAAAACCTAATTTGGAAAAACCCTTTGGGATAAAAACCAACTTAGGGAAAAAGAGTGCACATCACTAAAATTTCAATGAGCTCTTGATGATGCGTAAATATTCTCTCTTGATGATGACTTGTAGGGTTATTCTAGAGTATTTAATTTGTATGATGGGGTACTGCTTTGAGAGTATCGCCCTACTTTCTTTCTTGACTCTGCTTTTTCGATCGTACAGCAACACATTGATCCAGAGACGTGAATAAATCTCTGATATTCGGGCGTTGTGTCTCTTTTCGTGTTGGGCTGCGACCCTTTGATCCGGAGAGTATAGGGGTCTATTATGCAATAATCAGAGAAAAATAGGCTTTAAAAAAAATAAAAAAATAAAAAAAAATAAGTTTGTAAGTGTACTCCTAAGATTTAGGTGAAATAAAACTCAACTAAAGTATTCAACTTACGTAAGCCTTCTCTGCTTTTTGATTCGCCCATTCTATTTGTCCTTCTGCATTTTCTTTGGCATATTGTGCGAAAAAAATTTCGTCCAGTCTTGGTTCACGTTCTAAATCGTCCCGCTGAAAATGAACCCGATATTTGAAAAAATATTTAATTAATGCAATCAAGAGATGCGAAAATAAATTTTTGTACAACTTAGTTACCAATTTTTTTTCAACCAAGATCCGAGGTTTAGTCCCACTGAAATGAGCTATATTGCCACCACTATCTGACGCCCGATTTTCCTTGGCTTTTTAACACTTCTCTTTGTATTCCTATGTGGCCCAATACGCCTTTAACGCATCATACTCCTCTTCATTTGTATAACCCGGCTTCTTCGCTGTGTTTCGAACGTTGAATAATTTATAGGAAAATGCTCTCGAAACCCTTCTTTTATAGATTTTCTTAATACGCTCCTCATCAACGACATTCCACCGAAAGCATCTCAGTAAGTATCAAACGGTCATATATAAGATTTTTGATAACTATATGCAAAAAGGGAAAAAGCATACCTTGAATTCGTTCCACCACAGCTCCTTCAGATGTGGCTCGAGCTCGGTATAAGTCGAGGCCGAACTACCATATCTTTCCTTAATTATACATCCTATTTTCTTCACGGCATCCCTATTATTCTCCAACGGACCAAAACTATATGCAAGACAAAAAATGTTACATCACAACAAACATATTAAAAATGAAAATAAATTTAGTGAATAAACAAAGACGAATTCAAAAATCATACTCATTAACATCCGTAGGAAATATGAATAACCGACGATCAATAGAATCGCTATGGGCATCTGGGTGGGGCGTGCTAGGTCGGGTGATAGAACTGGGACTACGGCCAACGTCGTCAGCTGAAGATGATCTAGGAATGTTCGATGCAGGAACATGCTGGCCAACCGGAGGCATGACAGTCCTAGTGTCCCGTGAAGTCGGAATTCTGTGTGCTACCGACCCTACCTGTACCTCTAGCTCTACTACCTCTGTCCCGAGATGACATCTGCATTTATGATGTAATGACAATTAAAATATCAACATACTAAACATTAATTAATTGACTTAATTAACCAATTAAGTTGATTACAATATATAAAAAAAAAAGTATACAATTTCAATTAAAATAGTAGTACTAAAATTCAAATGAGTTAATTACAATCACATATTAAGAGTTCAATTTTAATCCATTTGTAAGTGACACCAAGTTGATTGATCATTTTCGACATTCATGTCGTTTTCTTCATCTTCGCTATAATTTGTCGTGTCTTCTTCTTCATCTTCATTCTCCGTGTCTTCTTCATCTTCTTCTTCTTTTTCTGATTGTTTGTCTTCTTCTACTTCTTCCTCATACGGTTCTTCTTCGTCTTCATCTACTTGTTCCTCTGTTTCAAGGGAGGCGACTTCGTCAACCAAATTTCCCTAAGGGTCAATATGGATTTCTGAAGGAGACATTGCATGTGGTTCTTGTAACACCTTATAACTTCTGTCAATTCTACTCCTTGGTCTTGTGTTGATGATTACACGCCAATTGACCTTATCTTTTTTCTTACTCGGATATGGGCGATAGTAAACATGAGAGGCATGTTGAGCAAGTATAAATGGTTCATCTTTAGGATACTCCTCTTTTACATTGATCTCAACGATTCCATACCGCGGATGTGTCCTAATTCCTCTGTTAGAAACCGAATTATACCATTTACAATTAAACAATATAACTGTATAATCATCAGAACCCGGATATTGTAACTGAATAATTTGCCGAAGCACCCCATAAAAATTGGTTGAGTCTTCGCCCCTCACGCACACACCTGCATTAAAAGTCACACGTTCTTCCCCCAGTTCATTTATGTGGAATGCATATCCGTTAACTTTGTATTTCCGCCATGATTACACTTTCAAACTCGGGTTCCATGATAAATGAATAAGAGATTGGTTTTGTCATAAGAAGTAGAAGCTCCACTAAATGTATATGAATCAACTTACATAATTTTTGTACCATTCTGCAAAGTTTTCTTCAACCGATTTGTCTACACTTTCTTCACTTAGGTCGGGTCATAAGTCATATACTCTATTTTTGAAAATCCTACGAATTCCATGCAGACAGATTGTTTGTTTTTCCAATCAGGACTTGTATGTCAAAATATAATTGATAAATTTAGGGACAATCAACTTACTCTATCATCGGCAGTACTTCATCACAATTCATCAAGACATAGAAATGACCAGTTTTCTGTTGTGCTCCGTCTAACCACTTGTCGACGCATTTACCGACTGGCCCACCACTTTGTTTAAATACAGATATAGTATAGTGTCTGTAGTATTCTGGACATCTCCGTATTATTCATTTATTTTTGTCCTCATACTCTTTGTTTCAATGCCACTTTCAAAATAGTAAGAGGCGAAATAAGTTGCTTCTTGTGCTAAGTACGCTTCGCATATAGAGCCCTCAACTCTAGCTCTATTTTTAACCATACCTTTCAAATTGTGTAGAAACCTAAATAGAAAGAGGCCATGGTCAATATAAAGAAAATTGTAAAAAGCACCGCTCTCTTGGAAAAACTAGGTAGAAATTCAAATTACCTCTCGAATGGGTACATCCATCTGTATTGAACGGGACCACACATAAGTGCCTCATACGGCAAGTGCACCATCAAATGCTCCATTGAATCGAAGAAAGCACGTGGAAATATTTGTTCCAACTTACACAAGATAACGGGAATGTTTTGTTCCATTTCACGCAATTTGTATATCAACGTGCAATTCGGTTGAACACAAGTCTTTGAAGAACAAACTAACTTCAGTTAAAGGATTCCACACATTAATTGGCAACATGCTAAATGCAATTGGAAGCAGTCGTTGCATAAACACGTGACAATCATGACTCTTCATTCCACGTAATTTTAAGTTTGATTTGTCAACACATCTCGACAGGTTAGAAGCATAACCATCCGGCATCTTCACATTTTCAATCCATTTCAAAATAGTTTGTTTCTCACCGACTGAGAAAGCATAACTCGCCTTCGGTTTTAAAAACTTTTCCTCCGGAGTCCACATGAGCTTTTTGGCTCTGGAAAAAAGAGACGTATATTTTTTAATTTCATGAACCAAGTTTAAGGAGTTCATTCTATAAATCCAAATTCCAACTTCCTTAATCCATCAAATATTTTACTAAAATAGACGAGATTTAAGAAGCTTTATATTGAATCCAACTAATATTTTAGCTGGATAAGGTATTGGGTCCATTTATTCTGGACAATTATAGCATTAGACAAAGCTACGTAGCATTTGTACTTCTTCATATATATGAAAAAGAATAAGAAAAAAATTTGAAAAACTTAGAAAAGCACAAGAGAAGAGATGTGTCCAAAATTGCAGGAGTGCAGACAAGTAATTTCGGCCCACCTACACCTTTTGTATTCACACTTTTAGGATGTTCTCTCTGCATTTCAAGTTTGGGTACTGTTTGGTCAAAAACTGAGAAAAACACATGTTCGACACAGACAAAACAATTAATTATCTCATGAGTCCCCTTTCGTCTCCTTAGTGTGGACTTCCTACTCCACTACGTACATACACATACGTGTCGTTAAAAATATATTCTTAGACCATTTTCAAGAGAATTCTTAAAAGCAAATTATCAAATTTTGGTGTTCTAAGAGATATATTTTAATTTAAGGGTCATTTAATTTTTTTAATTTGGACTCTCAAATTTGATAGTACAAAGCTAAATGTTATTTTGTTTTCTGCAACAAAGTACAACACATTCTGTATTTTACTGCAAAAATATTTAATGTAAACTCGATTTCAAATTAAAAAATTTTGCGATCCTGAAATATAGTTCAGATTTATTTAATCCAAATTCATGTTATTTCGGAAATAATAATTTTTAAAAGGTAATTTTTATTATTATGTTAAATAAATAAATATTAAATATAAATCATTATTGTTTATATATAAATAATAATTAAAAGTAGTTTGTTAAAATATAAACGAACTGTTGAGTGTAGTGTCATGGTTATTTAAAAGTGGAATATTAAAATATAAACTAGATGTTAGAGTACATGATAAAAATGGGAATATATAACATTGTTAACCCCATAAAATTTAAGATAAGATGTCAAAATTTAAGGGGTATATTGGAGATTGTCTTAATCCTTACTTTTTCAGGTGATAATTAATTTTGAGGCATTTTTTTGGCAAATGGTTTTCGTCCTTTAACTTTCTAGTGTTTGCAATCCTATGATATTTGGTTGTACTTTTGATGGTTAAAAATTTTAGTATTTGAAATTTTAGACATTTAATTTGACTGTAATTTTGGTACTTTAACTTTATAGTTTTACAATTTTTGGACATATAATTGCAATTTAGGTTCGTTGATCATGTAATTTAAAGATTCTCGTCGGAATTTGTCATTGACGCATGAAAGCCAACTAAACAAAATCCCTAATATTTTTGTTATGTGTTGCTCATACTACAAGTTCCGTGGAGAATCTTTAAATTCTGAGAACAATTGACAAAAATTGTAGCCAAATGTCCTGAAATTGCAAATACCAAAAGTTTGAAGGACTAAATTTGTAGCCAAATGTGTTGGGCACCCAAATTGAGTGTGCGGGTGACAGCAATTGTCCCGTGGCACCCAAACTGAGTGTGCGGGTGGAGTCACAATTGAATATCGTGGGCGCTTGTGTGAATGCACTATAAGGGAAGGGTATGCGCATTTCCTAACACCAATTGATTTTGGGTCAAGTGGTAGCGCCTGAGATCCTACAAGTGGTATCAGATTCAAGGTCACGTGTTCGATTCCCAGTAGGAGCAATTGCTGAGGGGGAGATTGTTGGGCACCCAAACTAAGTGTGCGAGTGACAGCAATTGTCCTGTGGCACCCAAACTGAGTGTGCGGGTGGAGTTACAATCGAATATCGTGGGCGCTTGTGTGAATGCACTATAAGGGAAGGGTATGCGCATTTCCTAACACCAATTGATTTTGGGGCAAGTGATAGAGCCTGATGTCCTACAAAATGTCTTAAATATGCGAACACTAAAAATTAAAGGACCGAAATTGCTTATATGAGAAAAACTATACCAAAATACCATCCAATAAAAGTTAAAGGATCGGAAGTGCATTTTTGTCCATACATGCATGTTCTTTCATCATTTTGCTCTTAAAGTTGTCAATTGGACCTTGTGAACCGAGTCTGAAATGGCTCAAAACAAATTTAAATGGACTCTACGGTCATAATCTGAAATTTAAATATCATCGGCGTCACGCCTATAGACTCAAACTCGGTACATATATATCGGACTTCCATTGTTTGTATTTGGGGCTCAAGTTAGCAAATTTTAATTGACAAATAAAAAAATATACATTATTAAATTGCATATAAATATTAATCTTACTTAATGCACATGAATATATAAATTTCATACTTGTAATTTATAATATAAAATATTAATAAAGTTTCTTAAGTTCTCCCAAGACTCACAATCTATTTGATCTTTTGTTTTAACTCTTCTTCTTCTTTTCTTGTTAATTCTTTTCTTATTTGTTAATTAATTATTCTTCATATATATATATATTAGAAATCTGTTATCAATAAAAGTTTTTCTTGCTTCAAAATAATAATTAGTACAAAGTAACTTTATTAATAATTAATTGTAGTAATTAAAATAATTATATATTTGACTTTATTCGAGTTGAGTCTTATTACGTTCAAGCTCAACTCATAAATTGACCAAGTTTAATATCATGATTGAAACTCAATAAATTTATAAATATTTGAGTTCATGTTAAATTTAATCGGATCGAGCCATCAAACTTTTGATAAACCCAACTTAATCGACGGTCCTAAGTTTAGCCATATGTTGGAGCGGAAGATGGTAATCACAAAAGCGGTGAAGAAATGGGAAACATACCCTTTTTAGAATGGCTTAGGTAATAAATCCTTTTTCTAAAATGTAAAATCTAAGTTATGACTGTTATTGATTAATAGTTAATTTAGGGTGAGTTTGGCATAGCAATTCGAAAAATAATTATAGAAGAATTAATTTTACTAAAATTGATTTTGGTAATAATTGATTATTATAAAATCTAATTATTGATTGCTTTTGTATAATAGATTTTGTAAAAGTAACACTTTAGTTGCTTCTAAAATAAGTTGATTTTTTGCTTTTCGAGATATCAAAAGTGATTATGATCTTGGAGGGCCAAATACCATGAAAATCACGATTAAACAGAAATAATTTTTATAATAGGGGCCAAACACTTCAAAAATCACAATAAAGATGTAAAAGTGATTTTAAGAGCTCAAATCGCTGAGCCAAACTCACCCTTAGTAAATTTCAACCAAAGATGAAAAATGTCCTTTTTTTTTTCTTTTCTTTTAATACAAATCGTGTTATATATTTATATTATTCGTTATGTTAAAAATCTATTTAGTCGCCATGAAAGTACAAAGATACATAAACTACGTACTATTAAATTAGAGAAATATTAGTTGGAGTCGAGACCAAGACTCCTTGCCTATTGATAATGGAACCTCAACTTTTGTCACTAGACTAAGGTTTCATCGGTATATATTTTCCTTTTTTTTTGGTTCTATTTCAGTTGAACTTGAATCTTTCATTTTTTTTTTCCGGGTTAAACACAATTTTTAATCTTTTAAGCCAAACCCATTTGTTTGCTACGTTACACATTTGATCTTATATATATATATATATATATATATATATATATATATATATATATATATATATATATATATATATATATATATATATAAAAAGACATATGATCTTATATGTATTGGATAATATAGATTTTTTCTTATAATAATATTTGTTGAGGAAGTACTCGATCGGTTCAAAGTTTACTCAACTATGAGATTGTGTTAGCTAGAGTGGAGAAATTCTATTCAACCCAAAACATGGAGATGCAAATTGTAAAAACATAAGGCGATCTCCAAATGGAGATGGTCGGGGTCGGGGCGGTCTCTAGCGGAGGAGAGACCGGGGCGGGGCTTGGATCGAGGCGAGCCCTGCGCCCAATCCGTTCCCGCGTGAGGAAGGCTGGAGTTTAAGTTAGGGGACGCCACTTGGCGTCTCCTGATTGGATGCGCTTTTTTTTTTTTTAATTGTTACATACGCAGGGTGAAGAAATAGGTATGTTACAATATAAATGACTCGTATGTTACAATAATATGATCAAATCATATGTGTTTCGTTTAAAAATAAATAAATATTTTGTCACAAAATAAAAGTTAACGAACAAAATCTTGAATTATATAGTATCATTTTTCTTTATTATGATGATCAAAACATAAAACTATTTTCTTTTATTAATCCTCAGTTTGTACCACTTTTCTTTTATATTTCCTAAAATAAGTTTATATCATTATTATATAGTAGGAGCATGGATCAAAATTTCGATTCAAATGTATGTTTCGGTCAGTAAAATATTGGAAACTTTTCGAGACTATTCGGAAATACTAAGAAAAAATTGTAAAAAAAATTACTAAATTTAGGAAAATAACAGAGTTTAAGGCAAATAAATAGTTTCGGAATTACATCTTGTTTTCGTTTCGCCTGATTTAAAAACGAAAACTTTTCGATGTTTTCGATGGAAAAGATGAAAATTTTGATCCGTGAGTAGGAGTAAATGATAAATTTAACATGTCAAGTTACTCACAAGATTAAAACTTTAATTTCATGTTCTAGCAAACGGAATACAAATAGTTGGATACAAGATTATTAAATAATTTCAGATGATGCAATGACATATATATTGCTCAACTTAATTATATTAATAATTTTTTGGAGTGATGTTACACCTAAGTATAAGATTGCATTTCTTGATGATGACTAATCTAAGATTCTTCATTACCACAATTTACGTTGAAAAGGACATATATATACTATACATTGGTGGGACAACGACGACTAAAGCGCAATTCATTCTGACTTAATTAAATCCCTAATTGAGAAAAGTGGCCTATACAAAATGATTCTAATTAATTTATTTATGTACTAATCTTGAACAAAGTTTTACCCAAAATACACGTGAGTTTATATCACCATTTGGTTATAATAAACTTTAATTGCACAAAATTAATATTTTTATCAAAACGTCAAAATGACGTAACTACGCTTTTATGAGTCCAAAACGTCATACTATTAGAATTAGTTATTCACCAATGGAAAGTAAAATTTCATTACGAATTTACATTCGTATTTGTAGATCTACTTAATATTTCATTTCAATCTAAAAACTCTTAATTATTTATTTTTGGCTAAAATATAGACTATTTATTCTTAAATCTTGAAAACATAACTACATCATATAATTAATAATTAGGTTGTCTTGAAAGGTTCTTCGAATACAACATATACAAAATAAAGAATATGCAGAGCATGTTTGTCTTGCTTATCTAAAAAAAATTCAGAAAAAGATTAAGATTTTAGAAAATTTCTCGATTTTCATAATATTTTTAATTTGAATTTGAAATAAATAGTAGGTAAACATGGAAAAGAATGTAATTTTCATGCATGGTCTAATCTTTTTTTTTTTTTTTGATAAATTATGCATGGTCTAATCTCTTGAATAAAAAGTTCACCAATTAATACTTAAGTAGAAGCTCCTAATTAAATGAGGCATATATATATATATCTGCGGTAACAAATTTCTGGAGTGCTGAAATAAATCAATAATTAATTACCTTTGAGAAATAAATGAGTGGTAAGAATGAACAGTCCTTTTTTTCTGTTGAACCAAATGAGGTCAGACATTAAACAGTGAACAGAAAGTATGACAATTTTTTTACAGAGGTTCGTGTGTGTGTGTGGGAATGAATGGACAAACAACTTCAACTTTTTGAATGTCTTTTTTCTTTTTATATTAAAAAAAAAAAAAAAAACTTTTAGTTTAGTATTTTTGTTGATTGGGGACCCCAAAACACGAGAAATTCTTGTGTCAAATCAATTCCGTAATCAAACTGCGCCGGAAAATGATTACGCTTTTGAAACTTCTCAACTTAAAGTTACATTCTCACTGCCAAAAGCTTACCACTATATATTCTGCCAACCACCACCTATTCAATTCTATTGCCTTCCCCCCTTTTTTCTTTTCCTTCTTATCTTCCTTTTTTCTCTTATTTTTTCAAGGAGAATTACTCAAATTACCCATAAAATTTAGTGTAATTACACAGACGACCCTTCATGTTTGAAAAATTATTCAAACAATTTCTGATGTATTGGATTCATTATAGTTACCCATTAACAATGTTAATTTCATTGAAAAAAATATTTGAACTCCATCTAAGAAGAGATTTTGATGTGAACAAAAATGGTGAAATTAATTGATTGAATTTCGTGGGAAGATGGGTGAAAATCGTGGAAATACTGATGAAATCAATTTGACACATTTGATATTTGTGATTTCTTAGATGATACTTAGAGGTATATCTGTAACTTTTTTTAATGAAATTAACTTCATAATGAGACAACTATAATGAATTCAATATTTCAGGGGTAGTTTGAATAATTTATCATTTTTCTTAAGAATTGTCTTATGTCGAGTTTGGACAAAAAAGTCAAGAATCGAGCACAATTTTGGAAATGAAGAACGCAAAAAGAGCTTGAAACATGTACTATATATATCTAGAGAGCCTGAATTAAATTCTAAGAGATAAAATTTTATGTCTCTAATAATCTTTTATTCTTTGGGTAAATTACGGAGATTCACTCAGGTAATGCTTAATTACCAAAATTCCTCTCACATATTAGGTATTACAAAAATTTCTCTCAGGTTTGTTGTAAGGACCTTGATCCACTTCTGACCTTGTCAACATTGTTGGGCTCTAGTCCACTAGCCCAAAATGCTTAAGCCCATGTTGACAAGTAGAAGTAGGTCAAGTTTTTAATTCAAACAATTCATCCACAATCAATGTGGGATTGGGGTGTTACAATCTCCCCATCTCAAATACTCGACGTCCTCGTCGAGTCCAGATCAATAGCCCAAGACCGCCTTCATGGATAACACCACAAAGTCGGCTCTGATACCATTTGTAAAGACCTTGATCCACTTCTGACCTTGTCAACATTGTTGGGCTCTAGTCCACTAGCCCAAAATGTTTAAGCCCATGTTGACAAGTAGAAGTAGGTCAAGTTTTTAATTCAAACAATTCATCCACAATCAATGTGGGATTGGGGTGTTACATTTGTCGCATTTTCGCAATTAACCCCTTGTTCTAATTTTGCCCTTGAAAGTTATTTGTAATGTTTATAATATGTTATAAATTTTAAAATTTGGGTGTTAACAAATTATAAAAAATAATAATCATATATATACCACCAAAATAATTGATATAGTTTATAATTTCCAATAAATTTCAATAAATATTTCAATTTAAATACAATATATATTTTAATAAATTAAAATATCTTATTTTTAATACAATATAATTTATTAAATATACTAATTTATAAAATAAATTCATTTAACTAATGTGTAAACAATTTGTTCATATTTAGAAAATGTATTACTAAAATTCTATTTAATATTTTACAATTTAAATTACTAATAAATATATAAATACTTTTTTGGCAATATTTATTAAAATTTATACGCAATTATAATTTTTATCAGTTGTTCTGGTAGTAAACATATAAATATCTCTTTTCTTATTTATAAGATATAATAATTAGCATTCAAGTTTTAACTTTTATAAGACATTAAAAACAATACAAATAACACCAAAAGATAAAATTGAAATATTTTATGAGCAAAGGGTTAATTATAAGAAAATGAAAAACCTAAGTGAAATTTTTTATAATACCCAATACGTTATGATAATTTTTATAATTAGATCTTACATGATATTCATAATTCACCTTTATTCTTTATTGGAGTTGACCAATCAACTTAAATAATCTCAGAGTGTTTGTCATTATTACTCGGATCTTAATCCCCATTAATTTTGGCATGGTTCATCAGATAGGCAACATTAAGCTTAGGGCTTGTTTGTTTGGTATTTCTCAAAAAAAATTCGTGTTTGGGAAATGCCAAACAAACATATTTTTTATTTTCTGAAATAAATTTTTTATCTCTCAATTTTCTCAAATTACTTTCTCAAAATCCAAACAAACAATAATTTTCCTATCTCTAAACAAAACCTATACAAACTATACTCTGATTTAACATAAACTTAAAGTAATATATCTCTTACACAATTTATCTCACAACGAATAAGATTTAACATAAAGTCTTACACATTTTACACCTATAACCTAATTCTTCCAAAAAAAAACCTATAACTACTTTATTTCTCAAACCACTCTCTCTAGTCTCTAAAAACTCAAACAAACAACATTACGCAAATCGAGCTTATTTCACAAACCTCTACTACTCTCCCAAACTACTTTCCGAAACACCAAACAAACAAACAGACCCTTAGTCATTCTTATATCTCGCTCATTTCATTTTAATATTGTAGTACATATATTATAATAATTAGAATGTTCAATATATATATATATATATATAGTATATAAAAAATCAAGAATATTAGTAGTACATTTACATACGTGTTGATGTGATATACCCTAATTTAATTATAGGACACAAAAGCGGCTGACGTGATATGCCGAATATTAGTACATTTACATACGTAATGATTAATGAGGTTATACAACCATTTAATGTAGATAAATATTGACGTCATAAACTGCAATTACAACTATCCATTTTAAGTTATTTGATTATTTTATAGATAACATATTCCTACTCCTATCTTTTTTCTTAGAAGTCTCATGACAAGATCTATTTTTCAAAATGAAAATAATCTTTCAAACAATATCAGTTTACATGAATTAACAATTTATCATCACTTACTTTCTAAGAAATACACGTGAAAATGTCTAATTTTTTAACTTTTAATTATTTACCTAAAATTTTTGTCAAAAATAGAATAGAGAGAGTAACAAATATTTGCTATCATACCGGCACTGCAATGTAGACTTAGCCATCAAAATTTAGATTGAAACTATGAATCAAAGTTTCGTTTTTAATATATGTATCGATCAACTGAATACTAGAAAAAATGAAAAAATTTACTATGATTAAGAAAAAGAAAAACTTTCAAGTCAGATATAAAATTTCGAAAGAAAATACACCTTATTTTCATTTTAATTTATTAAATACATAAACTTTTAGATGTTTTCTACAGAAAATATAGAAATTTTAATTCATGATTGAAACTAAAACAGTAAATAAAGTTATGGCAGTGAATTCTACTAATAAAAAAAGCCCACAAATACGCATCATTTGATTTAAAATATTATACACTTATCACATAATGAACCAAAAGTTTTAAAAGTTAACTTTTATAAGGAATATCTAAGTACAATCAAATTGGTACTTTTGAAATGTGATCACACTAAATCTAAACTAAAATTTCCCCATCTCCCACATTTTCTTGGTATAATAATGTTACATTTTTCAATAAGCCTTTGGATCATTATCCTCAAACTTTTTTTTTTATCATTAATTAGAACATAAAAATCAAGAAAAAATACTTTTAAAAAAAATCTAAAAAAGTTGGCCACAGAGCACTACTATAAAAGGTGATGCAGCCCAATATCTCATTTGCTCAACTGGCAATTTTTTTGAAACTTAATACACATATGAAAACAATTTTCTTGAAAAACAAAATTAAAGCTAGCTCTGAAATCATATGAGCCAACTTCTATGATTCCTTTGTCTGCAAATTGATTTTGCTGATCAAACAGAATCCTCAGAAATTCAGACAAACAGGTTCCCCCATCCAATATATTTCTTTAAATGCTCCTTAATTAAATGTCACTTAAATGCAAATATTTTCTTATTTATACATATAAATAAATGCAAACATTCCTTAAAGACCAAGATTCTACATCAATCCCACCCCCCTACCCCCTCCTTTATGTGATATATTCCTTTACATTTGTTGTTAGTGTGAATGATGTGTGTTTTATTTTGACCATAATATTTTATTTTTTTTTGATTTATACTAATATTTAATTTTTTTCCTAGTCAAAAAAGTTACTACTACTAGTACTAAGGAGAAGAGAAGAGAATTAAATTAAAGGGATTAGTATGTTTAATTCAATTCCAAGTTTATATGAATTGGGAAGTGGGTTTTCGGATTCATATAACATTCTTCAAGATGTGTTATTGAATTCACCAACGGATAGTCCAAGATCCATGGCGGAAGCAAAAGCAATGGCGGCAAGTGTTAGTCATAAGGAAGCTGAACGCAGAAGAAGAAAGAGAATTAATGACCATATTGCCACCCTCAAATCCATTCTTCCCAATTCTATTAAGGTATGTAATTAATTAATTAATTAATTAGTCCTCCTAGCTATCAAATACTATAACAAATTAAACATATAAATTTTTGAATCCAAGAAGAAGATATTTTGGGAAAAATAAAACATTAATTTAATTAGTACATCCCAAAAGAAATTAAGTGGAGAAAGTATATATATTAGCTCAACTAAATGATTAGCAATTTAGTTTTGTGTGCTAAGTTTTTTTTATAAATGTATATGTACTTTCTCCATTTAAATATGTTTGCTCTAGATACAAAATTGTTTAGAAAAATATACTTTATTTTGGAAAATTCAAAAAGAAAAATAAGAATAAAAATATTAGGATAGACATATATATATATATATATATATATATATATATATATATTTACTTTTACTTGACTTTTGAATCTTGTTTCAGGCTCGATTTTGCAAGCGAAGAAAAACAAAACAAAAATACTCGAACTTGATTAATATTAGTTCGTTCAAACAAAATACATCTCAAAATTAAGACACAATCTTCGTGTCAATCAAAATTAATTCTTTCTTTTTATTTTTTTGGTTGAGAAAAAGCGAAATATATTTTACTCAAAAGAATATCCGTGTTTACAAATTGTCTAATATATTCAGGCAAAACCTCTAATTAATCAAAGTAGTTTCCACAATTATTTTCCTCAATTTAATTCCTTTTCCAATTATTATTTCATGTGTACATAATTAACATGAATATAATATATACAGACAGACAAAGCTTCATTACTAGGAGAGGCAGTTCGGCGCGTGAGAGAGCTAAAAAAAACAGCAGCAGAATTATCAGCCACATACGACAACAACGACATCGTTTCGAACAACACAAAGCTAAAACCGATCATGATGTTCCCGACCGAAACGGACGAGCTCAAGCTCGAAGTCCTCGACGATTCGGGCTTGATAAAGGCCACGATGTGCTGCGAAGACCGGCCCGAAATGATATTGGACTTAATCCAGGCCCTTAAATCAGCAAAAGCAAAAGTCGTGAAAGCAGAAATGTCTACAGTTGGAGGAAGAACAAAGAATGTTTTGTGGGTAAGATTTATACAATTAGCTGATGATAATGTTGTCGGAAGTGAGAGCGATGTGGGTTTAGGGACATTAAGGAGAGCACTGAAAATTGTCATGGATAAGTCCACTTTGTTGGCGGGTTCCGACCAGGGTTTGCCGGGTCATAAACGCCCACGTTACTATCATTTCTGAATCAATTTGATTTGTCTTTGATTAGGGTTTGTTTGTTTGTTTGGAATGAATTGAGGGCCCGCCATTGATGATTTTGGTGAAGGAAGTGTAATTTTCAATATGAATAGAAGAAGACATGGGATGAGACAAGAGAACATGGATTTATGTTTTTTTATTTCAAAGTTGTGTAATGGGTAATTTAGGAAAAGTGGTTATGGATAAATAGGCGAATCAAGAAAAAGTTTAAAGATTTAATTAGTATTTTGATTTATTTTGTTTATCTTTGTGTTTTTTCTTTTCTTTGTTTTTAACTTTTGGGTAATTAGATAAGGTGCTTGGCTAATTAAAGATTTTGTCTTTTATTATAGAGAGAATTTCACTTTTGATACCATAATTCTACATATTTTAGGGATTTGATACCACAACTTTTTATACCGACACATTTGATACCATAACTCAAATCAACTTTGCACATTTAATACTTCCGTCAAATTAATGACGGAATTGTCACGAGAATGTCACGTGGCCGTTAAAACTTCACACATTTGATACCATAACTTATTTTGACTGATAATTTTACTCCGTAATATTTCAGGTTACCAAAAAAAACCCCACATCTCGAAATTTAGTGACGATTTTAGTCCACATTGTTGTCATATTCCCAAATTGACTCGAATAAGACCACGTGCTGACGAATTTAGAAAATTTTAAATCTGAATTTGGGGGGAGAATTGCAATTTTGGTTGACTGATAATTTTACCCCATAACATTTCAGGTTACCCAAAAAGCCCCACATCACCAAATTTAGTGATGATTTTAGTCCACATTGTTGCCAAATTTCTAAATTGACTCGAATAAGACCACGTGCTGACCAATTTAGAAAATTTTACTATTTTATTTAAATAACTAATTTAATTTATAAACAATATTTACAAATTAAATAATACATTGACATAAATATTATCAAAATTAAGATAACATATTATTTTTAGATATAAAATTTATATAATAGAATTAATATATTTAATATTTATTAAAGTAATAAATTATATAATTTAAAACTATTTAATATTTATTAAAATAATAAATAATAAATAATTATAATTAAAAAAAATTCCCCACCCCACCCACCCACCCCCCTCCCTGCCCCGAATACCAGGCCGGCGGCCTGCCGCCTGGGTCTTCGGTCTCAGGCCACCGTCGGCTAGGGATCTTCGGTCCCAGGCCACCGTCGGCCTGGGATCTTCGGTCCTTGGCCGCAGTGGCTTGGATCGAAAAACCCAGGCCGACGGCCTGGGTTCTCTGATCCCAGGCCACTGGCGGTGGCCTGGGACAGAAGACCCAGGCCGCCGCCGGCCTGGGAATTAATCGGGGGTAGGGGGTGGGGAGGTGGTGGGTGGGGTGGGAATTTTTTTAAAATTAAAATTATTTAATATTTTAATAAATATTAAATAGTTTTAAATTATATAATTCATTATTTTAAAAAATATTAAATATATTAATTCTATTATATAAATTTTATATTTAAAAAATTATGTTTTCTTAATTTTGGTGATATTTATATTAATGTATTATTTAATTTATTAATATTGTCTATAAAATTAAATTAGTTATTTAAATAAAATAAGTAAAATTTCTAAATTGGTCAGCACGTGGTCCTATTCGAGTCAATTTTTAAATTTGACAACAATGTGGACTAAAATCATCACTAAATTTGGAGATGTGGGGCTTTTTTGGTAACCTGAAATGTTATGGGGTAAATTATCAGTCAATATAAGTTATGGTATCAATTGTGTAAAGTTTTAACGGCCACGTGACATTCTCGTGGCAATTCCGTCATTAATTTGACGGAAGTATTAAATGTGCAAAATTGATTTGAGTTATGGTATCAAATGTGTCGGTATAAAAAATTGTGGTATCAAATCCCTAAAGTAGGTAGAATTAAGGTATCAAAAGTGAAATTCTCTCTTTTATTATATGAAAAGGATGTGAACTTTCATAGACTTTATGTTTGTAAGAATTTCTTTTTTATTGTTCTTTGAATTTTTTTTTTATCCTAGTCTGGTTTGGTCAGATCTATCCAACTACTAAATATGTTTATTATACTTGTTTTGTGATTGATCAATCTCCTGAGAGTTATATCCAATCTCATATGTAGTTACTTTGGGTTCGACTAAACTTGATCTGAGTAAGAATTTCTCTTGTTCTTTATGTATTTATGTCCCATTTTGGTTTAACTGATCCTATTATAGACTGGTCGATTTTTTATTTTGGTTTTCCAAGGGTTAAATCTTTTTTGAGATGCGTCGGTCACATTATGTGGAAACATTTCCCAATAGAGATTCAAACAATAGTTTGCTACTTTGTAATAACTAGTCCATTCCAGTAGGCCAATCATCTTCCAACATGAATTTAAACATGAGTTTGTTACATTATAGTGACTAGTTCTTTTCATTAGACCAATCACATATTGATAGATAGCCAACTTTAGTATCACGGTTGCTATCATAAATATTGGATTTTTTTTTATATATATCTAAGATTATTTTTTAGATCTTATAGCTAAAAATACATCACATTATTTATTATTTATTTATTGTGGAAATATGATTCATCGTATTGAATGATATTATGTATTCCTAAACATAATATCTGGAAAAAAAGAATTTCTACACCTGGTCCATGTAAACTTTCTTTTTATTTTTTTCCTTCGATTGGCAGGCTATGTTTCAATATATATTGTGAATTGAATTCAATATTTCCTATTAATAGACTATTTAGTATCAAAAAATCCCGATAGAAAATATTGTAAGATTTTATCCAATCGACAACAAGAATTGCTAGTGGAATTCCTCATTGAAATTCCATCCACTCAATTATCTTCAAGTATTTGTGGGATTAAAAATAAAATAAAATGTAATTAACATTATTCAACTCGATTCGTCATATATATCGAACAAGTTTGAATATAATTTTTTGTTGGATAACTTTTGAAGTCAAGCTCGACTCAATTACATGTACAAATATCAAGCTACTTAATACTCGACTCAAACTCATTCGATAGAAACTCTCAATTATGCTCGGTTTGTTTAACCAACACTACAAGAAAATCATGATTTTCCGACGGACATAAATCCGTCGGAAATTTCCGATGGATTTTCCCATGGAAAAATATCCGTCGGAACTTCCGACGGACTTTCCGACGAGAAATTATCCGGAGGAAGTTTCCGACGGAGGTTAAAAGCCATCGGAAAAAGCATTAAATTTTAACAAACGATTTTAAAAATAATAATTTCCGGCGGAAATTTTTCCACGCCACTTTTTCCGACGAATTTTCCGATGGCCGAAATCTGTCGAAAAATTGATTTTCCGACGGATTTTTGCTAAAATCCGTCAAAAAATCATGTTTTTCTTGTAGTGCAAGTTCAAACCCAATTTCAATCTCAATCTAATATTCAACCCAATCTTAAACAGCGTATAGTTTAATAGTACTAGTATGACCCTAAATTTAGGTTCACAAGTTTGGAAAAACTTTAGTTTGCGTTTTGTATATATTTTTGTTTTTTTCAATATGTTTAATTCATTCTCAAACGCGTCAAACATATTAAATAAAAATTTCATAACAGGAATTCGAAATTAATGGGCCACTTGAAGGATATTAATATCTTCTACTAAAACAATGACATGTTATTGCATTTTTTAATACATAAAATAGGTCCACAAGTCAAAATATAAAAGTAATTAAGAAAAAACTTAGAGGTGGGAACGTGTGTGAATAGAATGATACAAAGGTGCACGTGTTTCTAATTTTTTAGCGCTGCACGTCCAAATGAAACCACACTGCGATGTCACCACTTAAATAATTTAACAAAATAGCATTTGCACTTTCATTGTTGAATTGTTTGGAGTGGAAGTGAAAAGCCATTTGCACTTTCATTGTTGAATTGTTTGGAGTGGAAGTGAAAAGCCTCGTTTAGTTATTATGTTTTTAGTAGCCTGATATTCTTTGGAGTAAATCACAATTTTCGTTTTTATTAAGAGATAATTTTTACATATTTGTTTCTTTTAAAGTTTTATATATAGCAGATTCGTTTATATCATCAATGTAGTGTAACACATTCATTCATATTAAATTCTCTTAATTTTTTCATAGCAGATGCGTTCCTCTAACGATCAATGTAATATAACACATTCGCCCATCTTAAATCCAAAATAGATAGACAAATGTCACTACATTGATGAGAAGGACGCATCTGCGACGAAAATATATTTTAAGAAGGACGAATTTATTACATTACATTAATAAGAGAGACGAATCTACTACAAAAAATTTAAAAAGACGAATTTGCAAAAGCGACCATAAGAAGGACAAAAAGTACGATGTTTATTTTTTTTTAACATAATCTATCCTTTTATTCGGGATTAGCATGAACTTTCTGTTTGTAACGATATATATAAAATATGTCAATATAATAACTACAAGTAACATTTAATATGTCAAGATTATAGAAAAGAGAGAATTGCACTTTTCATATCAAATTTTTGATACCTTTATATATTTTACAATATTATTTAAAATGACATATTTGATATCAAAATTATCGAACCTTTTTAATTTAGATTTGACCGTTAAATTCTGGACGGAAAAGACACGTGCCGCACGCGTCCGTTAACTTGTAAAAGAAAAAGGAAGGGAAAATAAAATGAGAAAAATGCATCTTTAGTACTAACTTCAAATAGAAAATAACGTCAAAATAAGTATTACTATTTAATTAATGTATTTTGCATTTAATTGTAGTATGTTATGTAGTAAATTATTTGAATTTTATTTAATCATATTAAATAAATTAAATAATTTTATTTAATCATATCTAATTTTATTTTATATAATAAATCACTATCTGCCACTTTATGAGCATGTAGATTTAGGTAATTAAAACGTGGAGTGGGTGCGGGAGCGCGAGCGGGAGCGTGATAGCGTGGCATATTAAAATTTTAGAATATGAGAGCTCCTATAGAGCGTCTATTAAAATAATTATTAATAATATAGAATAATTTATTTATGGTATTAAAATAAGAAATATATAATAAAGAGATAAGTTACAACTATATTTTTAAAAGATTCAAGAGCAAAATGTATGCCATTCAACTAATAAGTATAGTTTATGATGACTAAATATGAATCTAATTATCTAAAATGAATTAATATCATGAACAAATGTAGGGTAAATACTATTAGTGGTCCTCCTTATCATTAATTTTTTTACGGAGTAACGCTTCTTATGTTTTTTTTTTCCCATGTTAGTCCCCACTATGAATTATTTGTTTCACTTTGGCAATTTACAAGGGGTCTTTTTCTTTTAGTGTTATACTTTAATCCATCATAAGATCATTTTGTATTAATTTAGTCCCTCATAAAACTATTTATTTATCAATATAGTCCCTCATAAAACTATTTTGGAACTTTAGATCACATTGGACCACCTGAAAATGACCAAATTGAAACAAATAATTCATAATAGGGACTAACATGAGAAAAAAAACACAAGAGGGACCACTATGTAAAAAGTTAATGATAAGGAGAACTATTAGTGGTGCTTACCCGCTAATGTATTTTCATTGATATAGACATATGTTTTCTCAAATGAATAGCTTGACATGGACACTGATATCTACTATTTAGCTCTTTATCAGTTTAGTGCATCAAAATAACCTGCAAAAGTACATAGTTCAAACATTTACACCTTCACTATGTTTTCCCAAAAGTGTCACGTCTATGGTGGTATCTAAATTCTAACATCTAGCACTTTGGTGCATCAAAATAACCAACAAACATTTACAACTTAATTTATTTTGGTTGTCGGCAAAATAAAAAAATAGCTTGACATGGATGAGCAGTTGTCAAAAAGCTAATGCATCAATTTTAGTGTATGCATGGATGCATTATACTATTAGTCTCTAGTCTATTCTCTAATAAAGATACAAGTATTATTTGTGTTATTTTTTTGTGTGGTTGTAAATTGATTAGCTTCTAGTTAAAAGTATTTATAAATGACAAAATAAACTAATAAATTATTAAACTTTACAAAATCTATGTAAAAATATTCTTTTTGTTAAAATTCATGAATTTAAATTGTGTAATGCATGTTCGTTATAAAGATAATATACACGCTCTATAAAAATTAAAACGGCGCTCTATATATAAAAAATTCGCGCTCCGAATATTATAAATTCGCGCTCTCACTTTCAATAATTCGCACTCTTTTTGCGAATTTCGCAAATGCGCTCCGATTCACGAATTCGGAGCGCGTCGACACCCTGGACGCGCGAATTTAGTAATCTAGATGTAGATAGTATTTTTGATATGCTTATAATTATGCTCCAAAAATTTTACCATAGTATACTTATGTGCCCTAATAATATCTGAATATTATTATGACATGATTCTTTGTAGATTATGAGATAGGATTAATTTGGATTAATATCCCAAAACTATGTTAATTTTCTGTGGATTATTTAATCCATTTCATGAACTGAAACTTGTTCCATTACAAAGCTATCGTCAAGAAGTTTTCAGCCATATAAAGAACACAAAATTTGACCCTAAAAATTGACGGATGAAGGAAATGTGAAAAAAGTCCTTCGATTTTGGTATTAAATGTGTCTTTTTTTAAAGTTTGGTACCAAATGTCTAAAGTAGGTAAAAATTTGGTATGAAAAATGCATTTTTCTATTTTTTTTTCTGCAAGACTGCAAGTTAACGGACATGTGCGCGGCACGTGTCTTTTCAGTCCAGAATTTAACGGCCAAACCTAAATTGAAAAAGGTTAGTCAATATTAATATCAAATGTGCCATTTTGAAAAGTATGATATGAAATGTACAAAAGTATCAAAAGTTTTACATGAAAAGTGAAATTCCCTCTTATAGAAAATGCTATCAGAGTTACCATCACTTTATGCTTAGTTTGATAAATGCCATTAAGCAGTACTAAATTAATTGTTTAGAAAACTATCAGACATAAGTATTTTCAATAAAGGTAGATATAATTATTCATTCCACCATACAAGCTACACGTTTATTTAAAACAATAGTTACAAACCATGATATTGTAACCATGCATACATTGGCATAATATTATTGAAATACAGGTACGTACACTTATTAATTATTATTATTAATTCTTGATTTTTGGTTTGGCTTGGGTCATTTCCTTATAGGCTTTGGCTTCCGCAGCAGTATGGCAGCAAGTGCAAGTAGCATAACCTCCTCCACCCAGGCTCCAACCAGATGAATGACTACAACAACCAAAATGACAATGATTCCCTGACGCATAAGCGCCGCCGTGGCTGTACCCTTTACTCCAACCACTACCACCACCACCAGAGCCACTGCCACCACCTCCACCGCCACCGCCACCGCCCGTCCAAGCGGTGTCTATTACATATGCTGGCTTGGCTTCCTTTGCTGCATTAATCAATATATATATATCACACATGATTATCAAACATGTGAACTTTTCAAATTGAAGTCAAAATTAAGTATGTGACATCAATTGACAAAATGATCTAGCTATTATACAAGCAAATGCATTTATTATTTATAATATTTGATTGATCGAAACATACCTAGAAAACGGAACTTTAATCTATGAATGAAACTCGATCTCATATCTCACCTCCCGGAAAACAATTAAATTGACACTTAAGTACACAGCATGGTAATTTCAAGAAATTTTGAGATATAAATTTTCAATTTTTACTGTCTAATTGTAATTAAACGTAAAAAATCTACGTACTCTTTATTTCAGTTAGTAAGAAATTCATTGTATTATTCAATCAATACAGAAACCCACAAGTGAAATTTCATTCTAATTAAGTGACAAAAATTACAATTTTTTTATTTTATAAAAAAACGAGTAAATTGATAAATCGACATTATTTCAACAATCAAATAATTATCGAATGTGGTGTCTTACATGGTAAAACATCACAAAAAAATATTAACTAATTAAAATAACAATTATGAAGATACATTCTTTAATATGTTACATGCAATACTTATAACAATTATAATAAAAACCCACCATTTATTTCACCTTGAGCCACTTTCTTAGTATCATGTTGTGGCTTCTCCTCGGCGAAAGCTGAAGAAGCAAGAAGAACCAGAGCAAACAAAATAAAAGCTTTACACTTCATTTTTTCTTTTTTAAATTACTTGGAATAATTATAAAGTACAATAGAAATTGGTTTTGAGAATATGATATTTATAGGTGCACCGATTGCTATGACTTGAGCAGCATTAATGGCGAATTCTTGGCTCATTCCCACCGATTCATGCAACGTATAGGTTTGCAGTTGAGCATTGAAGGTTAATTAAATATTGTAGGATTAATTTCACATACCTCCCCTGTACTCTTTCAATCCTTCACATACTATCCTTGTATTAATAAAACCTTCAATTACCCCCTGCCGTTAACTTTTCCGTTAGAAGACTGTTAGCATTTGCTGATATTGCGAAAAATTAACTCTACTTCCCAATTTTTATAGGGTAAAATTTATAATATTATGAATGTATGTATGAATAAATCATAATCAAATTAAAGGAATCACATAACTTACCAAAAATAAATTGGTAAATTAATCTCAATATTTTATGTGTAGCACATGATACAATACCACAGAATGTGGTATATGTTCAAGGAGAACATTTTATTAATTTTGTTATAATTATATAAATAAATTAAAGTAAAAATGTGCGATTCAACATCAAAACTACAAAATATTTCCTCGTCAATGTATAATTAGATAATATTTGAATTTAACAATTAATGGTAAATTCGGAAAGTGTAGCTAGTTTTTTGCCACGTCAGCAATTGTTAATAGTTTCTAACGGAAAAGCTAATGATATGGGGGTAACTGAAATTTTTTATAGTATAGGTGTGATAGATGCAGAATTAGAGTACAAGGAGGTATGTACAATTTACCCAATTATCTATTCTCGATCATTAACTTCTATTTCATCAGCAGTAGGTGGGGATTAGCTCTTGTTCATAATGAATATCCGTGATATTTTGTCAAAGTCTTAGCTTTCTTCATTTTGCATGTGTGTTTCATCAACAATTAATTTTTTGGTGTCTACAAGACCTTAACTTGCAAATTAATCGAGTCCAAAAACACTTTTTGATGGAAAGAGACCACGTGGATTTAGACTAGTTTTCCATTCCTTGGTAATTGAAAAATACAATTTGTAATTGATGTTATAAAATCAAGAAGTTTTTGGTTCAACTCTCATAATTATAAGTTTTTCTTTTAGTTTAATATTAATGTTTGGTGATTGATTTTTTTTATAATTTGATTGTAATTCATTGAAATTGATCTAATATTCATTTCTTTGAAAAAAAAATACATTTCTAGTTTAAGAATAATATTTGAAATTAAGATTTACATTTAGCAACAGGCCTCCCTTGTCCAGGAACTAATAGAAGCCCAATTAGAGCTCTAAAAAAAAAAAAAATAGAAGCCCAATTAGACAAACTGTGACTTGTGGGCGGTAAAGTTGTGAATTGTGAGTACTTTTCCGATAGCTCACTAGGGCCTCTTTTCCCTGATATCTAGATATATAATCTTTCAAGCCCACTCTGGCTAGAAATTTTTGTGAAAAAAGGGATATAGCTGGCCCACATAGTTAATTGCGTGTAATTAGGCCTGTCAATAGGTCGGATTCTGGTTGGATCAGATTCGACCCGAATTCGCCTTTATTTATGTCGGATGTGGATCTTGTTCGGATCTATATTTCTTGACTCCAATTGATCTTGTTCGAATTCTCGAATTTTGAATATTTTCTGGATCTAATAATATTCATTTTAAAAAATTACTCAAGTATTCAGCTCACATGTTCAAACTAATATTCATTTTAAAAAACTCTAGATACATATTAACATAAATACATTCATGTATTACGTTGTTAATTTGAAGAATACTCTATTTACTGTTCAATTATGTACAGAGTATATATAGAGCTAGTCTTAGACATAAATCCCTAAAATCAAGTTATACCAATAAATAAAAGATGGGTAAACACCACTTTTGGTCCCTCTTATCATTAACTTTTTACAGAGTGGTCCCTCTTATGTTTTTTTTCCCACTTTAGTCCCTACTATGAATTATTTGTTTCACTTTAGTCCTTTTCAAGTGGTCCAAGGCGATTCCGATAACATGTGATATGCTCATGAGGGCAATTTTGTCATTTCAAGTAAACTAACATGGATATTTTCGTCTTTCTAATTATTTAAAAAAAAAACTAAATTTCCAAACTAGGCTTTCATTCCAATCGAACTTAATCGTACATTTCGTTCCAAACTAAAGTTTTTTCCTAAATTCTTTTTCAAAAACCAAAATTGCTCACCAATTAAACAATATCTCAAATAGTCTCAATAGTGAACAGACGAAAATGCCCTAAAAAATATTCATATGCATGTCACGTGTTATCGGAACCACCTGATAAGGACTAAAGTGAAACACATAATTAATAGTAGGGACTAAAGTGGAACAAATAATTCATAGTAGGGACTAGAGTGGGAAAAAAAACATAAAAGGGACCACTTTGTAAAAAGTTAATGATAAGAGGGACCAAAAGTGGTATTTACCCATAAAAGATCCTTATAATATTTTCCAATCTAATCTTCCTATATAGGAAAGAAGAATCAATTGGTAAACACATTAGTTACTTCTTGAGAATATTATTTTATTGAATCTAATTAAGTGACTCTTCAATTAAATTCATATATTGTGAAAATTTCAATTATTTCCAACATAATCTCCTAAACCAGGTTTACTCAATAATTTTCCATAATCCAATTACTTTGAATAATCAAAAACTAATTTATATGCTAAAGACCAACCCTTAGTTTCATGTTGAGATGCTTCCTTTGCAAATGTTGAATAAACAGAAAGAACAAGGACAATGACAACAAAAGTTAGCCTTCTATTCATTTTCTTTTGAAGAGTTAATCCCACATTCCCCCGAACTTACAATAGAAACCCACTTAATTTACCCCCTCAACTAAAAACTTTTCCACAGTCCACTCTCAACTTATTTAATTGATGACACAGTTTCTCCTAAAGTTTTTGGCAATTTTCTCACCGGAAGTCAAGTGCACGTGAATTCCACGTGACTCTCTCAGGGTAGTATAGTCAACTCAAGTTGTGGGATTCTATTGTTAATTCCGGCGGGGGAGGGGGGAGGGGAGTGGGATTAATTAATTTATTTGTGAATTTTAGCTAGAAAAATGGTGATTTTTTAAAGTCTAAAAGCTCAATATTTGATGAAAAAAAATGTGATACCTACCATTTACTCATTAAAATTAAAATCTATATAGAAAACCAATTACAAGAACCACATATACTCAAACCCACTATTAAAAGATAGAAAATAATTATCACACATATAATGCCTACAAAACTCATCGATTCAATAAAACTATTCATTATATTAATTATAATAGTTAATAATAGATAAAATTCCATAATGATAGAATAATTACCATATTATCAATAACTTTCTTCAAGTGGGATGTTGTAGTTTTCCTCCCTCAATTTTCAGGCCATAGCTTTTGAACATGTTTAAGAAAATGAGATTCTGATATGTGGTAGGGTTTTAATTTGAAAGAGACTCTAATTTTTTTGCCCTAGTTGAAATATAATTTTGGCAGAAAACTGATTAAAGTGATTAAGTAGATTATATTACCCCTAAGAGAGTCATGTGGGATTCACGTGCTTTGACTTTTGGTGAGAAAATTGCCGGAAACTTTATTTAGGGGAGACAGTGTCATCAATTAAGCAAGTTGAGGGTGGACCATGGAAAAGTTTCAAGTTGAGGGGGGAAAGTGGGATTTGTCCTCTTTTGAATTGGCTTGAAAATTTTATATTGGTATATGGTATGTACAAAAGGATTTTGAGAAAATGAAATGATGTTTTCATCTTTTGTTAACATCTATTTAAAGGTGCATAAATCAGGCCACAAAAAAGGGTTTAGGTCATAATACTCAAGATTATTTCAGACCCCACTCAAGATTTTTTCGTGAAAATGGGATATAGCTGGCCCACGTAGATATTTGCGTGGTATATTCATATATAATACGTAAATAACATTTAATTTAACACTTAATTTAACACTAATAAATTAAATTATAAATTAAAAAGTACTAAAAATAGAGATTTGTGTAACAAGTACATAATTCTAATTAATACACACAAGGAAACTGAATGGTCTTTGTTAAGCTAAGACCATCATCAAATTTATTTATACATGATCTTCACAATATAGCCATGTACTTTTTATTAGCATAAAATAGTATATGGATAAATACATGGCATTCTATTCTAGATTGCTACATATTAGTTCTTTGTTTCTTTTACTTGATTTTCCATAAAGACTTCGGCCTCATCGCCACCATATCCTCCTCCTCCACTCCCGTAATTAACCGCCACCGCCACCTTGCTTGTTGCCATAACCAGCAACGCCGATGTTGTCTACATTGTTTGTTGGTTCAACTTCATTTGCTGCATTTTGCAACTTGTGAATCAATACTATAAATCTTATGTCACATTTTTCCTTTTACTTATGCATATATCGATAAATATTTTAAATATAAATAATTGTATAGTCAATTAGACACTTGTCAATGTATACGTTAGCGTGACATAAAGTGTCAAAAAATACAAGACTATTGGTAAATTGTTCTCTAAAACTCCAAATAAATAGACCTCAATTTATGTACTACTTGTAGTACTCTAGTACATAAATTCAAGTAGTACATAAATTCGATCATGCTAGATAATTCATGCATCATCCAACATAATTTGTGTACATTAATGTATAATGTATGATTTCATTTAACTAGGAAACTCAGAATTATAGATTATATAAAAATATTATAAAATTATAATGTATGGTCTACAATAATGTTTTAAAAATCAGACCGAACATCGAACCGATAGTCTTACTGGTTAGTGGTAAAATTGGTTTAATCGTTTTAACCACTGGTCCAACCGGTGTGACATCATTACAATATAATATTTTAATTTTAATTTTAATATATGTAATCAACTATTTAAAAAATATATTATTCATTTTTTCAAGTTTATTTCCATATACTAAATGTTTATCTCATGATCAATTATTTTTCCTACAAAAATTGAGTTAAGAATAAATGATAGCAACAAAATTACAAGTATGATAACATGATATCAACACAATAATTCAAATTATAATAAATACCATATCAAAAACAATAATTTTATTACTAATCACATTTGAAAAAGAGAAATTATTGATAAATTTTGTCATTAAATTATATAAAAAAAATAAAATTACTTGAAGTTGTGAAAAATAATGACTTTTCTAATGAATTTGATACTCAAATATATTTATATAACTTATTATATACTCCCTCCGTCCCATTAATCTTTATCCCATGGTACCATTGACCAGTCAACTTGACTAAATTTCAAAAAATTATAATAAATAATTTAATTTATATATTTAACTAATAATTTGATAATATCATATGACACTATGTATATTAATATTTAAAAACTTTAATACTCCAAAAATGTTAATAATTTAAGATGATAAATCACTTAAACGAATGAAAAGTTTGACCGGGTATTGTAGCTAATGGAGTAAAAATATAAAAAAAATTTTGTTTCTTGTTGATTTTGTTTAGTTCAAAGTGAAAAATAGATGAAGAGATGTGAGAGTATTGTTGAAGTTTAAAGGTCGCGGAAGAGAAGTAAAAATCCGTAGCGTAAACTTTTTATTTTTATAAGTGAATCAGTGGTTCAATCGATTCACTGGTTCATTGGTTTTACCGGTTTTTATCCAGTTTTTTTCTGTTCAAACTGGTCAGGAACAAAGCTGATTTTGGAAGATGATCGGACCGAATTGACAACTGGTTATCGATTAAACCGATCGAACCAGCCGGTCCAGTCCGGTTTTTAAAACACTGTTCTACAATTGAATAAATTATTATGTTTACTACATGATGAAATGCTATTCAACTACTTCTTTTTAAAATCCTAAATTTTATAAAGTACTTATTAAGGTGTATTAATTATCAAGTTAAAGTTCTCACCTCCTGCACAACAGTATTGAACACAACGGCCAGACTTATCTACTTCTCCACGGCAACAATACGGTCTTCTGCAACCGCTTCCACCTTGATTGATTTCTTTTGCCTCATCCCCCTCACTTCCTGCATATATAAATCCATAGTTGATTATATATAATTGATTGGATAATATTTAAACAGGAGAAATTGCATTTTTGTTTCAGAATTTCATGTCAATTTCTACTTTTGGTACTAAAAAAATACATCTGGGAACATAATTTAACAAATCGTTCCACATTTGGTATCGCCGTTAACTAAATTTGTCAAATTGGTGACATGGTTGTTAAATCATTTTTAATTATTGCAAAATTAGTGACATAACTAATACTATCTGTTAATTATAGTACTCCTGTAATATTTCGGGCCGACCAAATAACAGTTCAGTAAAATTGTCAGCTAGTATAAATTATGACACTAATTTTACAATAATTGAAACTTACTCAACTGTCACATCACCACTTTAACGGTGATGATCAAACTAAGTTAACGGCGGTATCAAATATGGAACGATTTGTTAAATTATGGTACCAAATATATTGACCTGCATTTATTTGATATACCAAAAATACAATTCTCTCGTTTAATAGTGTAATTGATTGAATTTTGGGAAACTTGTGTACTTTTTATAAGGTAGGTAATTAGTGACTGACTGTCTTTTAAAATTTAAAATTATATTTGACATGTAATTAGATGAATGTGACCATGCAAACTGATCATTATCACATAACAAATATCTTTAGATAAAATTTTTAATTTATACTTTACTAATAATTTACCACTTATATTTAAATATTTGAAATGATGAAACTTGATTGAATACTAAAGACCAACCTTTAAATTCATGTTGTGGAGATGCATCCTTTGCAAGTGCTGAATAAACAAGAAGAACAAGGACAATGAAAACAAAAGCCCTGTATTTCATCTTGTTACCTTATTTTACAAATTTACTTGAAAATTATATATGAATATGATGTTTCCATCTTTTCTTAATTAAACCTCTATTTATAGGTGGATGTAAGAGACACAAAAGAGATAAGCTCATGACCGGTAAGTATTAATGATTTTTTCTTATCTAAGAAGATAAGCGTTGAAGCTTTTCTTGAACTTTTAAGTAGATAGATACAGTCTTATCGAGTCGGCTATAGAAAACAAGTGTTTATTTTTGGGTCTAATAATTTAGAACTTATGACCAAGACCGAAACATGACGATTGACTGATTGTTTATCTCGTTTTTCAAAAAGTGGTTTCATAAATAAATAGCATGTAGGCCATAAGGCCATAATTAATTGGTAAGGCCGAGGCTCCATGACCACATAGTTTAATGTGGTTTTTAGGTGATTGATTTTTCTTATAATTCAATATATTTATGATTTAGTGATGTTAATGTGTGATATTGAATATTGATGCAATGATCGTATCTATAAAAAAAAAAAAAAATTAGAAAATGAGTTGTTTTTTTAGAGATTATGAAAAAAAAGAGAAATGATGTAAAATATATTTAAAATTATGTTTGTTATGTGTGAAGTACGTAATGCAAGAGATAAATTACTTTATAAAAAAATAAAAGAAATATTTATTTGTTTGTTAAAAAAGCAAAAGTGAAATTATGAGAACTTAATTGAAAAAAATGATATTGTTTGTGTCGTTTTATAAAAACACCAAAATACTCAGAAAAAGCTAGACAAACATGTCTGACACCATTCGATCGTATCTATTTTGGGACATTTTATTGTGACTCTCTCATGTACGAGAGTCACCACCTTTTTAGTGTAAAATGGTGTAGGCCTTGTAAGGGTGTATGTACCCAGCCAAAATAATGTACACAATATTATGACCAAAATGCCCCTTACACTTTCTTAATTTTTTGATTTGCCCTTATCATTTGAAAACTCCATTATCTCTCACTTCTCCACAAAACTCATCATTCTCTCTGGAAAATCTATGAAGATTCATTTTCTCCACAACCTCATCCATTCACAGAGAAGTCGTGTTCTCCGTCAAACGTTTAGGGTCCTCTCATAGTTCGGGTTTGCCCTTGTCATTTTTGTTATTTTCCCCTATAATTTATAATATTTGTTGAAGATATCTGGGTTCTTCGGAATCAATTATTGCAGGTTTGATTAAAAATTGAGAATAATGAATTATAATGTTTTGCTATTTTCCGGTCTTCACTGAAAATGAATTTTACAATTTCGATGTTTAGATTTTATTTAGATTTAAATTAAATCCTATGAACAATCTTTCTTTATCAGCCTGACATTTTGAAATCTTTATGTTATAACTCAAAATCAGCTATTCTTTACTCATTTTTTATGCTTACAGCTGGGCATCCATCAATTGCAATATATTCCGACTGTACAGGAAGCAAGGGATGATTTGGTAGGCCGTCTCACATTTCTATTTGCAGATGAGGTATACCATCCTGAGGAGAATATTACTTGACCTTTATATTTTGACCATTCACAACTCTAAGGCTATATTGTGATATTTTTAATCCAATTCTTCACTAAAAAAGATTTCCCAATATAAACACATTTTTGTTAATTTAAAATTTAAGCACTTGCTCCAAAGTAATATAGATTGAGCTTTAAAGGATGAGATTATGGAGGGGTTTTTTATGTTAAGTTGTTCCTCATGCTCTTTTGCCCACAACTAACTTCATTCCCTTTTTGGTGTATATGTCGCTGAAGAACGGGTGGTTAATTGAGTTAGACTTATAGAGCTGAATATCCGCTGCCTCTGCCCAAGTAATGGATTGAGAATTCAGATTCACTGTCAGTTTCTCAGAGATGGTGATATTAACGTGAGCCCTCTTTTAATTTTGAGGTTCTCCTCTTAAGCATTTTTCCAAATAATTGATGTGCGCATTTGTTGAGCCTTGATTCAGTTGTCTTCCAGCTTTTTATTGTGCAATTGTTGTTGTTATCTATTTGTCACATCTATACAAAAATAAGTTAATTTGAGAGTATTATAATATGGGAATGTTGGTAAAGAGTACTATAATATATGAATGGGGCTGAAGGGGGACCTCAAGGATCAATGGTAGACATTCTTGTGTTTTTTAGATGTCATTTTCCCTGAAGGACTGATTTTACATTTAAGTTGAGGGAGTATGGAATATTCAAATACAAAGGGAATATTTATGATAAAGAATGGATTCTGTTTGCTGCATATTAGGTGATAGTTTATCAGAATTTTACCCTTAACCAAGTTTTTTTGAGATGGTATAGCATAATGATTAATCATGACTTTGTTTTTTCTTAATTGGCTTAAGGTAAATACAATTGATGATGCGAGACCTGCTCTCTGTAGATTCATTGAATCCTGTGAAAATAAGTTATTTCCCGCATCCATATAGGTTAGTAACTTTGTTGAATATCATAACAATTTGTTTAAAGGGGCTATTGTATTGCATTTTACATTTTTATTTTCCATCTATTATCGAGAGTTTTTGCCATGAAACTGTTCAGTTCTGATGATACATAATTTGAATTATGATGAAGAATTTCCCATTAGTTTGGATTGTTCATGTATTATTTTTGTACAATTGTGATTTCCCCTTTGTAACTGATTAAAACACTGAACAAGATAAGTGTTTTAAGAGATTTCCACCCACCCCCACCCCTGTAATTGATTGAAACAGTTTATTTCTGGTGTATCATAATTTGTGGGATTATATGTTAAACTAGAGCAACATTTTGATATTCAGAATTACAATGCCTTCATACCATGTATATTTAGATTATTTATTTACTATGACTTATTTTTGGAATGTATCCATCATGTTCTGTTAGTGATTGTGTCAGTTATATATAGCTTGTAGATGCAAATTATTTTTGCTGATATTGCACATTTGTCTATATGAATCAGGCAACTCCGCTATTTTGAATAGAAATGATGGTTATGAGGGAATTTGAAGATTACATAATCCCCTTGTTAGAATCATTTTTATGTGTTTGAAGTCTTGTAATTGTTATTTTGTAGTTGGACATGTTTATGAAATTTGATCACATCTTATGTGATTTGGTTTAGAATGCTGTAATATTGTATTTTTTTTAAGAAATATGAAGAAAAAAAATGAACTATTTAATGTGAATGAAATCTTTTACTGCTAATTTGTCATGTTAATATTTTGGTCGGTCAGTTGGAAATGTTCATGAAATTATATGTTGAATTCAATGATTTTGTGTAGAAATGCACCTTAGAAATTATTTTGAGAAATTCCATTGAACAATGATTCCACTATTTATAGTTCTGTTGATGGATTTGAAGTCTTGTAATCATAATTGCTTATTAGATTGAATTATTTGTGCTTAGTTGATACATTTATGAAATTCTATCATTAAAGGTTGTTATTTTATTTAGATATGTTACGTAGCATTATGTTCTTACCTTATTCGTGATAAGACTATCCATTTTTAAGATAAATTATGATATATCCATAGTCTTGTAAAGACAACTCCAAATTTAGTAATTTTCGGTAATACACTATATTAACAATGAAATTCAAATACAATGTCAAGGTTATTGAACATATTTGTTTCTTAACTAAAGAATATGGAATAAGAAAATCTTTTAACGAGTGTGTGTCAGTATGCTCCCATTTACTAAAATTGAGTAAATTTATTAATGTTAATTATCTAATTTATGTTTATGGGATGATTATTTTGTTATACTAGGGATTATCCTTGGCCCTGAGCTTGCCTAACTACATCAATTTGGGAAATAAAATCAGTGAACTGCATGAATTATTCCATCAGGTAATTTGTTACCACATTCCCTTCTTTGTATGTAGTATATCATTCAATTAAAATACAAGTTATATCTTATATTCCCTTGATAAGCACAATAGAACTGATTAATACATAATAGATCACTTATATTTACAAAGATTCAAAAAGATACAGAATTGATTGTTGATGATATGATTTAGCAGGTTCAGGTTGATAGAATTGGCAGTCTTAAGAAATGCCAGCATATCCAATAACTCGTTGGTACTTGAACAAAAATAGAATAAGTACCAACGCGTTATTTAGGACAAAAAATATAGGTTCATTCCTAGTACAATTCCTTCAAAATAACTGGACATTCATATGGTCTAAACATTCCATGCAAATCTATTGATCTTGGCCTCATAGAGTTGTACAACCAATCTCCGTCGAGCTATAACTGATTCCGCCTGCAATAATGGGTAATGGTTAAGCAACAGATTCAGTAATTAGCAGGAAGATAAATAAATCATTCAACAAATGATTGTGAATGTGGTGATAATTTACCTCGGTTAGCTGCCTTCTCATCCCCATATCGAACATCATAATCATACAAATGTAAAGCCCACAGTCATACCTATATTGTGATCGTTGTTTTTCACAATAAATTTTCAGATTAAATTGTTTGGTAGTTATATGGTAAATAAATTGAGAAAGATGTTAACATTACCCGTTTGGCTGCACTGGCACCCAGTTGGGGTTGAACCATAACCAAGTCTCAGCAATGTTTTGGCTCTTGTAAGTAATTTCTGGCCATTTTTGCAACAAAACTTCCAAACGCTTAACCTATTTGATGCAAAAGTTGTTAGAGAGCAAATTCAAAAAAGGACATTAATTAATAATGTAATAGGGTGCAGTGTCATTAATTTACCACTCTTAATGCAATTAGCTTCCTCAATGGCTCCATTTCACAGAATGGTGCAGTGTCACAAATGGAAATGTGGCACTCATCCAAGTCTATAATGACAATGAACCAATGTTGGTGACAATCATTGATAGGTATGAATATTTTTTGTAGAAACTCCATTCTCGACACAAAGTTCTCTTCCGAAGTAAAGAAAGCCTTTAAAATTTGAGTATCTGTCATGTGTGGGATCAAACACATTTGCTGCAATACAAAAAAATCCCAAATTTATTAAAATTTATAATATAAATAATAAAATCATAGACATGTAGACATATAGAATGCAAAAAACAGCAGTGGTTGGATAGAAAGTTGGTAACATACACTGAAGATAGGTGGAAAATACCAACAAGTCTGTCTGGGATTCTCCTCCCTATTTTTGGCTGTGCAATAGTATGCGACACAGTCCATCACCTATAAAGATTCAATTAAGATCACAACAATAATATTTGGCCTTTTAGGGTTTAAGGAGCCTGGTTTAAGTTGAGAGCTTACTGTTCCATTGATATACTCTTGAGGTTTTAAACACATCATGTTGTCCCTGGTGCAATGCCAATTCCCATAGTCAACCACAACTTGTCTGTAAAAGCATTTATGTTAAAATTGTTTAAAAAGTGATATTGAAAAACTAGTATTTTCTGAATTAATCAAAAATTAAGGTATACCTCAAGTTCAACCCATCTTCAAATAAGAAAGAACAAATAGCATCTGGAGACGACTCTGGATTGGCTGGACTATTAAACATTCCAACATCTGCTATTTTGTCAGATTCATTGTGGCTTATGGTCTTTGTCTTTCCTTTTGAACTACAGACCTTTGATTCTGGTGTTTCTACACCTGAACTTGGAGTTGATGGCAATCCTCCATGTTTTAGGCTCTTTTGAAGGGCTTCCTTTATGGATGCATATAAGTGGCTGTTAATTGTGTTAGGGAGATCTGTGATGGATTGATATATCTTTGGAATAAGGTCATTATATATCAAGTGAAATCTCATTGTTACTGCTGATGATTCTAGAGACCTTCTCGTCCAATTCATTTACCTTTCCAAACAATAGATTGAACTGTTCATATTGGAAGTTGTTGTCAATATGTGATGGCTGGTGTTGTCTGACACCAATATATGAATTAGGGTCCAGCCCCCCATCTCTAGGCTCATTCTTATTTGCAAGTTCCTCATCCTTCGCTTGTTCTTCCTCATTTTTCTCATGAGGTATCTCATCACCCTTTTTCGTATGAACATCAAATAACCTTGAACTAGATGATTGTGTATAACAAGTGTTGATTTGAACAGCCTTAAAAATAAAAAATATGGATTGTTACAGCATACCATACATTATATGTATATTTACCACACAATTATGAAATACAATAATTACCTTTGGACTCCAGTAGCCTCCCATCTTACGCATATCTAGTGTAAGCATATTGACCCTTTGCTTGCTTAGGTATTCTATATAGGGGCATTCTTTTTCCAACCTGATATGATAATTTGTTCCAACTGGGATGACATAAGCTAAGTATAGAATCTGTATTTACCAAACAAACAAGTTATATTATTAGGAAATTGTACGGACCTACACAACATTTGGAATTGATTGTTAAATAACATTAAGAATAATTACTGTTATAATCATGTAGGTTAATTACCTGCAATGCAAGCACACATCCACTGACATAAGTCTGACCACTCTTCCATTGAGTAACTCCCTCCTCAAGTTTCTCAAGAACTAATCCTGCCCAGTTGTAATATTTAATCTTTTCCAAATCTAGCAGCAAATTTAGGTAATGCTGAGGCATGTTTTGTTGGGACCCTGGAAACAACACTGTGGCTATAAGTAAAGCCAAATACATAATCTTGAATTCATCTCCACAAGTTGTGCACTTCTTTAGTTTATTTGACAGCGCTCCGATTTCTATTCTCCCTTTAACCAGGGTAAAAAAACTCCCATATTTTAACCATCCACATGACGATTCGACGTTGAACCTAATAGGTACCTCTGTTTTAGGTATCCCAAGGGCATCCCTGATAGCTTTTTCGTTGATTTGAAAATAACCATGGTGCACATTAATGACATGATCATCATAGTTATAATTATCCATTATCCATTTCAACATGATCTTATCTATTGAATCAATTTTTATCTTGCAAAATGAACCAAATCCCATCTCCTGAATACACGCTTTTTGTGCCACATTCAGATTACTATTAACTTGAAGAAGTTTGTTGAGGGATGTTCTATGTTCTAACTTGATTCCCTGAAGAGATTAAAGATACAATCAAATATCATAAACTGCAGGTAGAAACTGTATGTTAATTGACATACAATAACATGTAATGTGTAATAAACATCATACTTAAAATTCATACCTCCTTGGGCTCCAAATATTCCGAGAACTCCTTCATAAGCTTGGTGTTGTGTGTTGTTAAAAGTTCTTTCATAGCAGGGGATGTATCATCTATGAGACTGTCTAAATCTAAGAGTAATGCATCATCATTTGTTGTGTCAGTTATATCAAGAATATTCCTCAACTTATCTTTTAAAGTTGATACGACCTCCTTCCCTTTGACTATTTTGATGATTGGTGTTGATATACCTTTACCTTTGGACAACTTAGAAGGATTGAATTCATCAGCCTTACTTGATTTGCCTAGACAGAAGTCCAGTTTCCTTTTTGCTTCACATTTTTTATCATCAGTACCCCTAAAATGTCATCAGTAAAATGACATAATTACAACTTAAAAAATGAATTACTAGTAATATATTACAGCATTTTGGGAGTTGGCAGAAAAACTTGATATTATACTTCCCATCAACCTCATCCAATAATTAAATAAAATTGCTAAGATGTTAACATGACTTGAAATAATGAAATTAAAAATGTTTCTGTGAAAAAGATAGGCATTTTACAGGTGAGACAAATCTTGATGTTGAAAAACTTTCATTAAATGGTATCAAACCTTGTAGAAATTATTTGTTTGCCCATGGTTTAGTGAAGTATTTATTTCATTAAATAATACTTATGTGTATAATAATTGTTTGATTGTTTCCATTCTGGGTTCAGTCCAGGAGAGGATTAACATGTTAAAACTTGTACATGAGACTTATTTTTGTAATAAAATTGGAGGTTTCTTTGTGCTGTGTGCTTATGCGAAACCCCCATCATTTAATTATTCTCTGCATTTAATTTGATAAACAAAAGGAGGTAACATAAAAATGAGTGAGTTCAACATTTACTTACATGGTTCCTTTACTTCAAATTGAGGAGTAGTTGGAGAGTGTTTAATGGAGATATATTTAACTGCAGGTGTGTGTTTGTTGAATTATTGGTGAAAATGATCTATATGCAGAGGCCTTAATTAATGAGCTGTACAAATGGGAGATTAAAGGAAAAGCAAAGAAAAACAAATTGGAGGGAAATTGGCATTAAATTTACCCGCCAATATGGTTAGGCCTGTTGTAATGATTAAATTGTTTAGCATAGACTTGACACATTCTTGGGACATGAAAAATTGTACATTGGGGGCTTCTTGTTTTGGCTGAATTATTTGACATATATATATGTAATTTTTTTTTATTTGTTTGAATTTGTGATTTATTCTGGTTGGTGAATTTAAACTTGATAAGGAAATTATATCACCCCTTGTAATATCCCATTTTTATTTTATTTAAATTATGGCTATTTCATAATTGATTAACTATTGATAGGAACCACTAGGGCTGAGTAAACGGGCCGAACCGGATCGAACCGAACCGAAGTTCGGTTATAGCCCGGTTCGGTCCCAAAAAAACATGGACCGATTACCGGACCGAAATAGTCGGTCCGGTTCGGTACAAATACCGACCGGTTCGATTCGGTTCCGGTTCGGTCCAAATATGTACCGAATTTCTTTTTTTTTTAAAGAAAAGTGGAAAAAGGAAAAAAAGAAAGAAAGAAAGAAAACTGGACAAATATGACAGCTCATTTACTTCTTCTTCTTCTTTCTTCTTTCTTCTTTCTTCATTTTCTTCTTTCTTCTTCTTTCTTCTTCTTCTTTTTTCATTCTTTCTTCTTCTCTTCTAAAAACCAACAAAACAAGAAAAGTTCTACATTTAATCAAATCGGGTATTGGGTATTGGGTTTGGCTGGAGCGGCGGAGCGGCGGCGGACGGAGGAGGAGGCGGGTTTGGCTGGAGCGGCGGAGCGGGTAAATCTGGTACTGGTTACGGTACTGGGTAAATCTTCTTTATGCTCACTACTCAACAAATCTTTCCAAGAAATATATATATGAGTGGTTCGGCTGGAGAGAATTAGGGCAAGTGGTGAATCTGGTACTGGTTTACGGGTTTGGTTGTTTGGGTAATAGAAGAAGATGAAATCGGGTATTGGGTACTGGGTTACGGGTTTGGGGTTTCGGTTTGGGTAAATGATAATAGAAAAAAAAAATAACAATTTTCGGTCTAACCGATTCGGTTCGGGTATCGGTCCGAACCGATCAAACGGTTCGGTAATCGGTTCTAGCCTCAGAACCGAACCTGTATATATATCGGTTTTCGGTAAAACCGATCGGTTTCCCGAACATCCGAACCGATCCAATCGGTTTGATCTGGTTCGGTCGGTTTACCGAACCGGACTCAGCCCTAGGAACCACTACAACTGAGCATTTCTAATTGAAGTTCGATGGTTCGGCCCGCTTAAATTTGATCCAAACCCGAATAATAGTGAGTCGGGATGTGTTTTACATGTTAAAGGCTCGGCTTTGAGGTGTTGATTGACATGCCTAAATATAGACCTAGAAATCGAAAGAAAATACTGTGATAATTGAATTTAGCTATGTTTAGTTTGATGTACAATGTGTTCCAAATGAATGAAATGGGGCTTTAGTTGTTAGTATCTATGTAATAATATTATACAACATGCAATTTATTTGGAAGATTACAATAACTTCATGGGGTTACTTATAGCCAACGGTCATATTTTAAAAAATGACCAATGGATATGTTATTGTTGACCATATATTTTGACTCTAAATTTCATGGGGTTACTTATAGACAATTGTCATATTTAAAAAAATGACCAATGGATGTTACTGTAAATCTCGGCGTGCATCTGCAACCATTATGGGTGCATTCTTCACACACCCTACACATGAATATTTTGATTATCTATATTTTAAGCATCTCACACTACCTCTTGAATTTGAATATGACATTATTACATTGACAGCCTCTGTGGAATAATATTATTACATAGACACCCCGTGTGGGTATATTGATTAGTACGGGGTAAATTTGGAAAATCAAAATTATTTTGAAGTGACATCATCAAATTCCGTCTGTTTTTAACGCCGTAAGGGGTTTCTTGTAATATGCCCAAACCTGAGGGGGTGTCCTTGTAATTATTGAAACATTGGGAGATTTCTTGTAATATCCCCGAACTTGATGGGGTGTCCTTGTAATTATTGAAACATTGGGGGGTTTCTTGTAATATGCCCAAAACCTGAGATAGCGTTTCCTTGTAATTATTGAAACATTGGGGGGTTTCTTGTAATATCCCCGAACTTGATGGGGTGTACTTGAAATTATTGAAACATTGGGGGGTTTTCTTGTAATATGCCCAAAACCAAACCTGGGTTTGAGTGTAAATCACCCTAGTTAAAATATGTAAAAGGGAGAATTTATATAATTGTATACCAAGAAACATTTTTGTAGTATTAATAAAAAATTCGCTCCATGAATTTCGGATTACGGATCTTTATAATCGGATCAGGTCCATTGAATCTATAATCGGACAATTATCCTAATAAATCGGACATGAGTTTCGAACGGATCCGGAATGAAATCTGCCCCATTGACAGCCTTATGTGGAGTATATACCATTTAATGTGAATATTTATCCGTAACTTGATTAGTACTAATGATAAATTATATATCGTGTTTGGGATATTAAAGATAACAGGGTGACATTAAAGGACA
The DNA here is from genome assembly GCA_003313485.2 of Penstemon barbatus. NCBI lineage: Eukaryota > Viridiplantae > Streptophyta > Magnoliopsida > Lamiales > Plantaginaceae > Penstemon > Penstemon barbatus. The sequence goes on from CM064879.1 coordinate 74,267,788, forward strand.
CCCCTTACAAGATGTTTTTGTAAACATTTTTGCAGGTTTTAAGGGGTGTTCTTGTAAGACCCCCTAAAACCAAAATGGGAAACCTGGTAGAAAATATTAAACTACAGGGGGTTCCTTGTATTATGCTAAAACCTCATGGGGCTGACTTTTGATGATTAGAAAATATTAAACTACAGGTAAACAAGAGTCTAAGCAAGCTACTTCAAAACATTAAGAACGAGATATTCACATGTCATGGCCATCAATATCATGTTGCATCAGGTAATTTAAATGAGCATATAAGCTCCCATTGAAGACGAAGTCTAACAAATTCACATACATCAAAATAATGGTAACCTCAGTCTGATCAAGTTCAAATTTAACATGTTTTTGTACCACATAATCTAACTGATAAAATACTAATCCTAGTGTACCATCATTTCCAAAATATAAGTTGATTACTAATAACATTACACAAATTATTTTAAGGACATGGACATGTATAATTTCCGACCATTACTAGGGTCGGGATGAGGGGGACTTAGAAGGTTGACTTTAATTTTTGCACCTATCCCCAACTTGTTTTCACTAGCAAATTTGCTCCACCCCTGAGTCAGTGCAACACGATCAGTTTTCCCATTCTTTTTGTACGGACGCACCAAGACATCCCACCTTCCTTTAATACAAGATTCAACAGTGATCACTACAGCCTTCATCCTATCTACATGGTGTTTCTTCCATTTGGTTGTGGGAAGGCACTACAATTAATCAAAATATAGAAAGTCATGTACAAATGGAAATAACAAACATAGAGATTAGGCATGCACAAAATTTTATTTGTTAATTTTAAATGATATACCATTCTTGAAAGCGTCTTTCTACAAGCTTGTGGAACCATATGTTTTTTGGCGGTTATATTCCAGGAATCAATCACATTTTGTTGCAGTAATGTATTGTCACCCATATCATCTTCAGAAGCAATGTTAGCAGCATCATGCATTAAAGGAGTCAGTCTATTGCACATGCATTTCAACTCAGAGTACGGACGATCAGTTTTCCCATTCTTTTTGCACCTATCCTTTTATTTGTTAATTTTAAATGATATACCATTCTTGAAAGCGTCTTTCTACAAGCTTGTGGAACCATATGTTTTTTTGCGGTTATATTCCAGGAATCAATCACATTTTGTTGCAGTAATGTATTGTCACCCATATCATCTTCAGAAGCAATGTTAGCAGCATCATGCATTAAAGGAGTCAGTCTATTGCACATGCATTTCAACTCAGAGTACGGACGATCAGTTTTCCCATTCTTTTTGCACCTATCCTTTTATTTGTTAATTTTAAATGATATACCATTCTTGAAAGCGTCTTTCTACAAGCTTGTGGAACCATATGTTTTTTGGCGGTTATATTCCAGGAATCAATCACATTTTGTTGCAGTAATGTATTGTCACCCATATCATCTTCAGAAGCAATGTTAGCAGCATCATGCATTAAAGGAGTCAGTCTATTGCACATGCATTTCAACTCAGAGTACGGACGATCAGTTTTCCCATTCTTTTTGCACCTATCCTTTTATTTGTTAATTTTAAATGATATACCATTCTTGAAAGCGTCTTTCTACAAGCTTGTGGAACCATATGTTTTTTGGCGGTTATATTCCAGGAATCAATCACATTTTGTTGCAGTAATGTATTGTCACCCATATCATCTTCAGAAGCAATGTTAGCAGCATCATGCATTAAAGGAGTCAGTCTATTGCACATGCATTTCAACTCAGAGTACGGACGATCAGTTTTCCCATTCTTTTTGCACCTATCCCCAACTTGTTTTCACTAGCAAATTTACTCCATCCCTGAGTCAGTGCAACACGATAAGTTTTCCCATTCTTTTTGTACCGACGCACCAAGACATCCCACCTTCCTTTAATACAAGATTCAACAATGATCACTACAGCCTTCATCCTATCTACATGGTGTTTCTTCCATTTGGTTGTGGGAAGGTACTACAATTAATCAAAATACAGAAAGTCATGTACAAATGGAAATAACAAACATAGAGATTAGGCATGCACAAAATTTTATTTGTTAATTTTAAATGATATACCATTCTTGGAAGCGTCTTTCTACAAGCTTGTGGAACCATATGTTTTTTGGCGGTTATATTCCAGGAATCAATCACATTTTGTTGCAGTAATGTATTGTCACCCATATCATCTTCAGAAGCAATGTTAGCAGCAGCATGCATTAAAGAAGTCAGTCTATTGCACATGCATTTCAACTCAGAGTAAGGACGATCAGTTTTCCCATTCATTTTGCACCTATCCCCAACTTGTTTTCACTAGCAAATTTGCTCCACCCCTGAGTCAGTGCAATACGATCAGTTTTCCCATTCTTTTTGTACGGACGCACCAAGACATCCCACCTTCCTTTAATACAAGATTCAACAGTGATCACTACAGCCTTCATCCTATCTACATGGTGTTTCTTCCATTTGGTTGTGGGAAGGTACTACAATTAATCAAAATACAGAAAGTCATGTACAAATGGAAATAACAAACATAGAGATTAGGCATGCACAAAATTTTATTTGTTAATTTTAAATGATATACCATTCTTGGAAGCGTCTTTCTACAAGCTTGTGGAACCATATGTTTTTTTGCGGTTATATTACAGGAATCAATCACATTTTGTTGCAGTAATGTATTGTCACCCATATCATCTTCAGAAGCAATGTTAGCAGCATCATGCATTAAATGAGCCAGTCTATTGCACATGCATTTCAACTCAGATGTGCCTTCTTCAGCTATACACATGGATAAATATTTTGCAATTAGCTATCAAAATAATATTAAATCCACTTAATTCTATAAAATAGGCAGCCATTGAAATTTATTACAGCACCTTTAACAAATAGCATTCCGTTGAGGTTTAAAGGTTGTTCAGAACTTGATAAACTATTGAAAGCGGTGGCCGTAAATTTCCCTTCTCCATGATAATCCATTTGGAGGTAGATTGAACTACGCAAAATGTGGGCGTCGTGGAATGAGTGCCAACATGAACCTCCTAGCATGCTCCATGAAGATCCAGATTTTACTTCAATTCGCCATGTTCCGAGACGTGTTTGAACTTTGAAGAACGAGTACGTGTCTTTATTGACAAATGAAAACAAGAGGTCGGGCAAATCCTTCATTAAATCAAGAATGTGTTATTAATCCAAGGTAAGAGATTAGGTTATAGACAAGGCTGTAAATTGATTAGATCTAAAATTCTTACCACTCCATGGTATGATAATGCCTCTACGAAGAACCTCACTGGCGTTCCGTGACATCCAACCGATTTTTTCTCCATGTAAGTGTATCCACAACATACAATACCTGCAAAGTATCCATTGCCAAGGTACTAAAAAAAAACCACATCACCACTGGATATGTTGAAGTCAACAGCAAGTTTAGCAGTCTCTTTCCCATCTATGAATACACCACCTCCTGAATGAACAATTGAACATTGATATACCCTTTTACGAATCCTCACCGTTCCTTTTGTGTTATGCCCCAATTCATGAGAGGCATGCTGCATGAACCCTTGAGGAATTTCCTGCAGGGAATACAATATCATTTGAAATGCTTTTTTATTATGTGCACATGTAAGTTAGTTCAAGAATAGTACAAATGTTACCATGTGATTACTATGGGAACATAAATATCTAACACTATTATAAATTGAACTAGATTATACACTAATTACAAATTAATTTACATTACAAGTTAATAATGTATGTGACTGTAATATAAGACGGAAAAATACTTCCAATAATTGGTTCCAAAGTATTCCATTCCAAATCACGTGACCAAACTTACATTACTGTATATATAATAAAAAACCTATAAAGGGTCCATATGCATTATCAATACATTAATTTGTATTTGGGAACCTCAAATAAAGTACCCTAAATTTAACTGAAAAAGGTACGCCCTAATAAATAATTATTCACAGCAATTAGGGTTCATAGTCGAAAAGGGTATATATCCTACAAAATTGAACTTGCATAATAGCATCACCAACTCCAAAATGGGTAAAAAAATGCGAATCAAAACCACAATAACTTAAACCCATAAAAACAGTCATGAATTAAGACGCTTTGACTATTCCCTGAATAAAATTGGTACTTACAAACTTGTGGTTTTTCTTGAAGTACTTTGAAATCTGGACGAAGAATCGCATCCCCAAAGCGTAATTGACTGGAGCCATGTTTGAATAAGTCACATTAGCTATACAAGGTTGTCACTTCTCATCTTATCAAAATTAATATTCTAGCCTTAAATTATGTGTTCATGTAATCAGATTAAGCAATTCTAATATAGTTGTCTAATTGTCTTCTTCACTCCATTTCAAAGAAGACATTAAAGAGGAAGATTTATTTCTCTCACAACTAACAAAAAAAAAATGCACTAATATATACAATAAAAAGAGGACATTTCGAAGTAGTTAAAACAATCGGCTATATATGACCTATACACAACAGGTCACAATTATAATGGACATGTATATTTCTTGTGTATTTTGCCCTAAAAACTATACTCGGGAGTTTTCCACAACTGCACCTACCCATAGCAGCCCCATACCATAATGTTTATGAAATATGGACTTACTAAAGAAAATTTAAAGAGTTATACCAATTCAAGCAAATTTCATGACGAAAAACAGTGGAGACATTACAATAAAATTTCAACCCACATCTTAACAAGTAAATTACGAGCACAAATTAGAAAAATACTCATAATACGACCGAATGTGATAAAGTGCAACAAACAATAATTGATTTACAAAGTCAATCAGCCAATTCATTATTCTTCCTCCATTCATTTGCATTGCTTTTATGTTGTCCAGGTAACTTCTCCTTGGTCTTTTCAATAAACATGCATCAATATTGAAAACATAAACATTGAACAAATTTTATCTAAATATTATATATAGTCTAACTTGGAGGAAATGGGAAGTTCGGATACATATACGGAAGACTTCCGAATGCTGCCCCCTACAAGAATTGTAGTACAAATTAGTACTTACCTAAATATTATGCATATTATCCAAAAAAAGGACAAAGACTTACGGTTTCTTGTTGAAACAACAATGTTGTGTTCGGTCCCATTACGTTTTCTCCACCCAAAATATTCATCCTAACTGCAGCAGGACACATCGGTTGGGGATACAATAGCAGCAAACCTGGGATTGATGGAAGATTCGTCACAATAGGCAAGCATCGTTGCATATTAAAGATTGATTGAAATTGAGAGAATGTACCATATGACCCCAAATGGTGAAAACTGTTGAACTGCATTGAAGGTCGGCTGATTTCTTGTGACGGGATATCAGCAAATTCTTTTGACTCTTCAACATTAGTGCTTGTCTCTTTAGGCAAATGAAGACGTCTTCTTCTCACTGTGTTTCTTTTCTGCATAACCAGTGCCCGGTTTTTGTATCACACAAGTAGTAGATATATGCCCAGGAACACTACAGAAAAGTCAAACGAATGACAAATGATTGCTGGAAAAATACATTGTATGAAATACTTGTTCTAAAAAAGCATTGCATGACATACCCACAAATCCCACACTTTTGTTTCCTTCCACCAGTTGCTCCCCTAGTTTTGTTATGGCAAGGATCAACTATGTTAGTAACCTTCTCAATAGGTGGGTCTTCAAGCGCTTCTGCAGACGTCCGGTGTCTTCCTTCACATTGTTTTCAGACGGAACACTACCACATTGGGAATGCATCATTAATTCATCCTTTGCCATATCAACTACCTCCCGCACACGCTTCAGGGAGCTGGAAAATACTTTTTCAGATTGGGATGACACGACATACATAAGAAGAGCTTCTTTACTTAATAGACCAAATCTTTGTTGTTGTATGTCGGTAACACTTTTAGGCTCAGGAATTTTCTTTCTCAATACAGTCCCCGTCTCTTTTAGCCATCTACGTTTTATCGTGCTGTCCGGAAAATTCTTCAATCTAAGGTATTGACACATTGATATAATGTGTCTACATGGTACACCCTCTGACTCAAGTTTAAAGCAATCACATTCAAACTTTGAAATACTTGGATCAAATATCACCGTATGATTTGAAACATCATTTTCCTTCACCTCGCTATATACAAAGACATCATTTCCATCCATGTCTTTGCTCCGGCTTTCTCCCAAAACACCTTGTTCATCCCTTATCTCCTTCCGGATAATGAAGTAGATCCTCAAGGTGTATAACCTAAGAGCTTGCTCATCAAAGCTCCTCAAGGGACTATCTCTTACTTTCCGATTTTCTAGCTCAGAGTCCTTCTGCATGATTATGAAATCACTTCTAAGTCGTTCAAGTGTACGATCATAATGACTGATAAAATCAGTAATGGTCATTTTGTGGTCAACACTTAACTTAATCAAAGCATTTACTGATTCGGCTCGCTGTGTGGTAGTCATCATACTCATAAACTGCTGCCCACCTATCTCTGATTTCATAGATGACAACGACCCATTTGTGATTGGATAAATCATGTTTCTCAACAATATTAGACCAAACAGATTCAAACTCTTCTACGGAGCACTTGCGATCAATCAAGGAACAAAAATCGTTGCAAAAACCTAAATTTTTTATATTTTTTCGAACATTACGGCATAAATGCCAACTGCATATCCTATGTCTTGTACCAGAAATTCAGAAACAATAGCAGCACGCATTGCTGCATCTTGATCTGTTAGAACGGCTTCAGGAATTTTTCCTCCCATCGATTCTAAAAAGGTTTGCAAAACCCACTGATAAGTTTCAATCGTTTCATCTTGAATAATGGATGCACCAAATATACATGTGGAACCATGGTTATTTACCCCAGAAAACACAAGGGGATACATATAGGTATTCGTCTTGTATGTAGTATCAAAAACCAAGACATCGCCGAAAGCTTCATACTCAGCCCTCGATGCACCATCTGACCAGAAAAGTCTAGTTAGTATGCCTTCTTCATCGACACAATATTTGTAAAATAGCCTATCATCTTTCTGATCCTTGAACTTTTTTATAATTGTGTTCGCATCGCCTTTTCGGATTCTTTCAGCTCGTAGCTTGTTTAGCCAATTATATGCAGTCCTTCTTCTAAAAGACAGTTTCCCGGCACCTCTAGCCAATTGCTCCAAGTAATGTATCACTTGGGATGGCTTAAATCCAACGTTGGTCATCAAACTGAGCGTAGCCTTGTCCGAGGGAGACATGTAGCTGATCAAAATAGAAATCAACTCAAACTTAATCAAAAAGTTAAAAAAAAGTGCATTGTAAATAAAATGAATTTTAATTAATAATTTACCTCTTCACACATACATGTAAGGTGTGATTGTGCTGACTAACAAAAGTAGAAACCATATATTTTCCAGAATTATTGTCGAACACAACTCGGAAACTAGCTTTGCAACCACACCTAGTCAAAGGTTTAGCTTCTCGTAGAAGAGGTTCTTCTTTTGTAGTGCGGAACCCATTTCGATTACAAACCCATACCCTGTTTTTTACTAATTGTCCCTTCTTTTGAACACTACGTCTCCGAATGTCAAAGCCTTCTGATTTGGCATAAGCAATGTAAAACTTTTCAGCATCATCGATGCTATCAAATATTAAACCGCTTATCAACTCCTCTTTCAAAATTAGATTAAAAGAATCAATTGAATCTCGAAATTCATCTTCATTGTGCCCATCTGTATCATTTAAGTCATTAACATGTCCAGAACAACATGGAACTCCATCTCGGCAATCCATTTCACTGATAAAATTATACATGTAATGAAGATAGTTAATATTCACATAGTGAAAACTACATACTTCCCATGTATGTATGATTATCACAAATTGACGACTTGGTTTTAATTCCTAGTAAAATTGAAGTATAATTATCCCACGAGAAGTATATACGTATTCAAAATACACAACTAAGTACAAGGAATGGAAGTATATCTGTATTCCGAAAAGAAAACAAAATACAAGGACTGGAAGTATAAATGTATTCCTAAAACAAAACAAAATGCAAGGAATGGAAGTATATATGTATTCACCTACACAGGAAATTGCCGTTGTGCCAAACCAAACTAAAATTTCTCCAACAATTAAATAGCAGTGGTGCCAAACAAAACGACAATTTCTCCAAAAATTAAACCAAACAAGATGTTTCTAACATGGAAACCTTTATTTCGAACTGGAGAAACAAAAATCAAGCTAAAGGAGATGGCCCGAATTCATCAAAATTCTTCACATGAAGGAACTGTTCAAATGGGAGGATGCCCAGAAATATTTGCGGCATCAACGACCAATGTTCTCTATCACTATTCCTCTTGACTGAGAAGTTGCAAAAATTCAGTACAAGTGATTTAATTAAGCTCAAGACAAGTAATCGTTCAAGTGTGGGTGAGGCAGAGGGATTTGGGAATTGGAAAATGGAGAGAAATGGGAGAAGGATATTTTAATTTAAATGAAGGGTAATGTAGTAATTTTGTATTATGAGGGGTTCGTACGTGGTGGAGGGATGGTATCGTATGGCCATACAATTAAGCAACAACTAAGGTGACTCTCAACGGGTGAGAGTCACCTTAGAGGATCCCATCTATTTTTTTAATAGATCAAATACTTAAAATCAAGTGATGAACAATTATTTTGACTAAATACATCATTGACCCTTGATGTTAGTGAAAAAGTGCCAAGTTAGTGACAATCAATATCACAAGGCTAGCGATATTGCCAGAGCAGCAATTGTTGCTTCCAGAGCAAAATTATCATATTTCCAGAATTGCCCTCTTCATTAAATGTTCCTTAATTGCTATGTTTTAAATGACAATGCACTAATTAATTGATTATTTTTATCAACACTGTTGCTTCCCCTTTCTCCTAAATACGTAATGGTCACCACCCCACCATTATATGGTGTACTAGATTCTTCCACCCATCTTAACACTTCACTCATCAAGCCAACTCGAAAAAAAAAAGCTACTTCTTTTTTAAATTTCACTTCATACTGTTTTTGGTACATGAGTACAAGCAATGGTTCAGCATCTCTTAAACGAAGGGGGCAGAAGGGGGAAAATTGCTGTTAATTTAAGATTGGAAAAAATGTTCTCGAGTTCTTTAATGCTAAATAATTTAGAAAAAAATCTGAACTAAAGAATAAAATTAGTTTACAAAATGTTGTGGAAAGGAGAAATTTTATATGATGAACAGATGAAGATTGAATCTTGATTTTACTAGAGTTCATAACTCTTCCGATCGATAAAGACATTAACTCAAACTCAACTCAACTCAGTCAGTTATCATTGAATCTTAAATTATAGTTCAATTCCTTAAATATTCAACATGTAAGAGTTTTTCTTTTCTGGAAAACCCAAATCATACTTTTCAGTTTTCAATTTAATTTTTAATTGTTTTCTTTTTCTCCTTTTTCGTTTGATTCCCATTCCCTCAAGGCTTAAAGTTTTGGGTTTTGTATTTGCTGTTTACTCTCTAGTAACTCCTATGACAAAGATGAAAGAAGCCAAACAAAGTAAATTTAAAAACGATCCTTAAACTAGATTCCACAACAATTGTTTAATTACCAGTTAATTAAGTGCTAATATTGGTGGAGAGCTACAGTATTGGTATGGTGACATATAGAGTGTGATTTCGAAAGAAAAAATTATGGTGAAGGAGAGGATCGAGATGCAGGTTTTTTTTTAGCAGAAGATGCAATTGCTATGTTTAAAAAGATTAATTGTAGGTACACACTTAGTTAGGCACTATTATTTAAAATTTAGCAAACATAAATATTTAAGAACATTTAATGAGAAGGGCATCTCTGGAAATAATTAATCTTGCTCTGGCAGCAACAATTGCTGCTCTGGCAATATCACTAGCCATATCACAACGGTACAAATTTGTTTTTATCCTCAAACAATCACGGATTAAAAATGGATTAATACGATTAAATTATAAAATCAAATACTAATTGACTGATCCAAACAAAAATTAATGTGCAGGAAAGTAAATAGACACACGATAATTTTAACGTGAAAAAATAAATTGAGAAAAATCACGATATTAAAAATCAATCCAACTCAACCACTATATAAATAATGGTTTGAAATCTCAAGAGGGCACTTTTGAATCACAAAGAACATAAATAACAACTTCACCGATAAGAGGAAACCATCAAGTTACGAACTTGATTTACAGAGGATAAAAGCATAAAATCACGAACAAATAGGATAATTTGAGAATCTTCGACTGAATCTGAGACGAAATCAATTTTTTATAGTACCTCGATCTCTTTTCTGGACCGAACCCAAAACCCAACAAATATTACTGCCCGATAGTAACTCTTACAATCGCATTGCATATTAAAAGGTGCATTGTGAGCAATTATCATAATATCCAAATCGGATCAACAGAATATTGGAGATAAATAGGATATGATACTGAAAGGTAATGAAGGATCTAACGATGATTGAGAACCACCTTAAACTTCGAGAGACCTCATTTGTGAATTAGTTCGTGCGGGTTTAAGCTCAAAAAGATTTCAGTCAAAATCGAGACAAGTCAAAACCTACTTGAGGTCTATAAAAGGAGGGAATTGTAGTTTTCATACAAAACTTGTATCAACTTTAGACATTTGGTACAAAACCTTAATAGAAAAATACATTTAATAGCAAAATTGAATGACTTTTTTCACATTTTCTTTCTCTATCAATTTTTAGAGGAGAATTTTTGTGTTCATTATATAGATGGAAAACTCTTAACGAGAGCTTTCTAATGGTCAATTTATGAAAACATAATAAATAATCTGAAGAAAATTAACAAAGTTCGAGATATTAATAAAAATTCTACCCCTAGAGGGAGAAAGGTACTTCCCTTTTTGGTAGGTTTTGGGAGAGGAGGGATTCGAAACCCCGACACCGTGGTTTGTAGCCATGTGCTCTAATTCTCTGAGCTACAAGGCCCACCCCGTCTCCACTGGATCTGTTCCCGGGAGTACCCTAAAAAAAAGGAACATTTCCTCTCCCCAGCCATTTCGGGTTAAGAAGATCTGCGATATCTCATAATCTAAAGGGAATCATGCCACAATAATTTTCAGATATGATATATAAGACACATAAGCATGCTACGGTAAAACTTTTGGAGCATAATTTTAAGCTACAAAAAATCACCATTAAAGCTCAAACAAATGTGAAAAAAGTCCTTTAATTTGGTAATAAATGTATCTTTAATTTGTGAAGGTTTGATATCAAATGTTTAAAGCAGGTAAAAGTGTGATATGAAAAATATAATTATCTCCTTATAAAAATATTAACTTGACATATGTCACCTAATATTAATACCAATAAAATTTAGCACCTACAGCCTAGTTTTCTTTCAAACCCCAACTAACAAACTACTTAGGGCATCTCCAATGTATATCCAGTCCAAGTCCAGCTTCCCCTCACTCAGTCCAGCTTCCCCTTTCCTTTTCATAAGTCATCTAAAATGTATCAATCTATCAATTCCATTTAATTAAAATTCTCAATTTCCCCCACTCTTACTTAATAATAATAATAATAATAATAATAGCAATAATAATAATAATAAAAATTAAACAATAATAAATAAATAAATAATTAATAACAATAAGATATAATTTAAGATTGACATTAATAATAACAATAACAACCAAGATTTTTTTTTTTAAAAACACAACAATACAATAATTAAATAGTTGACAACCAATAATTTTTGTTGGTCCCAAGTGGTCAGAAGAGGTTTAGAGGGGGGGGGTGAATAAACCTCTTTAAAATTTTCTTTTAAAATTTAACTTTAAAATTTTCCTCTTACTGAACAGACTAAGCTGATCAGATTAGTAAGTTACAGTTCTGTTCGCGAACAAATCTTTGAACAGGTCTGTTGACCACTCGTCTGATAGTTACTTAGCTGATTAGTTAAAATCAGTTTTAATACTTAGAGTACTTGCAGCGGATTTTCAAAGTGTTTTTCACAAGTATTCTTAGCAGTTTGAAAAATGTTTTCCCCAGTTTTGTAAACTCCTTTTTCACTTCTTTTCAAACAGTTAACTTAGTGTGTTTTATGCAATCAGTAAATATGCAGTTTTAAAACAATGTAAAAACACAATCAATTTTTATAGTGGTTATATGGATTTGAATATCCTTTAGTCCACTCTTCCAAGTCACTCAGATCTTGGGTTATACTATAATCACAAAGTTTACAGTATACTCTGCTTGCGTCGAACAACAAATGAAACGACCACAAGTTCGCAATAGGAAATCACACAGAAGACCTATTCTCTGAAGTTTGATCACTCACAAAGATGGATCACAACTCCGCACAACACTCTTGTTTACAAAATCACTCAGAAGATGTATTTTTCTTGATTCTTCAACTCTGCTTTCGTCAACAAATGACTCAGCTGATGAGTGAGCTGTTCTTGAGACTTAGGAGAATTCTGCTTCGAAAATTTCTCTCAGAAAGTGTGTTGCTTGTTTCTTCTTCGTCTCTCTCAGCTATTTATACTTGAGGATTGAAAAATGTCCGTTGAAGAGAGACAAGATTCAAATTCCTCGAGTACTGGTCCTTAAAATCCGCGAACGGCTCTTTTGCAGTCTGTCCGTACTGAACAGTACTATTCTGCAGGCAGCATTAAATGCAGCATTAAATGCACTCGGCTGATGCGAAGCTTTTCTTCAATCATTTGTCTTAAATATCCTCGTACTTCAGCATTTATTACACCAAGGGGCATTTATTACCGTTGGGAACACTTCTTGATCTTCTTCACTTGGCTGACGAAAGTATACGTCTGATGGTGAACTCGGCTGATCTCAAACTTGAACAAATCTGATTTGAGTCGGCTGATCTTCACTAATCTGATAACTTTACTTCAGCAGATCAGAAGTCTTGGACCTTGAAACTTTGACTCTTCTGATTGTCTTCATTGCTTAGTCAAAATTCCTTGATAAGTTTATCAGCTAAGTTACTCCATACTTAGCCAATTTCTGAAGTTTTGGAATGCATCAAAACCTCCCTTATCAAACTTTCTTTAGTGCCTTCATCTTCATCTTCATCCAACAATTTCCCCCTTTTTGATGATGACAAAACTTCAGCTAAGTACCTGTTGAATACCTAAACTAAAGATTGTAATCCTCAAAATTTTCTGAGATAGAAAAAGTTTATTGGATTGAATTTGGACATTTTATTGATGTTTAAAGTGAATTACATGTGCAAATTCATCAGATGAGATTTCTGAAAAAGTAAACTGATTACAGTTGATTTTTCAATTTCTAACTATCAGCTTCTTCATCAGATTCGAGCACTTCTTCATATTCATAAGATGATTCTTCATCATCTTCTTCTTCATCAGCTGCTTCTTCCAAGATTGCTTTGGCAGCTTCCATCTTCTCCTTAAGTTCTTGTTCCTGAAGAGCTTTCAGAGCTTCCATAGCTTTCCTGGCAGACTCAGTGTTCTTGTACTTGGTATTTTCTTGTTCAATCTTCTCTTCTTCTTCTACCTTTCCAAGTTCTTTAGTCTTGTCAGCTGTTTCTTCAGTTTCCTTGGCTTTAATGGTTGCAGCAGCAGTTTCTTCCTTAGTTGTTTCTTCAGCAGCAGGCTCCTTTGCTGGTTCTTCAGCAACAGTCTCTTTAGCTGGTTCTTCAGCAGCAGATTCCATGGCTGATTCTTCAGCAGCAGTTTCCTTAGCTGGTTCTTCCCTTTTATCTTCCCCCTTTTTGTCATCATCAAGTCTGATGACTTTAGAAGGTTCAACAGCAGGGTTGAGAGCAACTGTTGGAATCTTTGCTTCAGCGCACAAAGCCTTGAGATTCTGATTGACAACATCATGACTAGCTGTAAGATTTTGAATATCAGTGCTGATGATGTCAGTCTTGTCATTGAAGTAGTCAATATTCAGGTTGACAGTTGCAATTTCATCTTGTACAGATTGTACAACACTTCCCACTTCATTCAGCAACCCTAGATTGACTTGTTTTTCTTCTTCGCTGACTTTGATGAAGGTTGCAGTCAGATCAGCGATCTTGTGTTCAGCTCTTTGAAGTGCAGCATGAAGATGATTTACATCGATCTTCACATCCTCCACATTTCTGTTCATTTCAGTCAAGCTGTTCACTAACTGCAAGGAGTGATCCTGAGGAATGGGAATACTTGTGATTTCAGTCTTGATGATCTTTTCAGTAGACTGTTGCACAGATTCCAGCTGAAGCTTATTTGATTCTGTCAGTTCTTCTTTAAGCTCTGTCTTCAGCTCCTCCTTAACCTTCAACAGCTGCTGTTGATGCTTCTCTTCCAGCTCCTTTAGTTGATTTTCCATCAGCATCTGGATTGCTTCCATCAGTGATGAGTGTTTATCAGCTGATGAAGCAGAAGCAGCAGCTTCATCCTTTTCATCATGTTCCTGGTGGACAGGAACTTCTTCCATCTTCACATCCTGATGATCTGCAGAATCCTCAGCTTTCCACTCGATGGCTAAGGGTTCATCAGCAACCTTTTCAGCAGACTTGTCAGTGGCCTGTTCAGCAGACTTGTCTTCATGCTGGTCAGCAGACTTATCAGCAGTCTGATCAGCAGACTTGTCTTCAACAGATTGATCAGCAGGCTTGTCAGCAATTTGATCAGCAGGCTTGACTTCAGGCTTGTCCGCAGCTTTATGTTCATCAGTGACGTCGTCGTAGAACAGATTAGTGATGGTTCCATCTTCATTAAAGCATGTAGTCTGTCTAATCTGTCTAACAATAATCCAAGGGTTGACAAACGCATTGTTTCCCTTAGGGATTTCATGGTACGGTTGTACTTCCTTGCCAAAGATGATTTGCTGGATACTTGGCAGTAGAGGCAAATCACTTGATGTACCTTGCTGATAGCTAGACTTTGCAGCCCATCTCTTCAGGGCAGTCATAACAGCAAACTTAATTGCTCTTTCCTCAGCATCTTCAGATTTCTTTTTCTTTTCAGACAAGGTGCTTTTAATCTTTTTGGCCTCTTCCAGTGCAAAGCCTTTTGCATAACCATGCATGGCATTCCTTACATGGCTGGGATCCAGGGCCTTTTGAATGGAGTTTGTCTTCAGCCAAGTCAGAACCCAACGTTCTTCCTCAACCAACTCCTTCATGCTTTGAAGTTCTTCTAATGATCTGTTCAACCTGTTGTCTCTCCAACTGATATATCTTTTCTTTTCCTGGTTGAACATAGTTCTTAGCATGAGCTTTTGATCATGGTAAGCTAAGGCCTTCTCAAACTTCTTGAAAAGCTCCTTATCAGCATAGACTATCTCAAAAGCTTTTCTGACTTCAAACTTGTCCTTTGGCTTGAGTTTGGCGGCAGGCAGTAGTATCCTTGTTTTGTCTTCTTCTTCAGCCGTCTTACCTTCACCAATCTTGATGCCACCTCCATGGACAGGTCCATAGGCATCAGTTTTGCTCTTTTCAATCACCATAGCCAGTTCAGCATCTTCAGCAGCTTTTCTCTCTGCTTCAGACATCTTTCTTCTGGCTTCATCCTTTGCTTCTTGAGCCTTGCTCAGCTCTAGTGCCTTTTTCTCTTCAAGCTCATCCTGCTTTCTTTGTTCAGCTTCCGCCCTTGCCCTCTTGTCAGCTTTAGTGATTTTCTTTCTCTTAATCACTATCTTCTTTTTCCCTTTGTCAGCAGGAGCTGGTCCAGCAGATGATATGGGAGCAGCAGCAATAGGATAGATGATTTGAACATCTGGATCTTCTTGAGGTTTAGCAGCCTCAGCAGTTGGTGCATTCTGAGAAGTCTGTTGCTCATCAGCTTTGTCAGCAGTAGAGGCTTCAACAGCTTCTACTGGTCTTTCAGCAGACTCTGGACTTGATCTCACTAAGTCCACCAACTCAGTATCCTTTTCTATGAAGGACATCTGCTTCCTTGCAGATTTCTTTGTCCTTCCTTCACGATAAGTGGAAGCAGCTGTGTCTTTCTGTTGGCTCCTTGTTCTTTTAGAGACACTTTCAGCAGGCTTCTCTGCTGATGGAGTTCTTGAAGGTGATGCAGGGGATCCAGTCCTTACATCAGCTATTATATTCTCAACAATTCTAGTGGCTTCAGCAGCAGAAGTCACTTTCTCCATCTGCTTCGTTTCTTTCTTTTTAGGCTCATCAGCAGCCTTCTTCTTTTTAGTCTCAACAGCTAATGTAGCCGTTTTGACTAGCCTCCTTTGTCTTTTGGCAGGGACTTCCTTCTGTCCCTCATCAGCAGCCTCCTCTGGCTCATCAGCCTTCCTCTTCAGAACAGGCAGATATTTGTTCATGGCTTTGGACTTGTGAATTTCCTTGCCATTTGCCATAATACAACCCAGGTGAGATAGTAGATAGCTTAGAGTTATCCTGTGGTTGGTGGAGGGTCCTTTTCCTTTCTTATCATCAAGAAAGTCAGCCAATATGTACCAGACTATGATTGACCAGTTGACCTCCAGTCCATAGTATACGGCAGCCATGATGCTGAACCTTTTCATGGTAACAGCATCTAGTGAAAAAGTGCAGTTCTCGATCAGCTTAGACACCATATCAGCCATCCGCTGATATTCGTCCTTCAGTTGCTTCTTCCTTATGTTTCCAGACATAACCTCTCCCTCCTTGGCGCAGATCGCCCAGAACTGTTGGTGCTTATCCTCCGTTAGCACGATAACTTCATGTCTTCCAGATTTCGGCAAACCAAACTGTTCATGAAGAACCTCTGGAGTGATGACAACAGTTTTGTCACCCACTTTTGCTCTGATTTCTAGCTTGTGATAGTCAGCCTTCGCCGTTTCATAATACTCCATAACCTGGTCAGTCCAGATTACTCCTTCATTGTACTCCATGAAATTCACCAGCGAAGCAGCTTTGAACTTTTCAAGCAGTTCTTTCATCAGATCCGTACCGGATTGGTAGTAGGCATCATAGACGAGAAACATACCTTCAGCGGCCATTGTTAATCTGTTGAAGGTTAGGAAAACACAGAAAGATATGCAGAGAATTGCAGTAATTTTCTCACAAGAACTTTTGAATGTTTAGAGTGCGTAAAGAGCTACTCAGCTGATCAGATGGGGATTTATAGAGTTAGGGTATCTTGGATTCCGTGATACCAGCCAACCGTTAGATCCGTTTTTCTGTCAGTGATGATCGTGTGGCTTCTGTTACGACCTTTCAAATTCAAAAGATATTTAATGAAGAGCGGGAATATGTACCGCCCGACAGTTACTTATAAAAGCGTGTTTTGAATAAAACGTTTTGGTTGGATCGCTTTTATTAGTTTAATCAGATGAGTATGAGAACCACTTATCTGATGGACTACTGTCCTGATGACAATGCTGTTATCAGAGAATGCCAATAGCTGATAACCTTCCTCAGCTGTTTGTCAATCCAGCTAGATAAAATAACCTTAATCTTCGATAGTTGAGTCTTCTGATGAAAACATAACTTCAACTAACTGTCATTAACATATTTCATCTTTAATTCAGAAGTACCGCTAGTCTTACACGTTCCCCCTGAGTTTAAGAATTCATAAGTTAACTAGTCTGTTGAGAGTTAATCCTTGAAGATAATAAACGATGACTAAGCTGTTGAACTCCAGTCTTCTGATGAGTTCCCCCTCAGCTTATGCATCCAAATTAAGTAGTCCTAACTCAGCTCTTAGAGTTGAGAACCTTGCTTCACTTAGAGGTTTAGTGAAGATATCAGCAATCTGATTATCAGTATGAACATACTCAATCAACACATTGCCTTTTTCCACATGATCTCTAATGAAGTGATGCTTAATCTCAATATGTTTAGTCCTTGAATGACTTGTAGTGTTCTGAGTAAGTGAGATTGCACTAGTATTATCACAGTAGATTGGTATTCCACTGATCTTGATGTTGTAGTCTTCTAGTTGATGCTTCAACCAAAGTATCTGTGCACAACAAGCTCCAGCAGCTATATATTCAGCTTCAGCAGTAGATATAGAAACTGAGGTTTGCTTCTTACTCATCCATGAGATCAGACGACTACCCAAGAACTGACAGGCACCTGTTGTGCTTTTTCTGTCAATCTTGCAGCCAGCAAGGTCTGAATCTGAATAGCCAATAAGTTCAAATCCAGATTCTCTAGGATACCACAATCCCAATTCTTGAGTGCCCTTTATATATTTCAGTATCCTCTTGGCAGCTAAGAGATGAGATTCTTTGGGGTTTGATTGGAATCTTGCACAGACTCCAACTGAGTACATTATGTCAGGTCTGCTTGCTGTTAGATATAACAGTGACCCTATAATGCCTCTATATTTGGTTATGTCCACTGATTTGCCATCTTCATCTTTATCCAAACGAAGACTTGTAGACATAGGAATTGTAGCAGTAGAGCTAGTTTCCATACCAAACTTCTTGAACAGATCTCTTGTGTATTTTGCTTGGCTGATGAATATCCCATCAGGCAACTGTCTAACTTGCAATCCAAGAAAATAATTAAGTTCACCCATCATGCTCATTTCAAACTTATTCTGCATCAGCTTGGAGAACTTATCACACATCTGTTGGTTAGTTGAACCAAATATAATATCGTCCACATATATTTGCACAAGTAATATATGGTTTTCCCATTCAATTGTAAACAAGGTCTTATCTACCTTACCTTTTCGAAATCCTTTAATTAAAAGAAAATCAGATAAGGTATCATACCATGCTCTTGGAGCCTGTTTCAGTCCATAGAGGGCTTTCTTCAGACGATATACTTTGTCCTCTTCTTGATAGACTTCAAATCCAGGAGGTTGTTCAACGTACACTTCTTCTTGCAATTCTCCATTGAGAAAAGCAGACTTCACATCCATCTGATAGACAGTGAAGTTCTTGTAAGCAGCATAGGCTAGAAACAGTCTGATTGCTTCAAGTCTTGCTACTGGTGCAAAAGTTTCATCAAAGTCAATTCCTTCTTCTTGACAATACCCCTTGGCCACTAGTCTTGCTTTGTTTCTGGTAACAATACCATCTTCATTCATCTTATTTCTGAATACCCACTTAGTGCCAATTACTCTTTGATGACTTGGTCTTGGAACTAAGTACCAGACTTCATTCCTTTCAAATTGATTCAACTCTTCTTGCATAGCTTCTATCCAGAAGGAATCATTTAGAGCTTCTTCAATTTGCTTAGGCTCTATTTGAGATAGAAAAGTGACAAACATAGCATCTTGTGCAGCAGCTCTTCTTGTTTTCACTTTATCTAAAGGATCACCAATCACCAATTCAGGAGGATGATTCTTGAGCCATCTGAGATCAGGTTGCAGGTCTGAATGTTGTCCTCTGTTTTGATCTTGCAACACTACTGTTGGAGATACAGTAGTAGTCTGTTGAACATTTGTCGTCTGTTGAACAGTCTCTGGTCTATCAGCTGTTTGCAACTCGTCTGTTAGACAATCAGCACTGTGATTTTGAACAGCACTTGAGTTATCAGCTGAATTTAGATTAGGTAGTATGATGGGAACATATTCTTCATTTCTTCCAATGTCTAACTTCTGTAGATCAGTAGACAGATCCTGATTAGCACTTTGATTCTTTTCAGAAGATTGACTTGGCTCATCAAATACTACATGGATAGATTCTTCTATTAGTAATGTTCTTTTATTGAAAACTCTATAAGCTTTACTAACAGATGAGTATCCTACAAAAACAGCTTCATCAGCCTTTTCTGCAAATGCAGTAAGGTGATTTTTCCCATTATTCAATACAAAACATTTACAACCGAAAATCTTAAAGTAATGAATGTTTGGCTTCCTGTTGTTCCAAACTTCATATGGAGTCTTGTTCTGATTTTTGTTGATCATACATCTGTTCTGGGTATAGCATGCTGTATTTGTTGCTTCTGCCCAAAATCTTTGAGGCAGTTTAGCTTCAGCTATCATGGTTCTGACAGCTTCCTTTAGTGTTCTGTTTCTCCTTTCAGCAACACCATTCTGTTGAGGGGTTCTGGCAGCAGAGTACTCATGATGTATTCCTTTGATGTTACAGTACTCTTCAACAGTAGAGTTTGTAAACTCTGTCCCTCTATCTGATCTGATCTTCAAGATTTTGATAGACTTCTCATTCTGGATCAGCTCCATCAGATTTGTAAGACATTCCTTGGTTTCACTTTTCTTCTTCATGAAAATCACCCAAGTATATCTTGAATAATCATCCACAACAGCTAGGCAGTATTTCTTTCCACCATTGCTGACTGGATCAATAGGGCCAAATAAGTCCATATGTAACAGCTCCAATATCCTTCCAGAAGATTGGTGCTTCTTGCTTTTGAATGATGACTTGATTTGTTTACCCTTCTGACAGGCGTCACAGAGCTTGTCTTTGCTCATGACCGCTTTTGGAATCCCTTCTACCAAATCATTCTTGATTAATCTGTTGATGGTCTTGAAGTTTAAATGATTCATCCTTTTGTGCCACAGCCAACTGACTTCACTTGGAGCAGATGCTACCAAACAAACACTTGAGTTCTTGTCAGCAGAACTCCAGTCGACTATGTAGACATTCCCTTGTCGTCTTCCAGATAAAATTACCTTCTTTGTACCTATCTGTTCAACGTAGCACTTATCTGTTGAGAAGATGACTGAATATCCTTTGTCACAAAATTGACTTATGCTCAGCAGATTATATTTGAGGCCCTTGACATATGAGACGTCAGATATCTCTATGTTTCCTCTGATTAATCTTCCTTTAGCTTTAATCTTGCCTTCTTTGCTGTCTCCAAATGTAACACTTGGACCATCCACAGCAACTGCATCAGTCAGCTCATGTATGTTTCCACACATGTGTCTTGAACATCCACTGTCCAAGTACCAGATCTTCTCTACTTTACTCCTACTCCTAATCCTAACCTACAAAACAAAAATAAAATTGTTTTAGGTACCCTTATTGAGAGGGTCCTGAAGGATTAGTTCCACCCTTGACAACCCAAGATGTTGAAGTCTTAGGCTTCTTAGGTTTCTGAGTTTTAGGAGCATGAACAGTTTCATTTTTATCATAATTATCAGATAAGTCATGTTGATGATCAGTATGATATGAATAATGTTCATAAGCAGGGTAAGGTGCATGATATGCAGGATATGCATGCATTGGATGAGCAGGGTAAGGTGCATAGTAACTAGGAAACTGAGGTGCATGATACATAGGATGATATGCAGCAGGTTGCACATAATATGACTCATTTCCATACCAAGCATTTTGATTTTTCTTATTCTTATGCTTCTTTGGTTTACTAGGTGCTTGCTCAACTTGTTTAGACTTAGCTTTACCACTAGTCTGATTGACTTTAGCTTTATCAGCAGACTTCTTAGGACTCTGCTGTTTGGTCTTACTAGTCTTATTTCCTACACTAGGCTCTTTGCTCTTTTTAGCCTTAGGAGATTTCTTCTCCTTTAATTCTTTCTCAGGTGAAGTAGGTCTAGCAGTTTGAACATACAGAATGACCTTACTATTGTCAGCTGATATGAATTTTTCAGTATGGTTCAACTCTTGCTTATCCTGTTCTAAAGGCATCTTCTGTTTACTAGATGTATGCGTGGATGCAACAGATGATTTTTCATGAGACTCGATAACTTTTTCAAGTTCCATGATTTTTCCTTTATAAACTTCACATTCAGCTTTCAGAGATTCATGCTCTTGCTCAAGCTGTTTATACTCGACTGATTCTTTTGGCTTTTCAGCTTTAAGTTTCAGTGAGTTATTTTGCTCTTTTAGCAAGCTCATCTCTTCCTTAAGCTTGACAAATTCTCCAGCAATAGTAGTATTATTTAACATCATTTGCTCTAGAGAATCAAACAATTCATTGTTTTGAGGAGTTACCTCATCCTCAGAGTCATCAGAGTCCTTTGCCATCAGGCACAGGAGAGCAGGCTTTTCTTCATCAGAAGATTCTTCATCAGACGAGTCCGAATCTGAATCAGATGAGCAGACAGCAGCAAGCTTTTCTGCTTCAGCCATCATAGCTTTCCCTCTCTGATACTTTCTTTCTTTTCTCACTTTCTTCTCCTCTTCAGTGTACTTTTCTGCTTTTGGATATGGGCAGTCTTTAATGAAGTGTCCCAATTTCCTGCAGTTGTAACACATTAGTTTTGATTTATAATCATCTTTATCTTGAGAAGAAAAGTTAGGTTTAGAAGTAGAAGCATTGTTGTATTTGTTCTTCATTTTTCTTTTGTAGAACTTCTTGAAATTGTTCATCAACAGTGCAACGTCTCCAGCAGTGTACTCCTTTTTGTTGAGTAGAGATGCTTCATCAGATGAGTCCACATCTTGACTTTTGTGTGCTGGTCTTCTTGGGTTTTCAGCAGCAACCAGTGCAGCTGTGGGTCCTGAAGTTGAGGTTTCTTCAATACCCATTCTAGGCAGTTTATACTCATACGCCTTGAGTACGGAAAACAGCTCTGTAAGAGAGATCTTCCCCAGATCCCTTGATTCTTCCATTGCTGTCACCTTCATGTTGAACTTTGGAGGTAGTGCCTTCAGTACTCTGTTGGTTATCTCTTTGTCTGTGAAGGTCTTTCCCAACTTTAAAACTTCATTCAAAGTTCTGGTGAATCTGGTATCCATCTGATCAATGGTCTCTCCAGATTTCATCTTGAAGTTGTCCAGCTTTTCCAAAGCAACACTGAGCTGATGCTCTTTGATGGCGTCGTTTCCTTCGCTCATGTCACGAACCTTGTCCCACATCTCCTTTGCAGTTTTGCAATGTTTGACCTTGTCAAACCGATCATTATCCAGGGCTTTGGTCATGATGAAACGGCCAACTTTATCCAGATTGAACAGCTTTATCTCCTCGGCTGTCATCTCTGTTAGATCTTTTTCCACCACCATTTCAGCTTCATCTACTATGATGGTCTTGGTGAATTTGAATGGACCTTTAATGATACATGTGTACATGTTGTCATTATAGGCAGCAAGGAAAATCTCCATTCTGATTTTCCAGTCCTCAAAAGACATACCAGCAATGTGGGGAACATGACTGATACAATCCATTTTTCAAAAAGTTTTAGTTTTTCAAAAAGATGCTCTTTTGAAAAGTTTTAAAAACCTTTGAAAAACACTTGGATCAAGCTCGTTGATCAGGCAGTTGATTCAAATGAACCACCTGCTCTGATACCACTTGTTGGTCCCAAGTGGTCAGAAGAGGTTTAGAGGGGGGGGGTGAATAAACCTCTTTAAAATTTTCTTTTAAAATTTAACTTTAAAATTTTCCTCTTACTGAACAGACTAAGCTGATCAGATTAGTAAGTTACAGTTCTGTTCGCGAACAAATCTTTGAACAGGTCTGTTGACCACTCGTCTGATAGTTACTTAGCTGATTAGTTAAAATCAGTTTTAATACTTAGAGTACTTGCAGCGGATTTTCAAAGTGTTTTTCACAAGTATTCTTAGCAGTTTGAAAAATGTTTTCCCCAGTTTTGTAAACTCCTTTTTCACTTCTTTTCAAACAGTTAACTTAGTGTGTTTTATGCAATCAGTAAATATGCAGTTTTAAAACAATGTAAAAACACAATCAATTTTTATAGTGGTTATATGGATTTGAATATCCTTTAGTCCACTCTTCCAAGTCACTTAGATCTTGGGTTATACTATAATCACAAAGTTTACAGTATACTCTGCTTGCGTCGAACAACAAATGAAACGACCACAAGTTCGCAATAGGAAATCACACAGAAGACCTATTCTCTGAAGTTTGATCACTCACAAAGATGGATCACAACTCCGCACAACACTCTTGTTTACAAAATCACTCAGAAGATGTATTTTTCTTGATTCTTCAACTCTGCTTTCGTCAACAAATGACTCAGCTGATGAGTGAGCTGTTCTTGAGACTTAGGAGAATTCTGCTTCGAAAATTTCTCTCAGAAAGTGTGTTGCTTGTTTCTTCTTCGTCTCTCTCAGCTATTTATACTTGAGGATTGAAAAATGTCCGTTGAAGAGAGACAAGATTCAAATTCCTCGAGTACTGGTCCTTAAAATCCGCGAACGGCTCTTTTGCAGTCTGTCCGTACTGAACAGTACTATTCTGCAGGCAGCATTAAATGCAGCATTAAATGCACTCGGCTGATGCGAAGCTTTTCTTCAATCATTTGTCTTAAATATCCTCGTACTTCAGCATTTATTACACCAAGGGGCATTTATTACCGTTGGGAACACTTCTTGATCTTCTTCACTTGGCTGACGAAAGTATACGTCTGATGGTGAACTCGGCTGATCTCAAACTAATCTGATAACTTTACTTCAGCAGATCAGAAGTCTTGGACCTTGAAACTTTGACTCTTCTGATTGTCTTCATTGCTTAGTCAAAATTCCTTGATAAGTTTATCAGCTAAGTTACTCCATACTTAGCCAATTTCTGAAGTTTTGGAATGCATCAAAACCTCCCTTATCAAACTTTCTTTAGTGCCTTCATCTCCATCTTCATCCAACAGACTGTATGCATTGGACGTGGAAAAATTGCCCAACCGCATGGCAAGGAAGTTTTTCTGGAAGGTCGAAGAAACCTACGATTGTTCTTGAAGTTGTTGCATCACATGATACGTGGATATGGCACGCCTTTTTTGGCGTGCCGGGAGCATTGAACGACATTACAGTACTTAGTCGTTCACCTCTATTCGATAACCTCACTTCCGGTAACGTTCCCGCGGTTCAGTATGAAGTGAATGGAAATACTTACCGCATGCCTTACTATCTTGCGGATGGTATATATCCGAAGTGGGGAACGCTAATACAGTCGGTGAGAAATCCGAGAACACATCAAGAACAAGTATTCTCGCGATATCAAGAATCGTTCCCCAAAGATGTTGAACGAGCGTTCGGAATTCTCCAAGCTCGGTTCTCAATCGTTAATCAACCTGGCAGGGGGTGGCATACGCAAGATCTTGGCAATATCATGTTAACTTGTATCATACTCCACAACATGATTGTGGAGGATGAACGTGACGAATACAAGGACGATGACTCGGGCGATGATGATACCGACATTAGCACGTCTCGTAGAGCACGCGCTAGAATTTATGACAATCGCGGAAAAGAGTTTCAAAATGTTGGACGGAGAAGACAAACGTTGGATACTTATATGTAGGGCTGTTCATTCGGTGAAAACCGAACCGAACCGAACCGAAATTTCGGATAACCGAAATTTCGGTTCTTGATTTTTTAGAACCGAAAACCGAACCGAACATCCTAATTCGGTTTTCGGTTTTAACCGAAAAATTTCGGTTCGGTTCGGTTTGGTTTCGGTTTAACCGAAATTTTATATTATACAAAATTTATTAAAATTATATAATCATATACTAAATTATTTATCATAAAAAAATCAAATTAATAGGTAACCATAATACTAAACATTATTAAACATCACTTAGAACTAAATAGTTAAGTGGTTAACATTTAATTATCATCAAATGACATAAATTAAACAACTAAAATCCATATCATAGGCATAAAATTAAGGAATTTTACAATTTAACTACAAAAACTAACATTTAATAATCCTCAATTGACATAAATTAAACAAATAAAATTCATATCCATAGCCATAAAATTAAAGAATTTTGAAGTCCACAAAACCGAACAAAATTTTTTAACTATTTGAACCAAAATTTCGGTTTTCGGTTCGGTTCGGTTAACCGAACAAAAATAACCGAACCGAACCGAAAACCGAATTAAGTCAAATCTCCAAACCGAAAACCGAACCGAATAGCTTTGGTTCGGTTCGGTTTTCACCGAACTCATTTCGGTTCGGTTTGGTTCGGACGGTTATCCGAACCGTGAACAGCCCTACTTATATGCTGCGTCATGAAGCAATTCGTTCCAAGATGACCAACCGTAGACTCCAAAAAGACTTAATAGAACATGTTTATGCAAAATACGGTTAAAAACGAGTGTTTAAATTTAATTTTCTTATCTATTTTAGTATGTATTTGAATTTTTAATTTAGATTAAGTATTAATCTAAATTTTATGCTTATGACGTGTTTATTTTGTATTTTTAACTAATTTGGTATTTTAAAAAAAAATTATTTGTATGAGTGTTAAATTAAATGGACTATTCTAATATTAAATAGTATATCATAATTTTATTTAAAATATCATTAAATAATTAATCATATTATATCTATATAATTAAAACAACACATTAATTAAAATAATACATTAATTACTATAACACATTTATTAAAATAAAACACTAATTAAAATAACACATTAATTAAAATAACACATTAAATAAAATCACATTAATTACAATAACACATTAATTAAAATACAACACATTAATTAAAATCACATTAATTACAATAACACATTAATTAAAATACAACACATTAATTAAAATTACATACAAAATCATACACACATTAAATAAACCATACACACAATAAATACACAATAAATACACAACAAAAAAAAGAAAAAAAAAAAGAAATCGGGTCCAATCAGGTGCCGCCACTTGGCGGCACCTGACTTAAAGAGGGGCGCGTTTTTTAAACGCGCCCCTCTCTTCCACTCGCGCCCCGGGCTGGGCGCAGGGCTCCGCCGAGCCCTGCGCCCAGCCCATTCCACCCCGCAGCCGACCCCGGCCCCCGCCCCGCACCGCTGGAGATGACTCGCCGCCCGCACCCCGACCCCGGCCCCGGCCCCTCGGCAACCGCTGGAGATGGCCTGGTTGAGGGCTAGCCCCGGGCTCCGGAGCCCGGGGCCCTGCTGGTCATCTCCAATGGTTGGGGCTCCAGGGGGGAATTAATTCCATTTTTTTTCTTTGCCCACTCTCACCTATTATTATTATAGATTTCTAATTTTTTTATTATTATTAAAATTTTAAATTAGATTAAGTATTAATCTAAATTTTATGCTTATGACGTGTTTATTTTGTATTTTTAACTAATTTGGTATTTTAAAAAAAAATTATTTGTATGAGTGTTAAATTAAATGGACTATTCTAATATTAAATAGTATATCATAATTTTATTTAAAATATCATTAAATAATTAATCATATTATATCTATATAATTAAAACAACACATTAATTAAAATAATACATTAATTACTATAACACATTTATTAAAATAAAACACTAATTAAAATAACACATTAATTAAAATAACACATTAAATAAAATCACATTAATTACAATAACACATTAATTAAAATACAACACATTAATTAAAATCACATTAATTACAATAACACATTAATTAAAATACAACACATTAATTAAAATTACATACAACACATTAATTATACAAAATCATACACACATTAAATAAACCATACACACAATAAATACACAACAAAAAAAAGAAAAAAAAAAGAAATCGGGTCCAATCAGGTGCCGCCACTTGGCGGCACCTGACTTAAAGAGGGGCGCGTTTTTTAAACGCGCCCCTTCTTCCCACTCGCGCCCCGGGCTGGGCGCAGGGCTCCGCCGAGCCCTGCGCCCAGCCCATTCCACCCCGAAGGCCGCCCCGGCCCCCGCCCCGCAACCGTTGGAGAAGACTCTCCGCCCGCAGCTCGACCCCGGCCCCGGCCCCGCGGCAACCGCTGGAGATGGCCTAAACCTGCAAGAAATTACCTTGTGAAATTTTTATTGCGCCAAAGTTCCTTGTGTTTTCAAAAACCATGCAGAAAATACCCAATTTATAAAAAAATAGGTCATTTTGGATCAATATATTTTAATAAATATATCACGTGAAATTGTAGGGACCAAGTTGAAGCGTTTTTAAAATAATTTCTTGCAATATGTCCCAAAACCATCTATTTTTTTACAAATTCGATGTATTTTGTAGGATTTTTAAAAACATAAGAAAATTTGGTACAAATTTTTTTTACAGATAATTTATTTCAGGTTTAGCACAACAGCCGAGTATCTTGTAATTTTCCCCTAGTTTATTGGTATCTTTATTGACCTAGTTTATTAGGTCAAGTTAAACTTAGTAAACTGGCTCAAACTGAAGTTCTTTTTAATTGAAAAACAAAATTGGGAATAATTATTACGTAGATTAGGTTTTGAAAATTGCATAGATATTAGGTTAGGAAGTCATCACATCATCAACTTTAACAATTATTTACTTATTAATTAATTGATTGTTGGTGATTTATTCAGAGACTCGCACTAATTTCTCCCCTAAACTTATAATCAAGTTGTATTTTACTCCCTAAACTTCAATTGTTAAGGAAAAGTGGTGAGAAACGAGTTTAGAAGGGAAAGTGTAGCGCTAATGTAAATTCAGGATGAATAGTGCAAAAAATTGAAGTTCAAGGCGGAAAATGTGATTTTCTCATTTATTCATACAGTTATCATGAATCTAGTTTATGCAAGAATTTTCTTAAAGTTGATAAATCGCACTATTAATGTAACATAGATTGATCTAAATCTGGTCCGAGATTAATTTAGTTTAATTTATTGGGGTAATTGCACAATACTCCTCTATGTTATGATAAACCTGCAAGAAACTACCCTGTGAAATTTTTATTGCGCCAAACTTGTGTTTTCAAAAACCTTGCAAAAAACACCCGGTTTGTAAAAATAGGTCGTTTTGGAGCGACATATTTCAACAAACCATTTTACAAATATATCACGTAAAGTAGTAGGGACCAATTTGACGGATTTTAAATATAATTTCTTAATATATGTTGATCCAAAACGACCTACTTTTTACAAATTGAGTGTTTTTTGCAAGATTTTTGAGAACACAAGAAAATTTTGTGCAATAAAAATTCACAGATAATAGTTTCTTGCAGGTTTAACATAACACATGAGAGTATCTTGCATTTTCCCCTAATTTATTAGGATCTTTATTGACCTAGTTAATTAGGTCAAGTTAAACTTAGTAACCCTGGCTCAAACTCTACTTGAAGACTTGAAGTTCTTTTTAATTGGAAAACAAAATTGGGAATAATTCTTACGTAGATTAGGTTATGAAAATTGCATAGATATTATGGTTAGGAACTTTCACAATTATATACGTTGTAATTAATTGATTGTTGGTGATTTATTTAGAAAAAATCGCAGTTTTTCCTCTAAACTTATAATTAAGTTGCACTTTCCTCCTTAAACTTCAATTGTTAAGGAAAATTGGTGAGAAACGAGTTCAGAAGGAAAAGTGCAACACTAATGTAAATTCAGGATGAATAGTGTAAAAATTAAAATTCAAGGGGGAAAATGTGATTTTCTCATTTATTTATACAGTTTTCATGAATCTAGTTTATGTAAGAATTTTCTTAAAGTTGATAAATCGTGCTATTAATGTGACATAGATTGATCTAAATCTGGTCCAAGATCAATTTAGTTTATTAGGGGTAAATGCAAAATACACCCCAGTGTTATGCTAAACCTGCAAGAAACTATCCCGTAAAATTTTTATTGCTCAAAACTTTCCTGTATTTTCAAAAACCCTGCAAACAACACCTAATTTGTAAAAAATAGGTCATTTTGGATCGACATATTTCAAGAAAGCATTTTAAAAATATATCACGCGAATTTGTAGGGAGCAAATTGAAGCATTTTAAAAATAATTTATTGAAATATGTCGATCCAAAACGATCTATTTTTTTACAAATTGGGTGTTTTTTGCAGGTTTTTTTTTTAAAAGAAAAAAAAAGCTTGGCGCAACAAAAATTTCACAGGTAGTTTCTTACAGGTTTAGCATAACACAGGGGAGTATCTTGCATTTTCTCCTAGTTTATTAGGATCTTTATTGACTAAATGTTTGATGTAGAAATTATTATTCAAAATATACGAAGAGAATATATAAATGATACGTCGAATTGTTTAATTATTTTGAAATATGAATGTGATTTAAATAAGATAAAATTATATCTATATAAAATATGTTGTTTATATAAATAGTGTTGATAGTATTTTGTCTTCGGTCTAACAAAACATGCATGAATAAGTTTTTTTATTCCTAGTCTTAATTTTGTGCATATTCTTATCTAAAAAAATGAATTTTTTTTTTCTCAAGGGTTTAATTCCTTTCGAGAGCGTGTAAGACATATTAAGTGGGAACCTCTTTCAATAGGAATTTAAATCTGGGTTTGTTACTTCGTAGTGACTTGTCCCTTCCACTATACCAATCACATGTTTGTGAAAATGAAGTGATTTTGGTTATGTTGTTGTTTCTGTCATGATCTAAAAAGCATCTTGAAGAAATTTATTTCAATATGTTGTGGTTTGATCTTTTTTATGTTGATGTCACCTATAATTAAGTTGTAAAATGCTTGGGATCGTCTGTGAATTCACCACCATCTACAATTAATTGTCACATTCATAATACAATATAATTATATAATTAGAACTGTGAAATAAATATGATTTACACATGAAAATGTAATAGGCCAGAGACTTCATGAGTTATAGTTCAACCCATTGGCTGAAATCTCATTTTTGTTCATATGGATATAATACTTAAAACATTCACATTAAATTAAACTTTGTCTCAAGAGCTGCAATACCTGCAAAAACGCTCAAACCTTTCACGAAATTAATGTTTAGTCCAACTATGATTCAAGATACATATTGGTTTAGTCTTGAAATATTTGGAGAATTTATGGATTTTCTTTGGTTCAATTTCGTTCCAATAAAATCGGATCAAAATTAAGTAATAACTTAGTAAAACGGGTGGGGTGGTCTCTGACTAACCCAACATAGCCGGCTCTCCATTTAGTAATTAGTTTTCTTATGTAAACTTATTATATTCTCGTTTAGCTAGGTTCTCCTTTTTCTTTTTCCAATTTAATTATTCACATGTATCTTATGTGTTGTAATATTTGTGAACCGATTTTTACATTTGATAATTTTGATTTGAGTTTAAGCATAAATTGCAAAATTCGTGAACTCAATATTTATAATTAAATTAATGTGTGTATTAATTTAAATTTCTAAAGTATTTAATCATATGGAATTTACAGTCTAAATGTATGTTTTTATGTTATTAAATTCTATAATGAAAAAAATATTTTAAATAATTAATAATATAAAGTAGGAGGAATGATTTAAATATTCATTCCATTAATTATATATTATGAACATAAACAACTCTTTACGAAATTACTAAATGAAAATGGACAAAGGCACAAATCATTAGATGTACATGTGTAACACTAAATTAGAATGATTATTATTTGAAGTTAAAAAGCAAAATTAACCAACTTCGGAAAAGAGATTGTTGTACTTGAACTCTATTTTATGTTTTTGTTACCTCTAAAAAGATAAAGATCTATTATCTTGTTGTTTTTTAATTAAATTTGAAATTTTTGTTACCTCTAAAGTGATAGATGTTAAATCAAAATTTTATAGAGTTGCGAGTAGGTTTGATATGAATTTTATGGAGTTTTTCATTCTCCACTTGAAATAGTACTGACTTGATGGTATAATTTTGATGAAAATAAGAGTACGTAAAATTATGTTTTTATTAAGAGAACCAAACGCTATATATAGGTAATAGGTGAGTTATAATTAGGGGTGGGCGTTGGGTTCGGGTAACCCAAATTCGATCCGTCCCGTTTTTAAAATACCTGAACGGGACGAGTATTTTTTGGATTTGGGTACCCGAACTTGAATGCCCGTATTTTATAACGGGAATACGGGATGGGTTTGGGACAACCCCGAATACCCAAACCCGCCTATATAATATTATCGTTATATAATTTATACACTTTACTTATATAATTAATTAACATTATCTAATTAATGAATTTTTTTACTTTACCCTAATATTCCTTTTAAATCTTTCATTAGTTATTAGTAATCATATTATGGGTCATTATATGATTTTAGACTTTTAATTATTTTCAAAATTTATAACTTTTGCGTAATTTAAGTGTGCGCTTTGATAAATTATTCTGGTATCAACTATAAATAGTATTTGGATTGGATTTTCTTATTGAGACTCAATGTTGATCGTATTTAATCATTTGCTCATTATATGATTTCATTTTGTGATCGTATTTGGATATATTTGAAAAAGTAGTTATGATGAATTGATGATATGTTTAATGTTTAAAAGTTATATGATTTAGCAAAAGGAAAATGACGAAATATAATTACGTAATATTGAAATATTATTTTGTTAGGGGGACGAAAAATTGATGAATAAAAATAATATGGGACCCGTAATCCCGTCCCGTCCCGTCCCATCCCATCCCGAACGGGTACCCGGATTATCACGGAACGGATTTGGGATGAGAAGTGTCAATCCCGAAATTTATTATACCCATATCTCTAGCCCCAAACTCGTCCCAAACCCGCCCCGTGCCCACCCCTAGTTATAATATAGAGATGCAATTTAAAAAACAAACACCACACTATAGAAATTAATTACACCATATTATTGTAGACTAGCAAGTGGCCTAATCTAGTTCCGACAACCAAACGGTGCCTAAGAAGAGTATTAACAATATGAAAAAGAAACACCTTAATTACATGTTTCCACCACTTAATTCAATTTGTAATTTGTCATCACTGCCTATTTCTTCAGCGTTCTTCATTTGCTCTATCAATTCCTCCAGCTCTTGATCAGGTGGCCTTTTCTTCTTTCACGTAAGAGGATGCAACATAGCAATAAAACATTAAGTAATTGACAAATCATACACACCCTAAAATCGCATAGTATTCACCCAGTTTACTCGTGACTATAGTGATTGATTTTAATTTTTAATATTCTTTCAGATATCATATCTATTGGAACTTGTGGAGCCAAGATGGAAGAAGTGCTAAGATAAAAAAAAAAATTTTGTGCACAAATACCCAAATATAAATCGTGAAGGGTACATACATATTCAAATATTTGTTAGTATTTTGATCATGAAATTATAATTAATCTGAAATTTATAAGTTTGATTGCAGATTCTTGAACAACACTCTTGCAAATATTGTCAGATTGCCTTACTCCATCATTCAGAATGTTCGCAGACTCCTGCTATATTCATGATCAAATTAGTTATAATCCAAGGCGAAATGGAACCACCCTAAATAATAAGGTAAATAAGATTCACTTATATGTTAAAGTTAATTTAGGGTGAGTTTGGCCCAGCGGTTGGAGCTCTTAAAATCACTTATAGATCTATATTGTGATTTTTGAAGTGTTTGGCCCCCGAGTATAAAAATAACTTCTGTTCAATCGTGATTCTCATGGTGTTTGGCCCCCAAGATCATAATCACTTTTGGGATCTCGAGAAGCAAAAAATCAACATATTTTAGAAGCTACTAAAGTGTTACTTTTGCAAAAGCTATTATACAAAAGCAATTATTCTATAATTAATTTTTATTATAATCAATTATCACCAAAATCAATTATACTAAAATTAATTCTTCTATAATTACTTCTCGTATCGCTAGGCCAAACTCACCCTTAATTATAAATGTTTTATACTTACATACCATAGCAGAAGCACTTGGTGATTGGTATTTTGACCGATGTTCTATATATCCCGGAGGTAGATATTAAAGTCGACACTCCACTAAATTGTACCCGATTAAATTCAAATTGAAATTTAAATAGAAATTATGTACTCATATTTATTGACTAACAATGATTATTAGACTATGTATTGATCATTTGCCATGACTTTGTATGATTACTAGGTTATTATATGAATGTGCAATATTTGTGCATTTTTCTAGTACTAAGAATATGAATGGATTTTTGAGCTTCCATTATGCGTATCTTATTAGGTTGCTCAACTTTGAAATCTTCGACTGTAATCTTCGACTATACACACGCTACAATTCAACACATTAAATCAAAATCAAACAATGAAGTTGGTTTTATTTGATTTATCAGTTTCAGATTTCTACAACTGGAATAAAGTTTTTGTCAGGTATTGCGATGGATCATTATTTTCTGGAGACTTCGAAGAAATTATTTTAGTAAACGGTTCATTATGTATTTCATTATTTAAAGTTTACTTACAATTTTATATATATAGTATCCTAATTAATTATTAATATATGTCATTTTCAGATTAAAAAATTGATCGGAGAGGCGTTAGACTTTTCACTGCAGTTATGAAGGAATTGTTAGCAAATGGAATCAAAAATGCCAACAATGTATGTAACAACACAGATACATGCATACATCATGAGGAGCCGGGAGTCTTGTAATTCTTTAAAGAAAGAACAAAATCAATGAAATGGATGTATTATCACACAAATTATATATATGATAAGCCAATTGCCCTAACGGTACTCCTGACCTCAGCGGGACTTACAAGCATTCTCAGATATATAATCTATGTAAATAAACAACCATTCTTTAACTTGTTCAAAATTCAAGGAATACAAGGACCGTAGCTTAATTCATGGACCATTCCATTGTCTTAACAATTTTCTGATGTATAGGATTCTCATAAGAGGCAAGTACAGAGTATACTTATTGATAAGGTTAGAGTATATTAATCAAGAACCATTGAGAGGGATCTGAAGAACTAGAAAGAGAGAGTTTTAGCTAGACATGATGTTATAAACACAAGAGTTTATTGAATTCTGAATGCCTTACAATGATACAAGAGGCCTCTATATATAGAGGGCGGAATCCAAACCTATTACAATACAACATAATATTACATCACATCCAGACCACAGAAAAGGAATCTGCTTTATTTAAGACAAAGACATACTAGGACCACTATTAAAATAACTTTTGACAAATAGACACAACTTTTAACAAAGTTGTCTAGGACCACTAATATCTTTTGTCACATGCTGTTGTCTGGAGAATCTTGTATTATATCTCCTTCAGATGTGTGCATAACCATAGGATCAAAAGTATTATTCATAACCGTTGGATCAAAACTTGTCATATCCAGAGGTCCATAATCCCAAGGGTCTTGATCATCCTGAAGAGTATCTGGATTTTCTTCCATAAGACTATCTGGATCATTCTGAGGAAGAGGATTAAAATTAGGATAACTAGGACCTGAAATATGGAATAGTGGTATCACCATGGATGAGGTACATTCTATATCTTCAATATTACTAATTGGGACCCCATTCATTCTACAAAGATGTCGGTGTAAATTCCTGAGTTCTTCTGGACTATTTTCCATGCCACCATCAGTGGAAGTAAAGACATACCCATAAGATTGAGGAATAACTTTATTTCCATATCCTCCTGATTAATAAGGTCCTTTTAATATAAGAACGGTGTAAAGATTGTGCATTTGAGAAACATTCTTGATGGTTTCCTTTAAGACATTAATCCAATCTTTTCTGGACCAATATCCAAACAGGAATTTAGTGATCCTTGGTTCTAGACTCCTTTTTCGAATTGCTTTAAGGAGAAAACTTGGCTTGACTTCAATGGCAAAATAACCCAGTATTCCAAGGCACCAAAAATACCAGTATCCTTCACTTGGTAAGTCAATCTCAGTGTGAAAGGTAAAGATTGGAAGGAAAGGGTGATCTGGATAAAACCTTCCTTGTTCAAGAGGAATATTCATCAGTAACAGGAATTTAGCAAGGTAGTAGAACAGATGGTTCTTTGCGTAACTTTTAAGACATCCTGGACTGTCTAGAGGGAAATTGGTTTCTGGAAATTCTGGTAAATTTGTAGGCTGTGGATGGGGCGAAGAAGCCATTAGAATCAATGGGATTGATTTTGTGGGTGAGATCAAATGGACTTGTTTTGGCCTTGACAATAAATCTGGAATGAGATTTCGATCCCCTTTTATATGCTGAACTTCAAACTGGTACTTTGAAAACCAATCTTTTAGCCTCAATAATTGTGGCTCTGGGATTCCTTTATTTTTGAATTCAAAGATCTTTGGGAAGGATGAGTTGTCCATTTGTACAGTGAAGTGATGTCCAATCAGATGGAATTTATAAAGTCATTATATGAATGTGCAATATTTGTGCATTTTTCTAGTATTAATAATATGAATAAATTTTTTATTATGTTGATCATATTAGGTTGCTCAACTTCAAAATCTTTGACTATACACACTAGAATTAAGCACATTAAATCAAAACCAAACAATGAAGTTGATTTTATTTGATTTTCAATATCATATTTCTACAATTGGAATAGAGTTTTTGTCAGGTATTGCGATGATTGTCAGTTCCTGGAGACTTAGAAGAAATTATTTCAGTAAAATGTTCATTATATATTCAATTATTTACAGTTTACTTAATATTGTAGTATCCTAATTAATTATTAATATATTTCATTTTCAGATTAAAAAAAAAAAAATCCATCGAAGAGGCGTTAAGCTTTTCACTGCAGTTATGGAGGAATTGCTTGCAAATAGAATGAAAAACACTAGAAGAAAAACAGGTTTTTCCGACGGAATTTCCGACGGATTTTTCGGAAATTCCGTCGGAAATCAGCATTTTCCGACGGAAATTGCCCGTCGGAAAGGTCGTCGGAAATATGCTCGTCGGTAATTTTCCGACGGACTTTCCGACGGACATTTTCCGACGGGTCAAGGTCGTTGGAAAGTTCGTCGGAAATTTTCCGACGGACAACTTCCGACAGCATTTCCGACGGATATTTCTGTTGGAAACTAGTTCGGGTCAATTGTTTGACCTCAATTTCCGACGGGACTTTCCGTCGGAAACATTTTTCTTTTTTATTTTTTTTGTAAATTTCCGACGGGTTGACCTGTCGGAAATTCAGATAAAAAATTTTAAAAAAATTTCCGACGGGCTGCTCCCGTCGGAAATTAACAAAGAAAAAATTAAAAAATTAAAATTAATATGCAAAAAGTTACATTTTTATTTTTTAATTTATTTATATTCCCATATTTGAACCTATATCAATTAAATCATCAAATACCATACAAAAATCAACAATTCACACATAAAAATCAGCAAAATAAATCAACTGTTGGATGAAGATGAAGATGAAGTGCAAAGAAGACAAGTAATTAAGGGAAGGTTTTGATGATTTCCAAAACATCATAATCAGCTAAGTATGGAAGCTTAGTTCCCTTAGAAGAATTTTGAACAAGTAAAAGAAGACATCAGAAGAGTTCAAAGTTCAAAGCTCAAAAGACTAGTGATCTCTTGCTGAAACAGCGAACAGAAGGGTAGGTCATCAGCCGAGTCAAATCAGATGAGTTCAGTATTTGATCAGCAGAGTATCTATCAGAAGTAGGGGTGAGCAACCGGTCCGAACCGGACCGAACCGAACCGATTTTCGGTTCTGCCCCGGTTCGGTCCCAAAAATTCCTGGACCGTTTACCGGACCGAACAAGTCGGTCCGGTTCGGTACAAAAACCGACCGGTCCGGTTCGGTTCCGGTTCGGTCCATGTGGACCGGTATCTTCAAGAATATTCCCTTTTCAAACCAAAAATTACCTAGATCGGTCCGGTTCGGTCCGGTTCGGTCCAAATGGGTCCGGTTTGGTACATAATTCAATTCCATCATTTTATACCTATATTAACATCCTAATATTCAAAACTCACCAAATAACATTATCAAATACGAACAATTAATCTAAAAACATCCAACAATCTTAAAACATTAAACCAAATCACAAATTCACAATTAACAAAGTCTTAATAATCTCAAAACATTCACACCAAATATTCAAAGTCATAACTAAATAACAAAGTAATCTTCAATCTTCATCCCAAATGGCCAACTCTCAAGTCCCAATTTTACACCAACCTACAATGATTTATTTCGACAAACATTAATAATTGTAAGTTTTAAATAAGAAAGATAATGTAAATATTAAATTTTAAACAAAAGTTTACCATTAGAAATTAACTTGACGCTTAAAAATTAACCGAGTCTTCACTAGCCAATGAATGTGTTGAAGTCAAATCTAAATAAGAAATTTTAAAATAATTAGCAATTTAAAATAAATAATAAATAAATTTATAAACAATAGAACAATTAATTTACCGTTATAAATGCTAGAAATGAGTTCGGCTTCACTTTCGGGCTCCAAAAATCCAATGGGTGCTTGACGAATCCAATCTTGCCCACAAATCAAAGCTTGAGCGGTCTTTGGTGCCAACGAAGCACGATAATCATCAATGACACGACCTCCGGTGCTAAAAGCAGACTCCGAAGCAACTGTAGATATGGGCATAGCAAATACATGACGTGCCAATGACGATAACACGGGATACATTGGAGTGTGCATTTTCCACCACTCCATAAGATCAAATCCTGGAGAATCTTTCACTATATGCTCATTCAAATATCTTTCCAATTCAGTTTGATCATTCATCCCAATCTCGCACAACATTTGTTGATATTGTTTTCTTACCGATCTCATTTTATGCCTTTCTCGTTCAGCCACACTAGTAGCAGATGCTCCAGTAATCGTGCTTGTGCCACTCTCATTAGCACTTGAGGAACCTTCCGCATCGGGCATACTTGTCTTGTACTCGTTAAACAGCTCGGTCATAGCATCCTTTGCCAAATTTGCAATTCTTGACCCTTCAGTAGTACCGTGCATGTTTTTCATAATATGATGCACATAATTGAATTTGTTACGTGGGTCTAGCATAACTGCAACACACAATACCATGTTCATCTTATCATTGTCCCCGAAATATTTATCAAACTTCAACTTCATTCGTTCCGCAATTTCTTTCAAGTGAGTATCGGAAGACTGCATCCATTCTTTTAACAAGTCATCTACATCTCCAATTTCATCTAGAAAAGTGTTTGATGTCACATACAAAGAACCTGACACTCGGAGGGTGAGATCATAAAAATGTTGTAGTATTTTCACCATTTTTTCAACAACGGTCCAATCATCTGTTGTGGGAAAACCAATTCTTCCATAAGGTCCAATCGCGCGAAACTCAGCCCGAAGTTCAGCATCACACAATTCATACCTTTCAAAGACACGTTGAAAAATCAAAGCGGTCTCCAACATCAAATACACGGAATTCCATCTCGTTGGACAATCCAAAGACAACGTTTTCTTGCTTTCAATCTTTTCTTCAATTTGAAACTGTTCAAATTTAAGCAACCGAGCTGGTGATTGCCTAACATACCTCACCAAATTACGAACCCGTTCAACTGATTGACTCACATCTTTTAATCCATCTCTAACAACGAGATTAATTATGTGAGCCACACATCTCATATGCAAGAATTTACCCCCCAAAAGTGCAGTCCCTTTTCTAACAAACCTCTCCCTCAGACATGCCACACTAGTATCATTTGCAGAAGCATTATCAACCGTGATTGTGAATACATGAGAAATACCCCAATCACCTAAACATTTTTCTATCAATAGACCAACTTCATCACCTTTATGACTAGGGCATGGAATGAAATTAATGATTCTTTTATGTAACTTCCATTGGTCATCAATAAAATGTGCAGTCAAACACATATAGTTAAGCTTTTGGTTCGAGGCCGTCCATGTGTCGGTAGTAAGTGAAAGTCTATGTACATTTTTTCTAAAATAATCTTTCAACTTAGACTTTTCCTCAAGATATAGCTTAAAACAATCTCTAGCAACCGTTGTCCTATGAGGTATAACGAATTGTGGACATGCAATTGACATCATATATTTAAAACCTTCTTTTTCCACAGTTCTAAACGGATGTTCATCAACAATAAGAAATACATTAACAGCTTTCCTAACGGCTTCCTGATCAAATTTCCATAAAGATGACACCTCTCTATGACCCTCTTCACCCTCAGTCCCAGTCACACTCCGACAAAAACTATGAATTGTATGACTATCATGTAAACTTCTAGCAATATTATCAGGGTGTAGCTTACATACCAACATGTGTTTGTTCATTCCCGATGTTCCATTTTTCCCGGGATCACAAGCATAACTCTTATCACAATATTTGCATTGAGCCCTCGGTCTTCCATTTCTTCGTAATTGGAATGAAGTGTTGCCATGCCCTAGCTCTCTTCTTATTAATAGATGGTCCTTCAGATGCTTCTGGCGGTAGAACTGGAGTGCCAGATGCTTCTTGAGGTGTATCTGGAGATGAATTTGGATTGGGAGATGCATCTAGAGTGGGAGATTCGGTTGGTGTTGGAGTTGGAGTTGAAGTGCCAGCCATATTAGTACGAATATTTTGTTGTTCGATCCGAATCGATGGGTGACGAGGTGGACGTCCTGAAGCCATCCTATATATGCAAAGGATAATCAAGTTAGTAAAAAATTAAATATACAATTACTTAATATGGAAAGAATTAAAAAACAGCTCAACTTAGCTTTTATAACACCATTAGAGCAATTAATTAATATACAATAACCTAATCAAAGCCTAGTTGATCAAAGGCCAAAGCTACTGTCCATATATTATTATATCAAAATAAGGCATTAAAAACAGTAGCTTAAATTTGTGTATGGACAGTAGCTTTTATAATCAAACCGAAAACAGTAGCTTAATTAATGATATAGTATGTATAATTTTCCAAAACTATACATAAAACATATAGGCTATAGCACCTCAACTTTTCCAAAACAGGGAAAACATGGAAAAATGCATAATTTTCCAAAACTATACATAAACATATAGCACCTCAACTTTTCCAATTAATTTCATCAAGGTAAAAGCATCAAACATATTAACATGAAAAATCAATCCAAACATATTAACATATTACAATTGCATACCAAAAGTAAAGAAATGATTTGTTTTC
>CM064879.1:74401026-74408526 GCA_003313485.2 Penstemon barbatus
ATGGATAGTTTTGAAGCCAATCAACTGAATCAACAAGCTCAACTAGATGCATTCAGAGCAACTCAACTACATCAACACGCTCAAATGCATGCTATGGAAGAGAACATCAAACTTCTGTGTGATTCACTTCTGATCACCCCAGTCTTACCAGATTACCAAGTCAACCCTGCTGATGATGACAAAAAGGGGGAAGATAAGGTACTAAGGGAAGAAAGGGAGGATAAAGCATCTTCTGCTGAAAGAACAGAAGTGTTGGAAGAATCTGCTGATGATGAAGATAAGAATGAAGCAGCAAATGAAGGCACAAGCAGATCAACAGATGAAAAGAACACAGAAGAAGAAGATGAAGCTGCTGAAGAAACTGAAGCTGAAGCAAAAGCTAAGTCTGACAAGGAGATAGCTGCTGCTAAGGACTCAGCTGAAGAACAGCTTGATCCTGATGTTAAAAGAAAGAAGTTGGAGCTGTTAAAGCAAAATTTGGAAGCTGGAACTTCCAAATCTGCTGAAGAAGATAAAGAAGACAAGGAAGCTGAAGAAGAAAAGAAAGAAGAAGACTAGTTCAGACTAGACTTTACTTTATCTTAAAATCCTTGTAATCTGTTTAAAGTACTTTGCATCTTTTTATTCTTCAAAAACTTGTAATATGTAATCAGTTCACTATCTATAAAAGTGCAAGTTTTAATCCAACAGACTATTTCTATCTCAGAAATTTTTGAGGATCAAAACTTTAGTTTAGGTACAGGTACTTAGCTGAAGTTTTGTCATCATCAAAAAGGGGGAAATTGTTGGATGAAGATGAAGATGAAGTGCAAAGAAGACAAGTAATTAAGGGAAGGTTTTGATGATTTCCAAAACATCATAATCAGCTAAGTATGGAAGCTTAGTTCCCTTAGAAGAATTTTGAACAAGTAAAAGAAGACATCAGAAGAGTTCAAAGTTCAAAGATCAAAAGACTAGTGATCTCTTGCTGAAACAGCGAACAGAAGGGTAGGTCATCAGCCGAGTCAAATCAGATGAGTTCAGTATTTGATCAGCAGAGTATCTATCAGAAGGGTCGTTTTGATCAGCAAAGTAGAAGAGATCAAGAAATTAGTCCAACGGTAATAAATGCACTTGGTGTAATAAATGCTGAAAGAGAAGGGTAGTAATGGCAAATGATTGAAGATATCCTCGGATCAGCAGAGTGCATTAATTGCAGCATTAAATCCGATGGACAGAAAGGTACTGTACACTGTACGATTGCTGCAGGGAGCCGTTTCAAAAAGAGCTGAAGGATGGATTTGAAGATATGATTTCCTTCAACGGTCATAAATTCAAATTCAAGTATAAATAGAGCAAAGTTCGAAGAGAGAAACAACACAACAACAATCAGAGATTTCGATTTTGAAGCAGAATTTCTCTAAGTCTCAAAAGCTCGAACAGCTCACTCGTCTGGTGGAAGTCATCTGTTGACAGAAACCAAGTTGAAGAAATCAGAAAAACATTATCTGAGTGATTTTGTAATAGCCGAGTGTTGTGCGAAGTGAGAATCCATCTGTGTGAGTGATTCTACTTCAGAGGATAGGTTTTCTTTGTGAATTCCTATTGTGAGCTTACAGCCTTCTCATTAGTTGTTTAGGTGTAAGTGGAGAAATATTGTAATCTAAGTGATTATAGTATAACCCAGAATCTGTGTGATCTGGAAGAGTGGACTAAAGGATTTTTATCCATATAACCACTATAAAAATTCTTTGTGTTATTTTGCATCTAAAGTTTTCTTGCATATTTAAAGTTTGCATATTTAAACACTTTGAATTGTCTAAAAGATTTTAAAAGGAGTTTGTAAAAACTGGGGATAAAATCTTTCAAGAACTTAGTCTACTTGTGAAAAACACTTTGAAACAATCCGCTGCAAGTATACTCTTTGAAAAACTGATTTGCTGTAAAACAGCTAAGTTACTGTAAGAAGAGTGGTCAGTCGTCTGTTCAAGATTGGTTCACGATCAGACTAGTCTGCTTACTGTTCTTCATCAGCTTAGTCTGCTGACAGAAGACTGAAAAGTTTTTAAGTTCAAAAATTTTCTGAGGTCTATTCACCCCCCCCCCCTAGACCTCATCTGACCACTTGGGACCAACATCAACAAACACGTCGAAAATCATAAAATATCTTACAAAATCAAATTAATAACAATCGTCAACAAAAGTTCCATAATAAAATCTGAAGGAACAAAGCCAGATTGATAGTGAAGGAACGCTTCTGGAGATATTACACTACACAAGAATTTGTAAAAGTGCAACAGAATTGAGAATACAAAAATGGAAAGTAAGTTATTACAAAAATATCCATCCACATAAGTAGAACATATACAGAAGAAAAAACATAGAAGCATCTTATATGCAACGGCAAATTTAAACTATGAAAATATAAAATTAAATCAATTCTTGAAGATCGACCATGTTGCAAGTAACATGAGGGATCTCTAGTAGAAGTCTATTTTCAACTAAGGAAGCTCAACAAGACAGATTTATACTATAATTAATATTATTCATAGATTGGAATATAGCGATACTGGAATGATGAATGCTCCAGTTGGAAAGGAAGGACTAAAATAGTTGGATATCAATATCTGCAAGCAATGGAAGAAATATCTTTCAAATTGAAAAGGCATAGGCAGAAAGGAATTAAAAGATGAAGCATGATTTTGCACGAGGCATAAATACCTTTCACTGGTCACATTCACAATAGAGAGAGGGAACAACTTTTTTAATACTCCTGCACATACTTTCTAACATCTTTCAGTCAAAACCTCATAGAGTTGGTATAGTTCAATTAAAAAGTACAATCTATGTGGTTTGGTGAGTCTTAAAAGTGAAAGGACAGAATTATTTAAATGATCTCTATAATATATATGCATCTGAATACCTGAGTGCTGATGGAATATAACATCCGAACAGTGCTGAATTTAGAGATCTTTCTTCCACCCCCAATTTCAACTGCAAGTGCAGTACTGCAAATAAATAGAAAGCACGTTAGAAGTGTGGTTTACATTACAGTGTAAGGAGGGCCACTTTTGATCTTATAAAATTGTAAAATTCAAATGATTAATTCAAAATGTTCAACTTTAATTAGGATAGAGTTAGGCATTCAATTAGATGAATAATTGAGAAAAAAATCCGATAGACATACCTTCCAACTGTTCCAGAAATGCGCCCGTGCGACTTTGAGGAAAATCGGTGGGTGTAGTGAGCTGTTGCACTAAATGAGCTCGTGCCAAACCATGACACAGAAAATATGAATAAGGGTATGGAAATATATATGCTAGTATGAAAAGGCCTAAAGATTTCTTCAATCACTCGAACACAACAAATGTACATGCTGATAAGCAGTAAAGTAACATGTAATTCTAAACTCAAATACCTCTAAATCCCAACTTTTCTTTAGAAGATCAGATTTGCATTAGTTATATTCATATACAAACTGTAGTTGAAGGAAAAAATTTGAAAGTACAAGGAAATGATACCTTAAGCTCTCCAGAAGCTGACCTTTTTTCCTCTTTCTTTCTCCATCCAACAGCTATAAATGAATTTGGGCCTAAAGACAGCTGTATCTGTATTATAAATAGCAGCAAAAAAATGAATCGTTACCAGAAAATAAAAAAGAGAAAATACATTTAAAGCATATAGCAGTTCCTAGAAGATTTAAAATTTATTAGACACTGACTTGACTACCAAAATTCAATCATGAACTATATAGATTCAAAATCTACAACTTTGCACTTAATATCTAGTCATGGCATTTCACTTTTGTTCCTTCTCACAAGAATTTACACTAATTATACATCAATTCCTAAATAGCTTAACTATATTAATGTCCACCAAACAATTTTACCCAACACCCCACTCCACCAAATTCGTTTAATTCTCAATCAATGCTCATCTTATGCAAATGCAGAAACCTAAGAACTTCATACCTACT
Source organism: Penstemon barbatus (assembly GCA_003313485.2). Classification (NCBI taxonomy): domain Eukaryota; kingdom Viridiplantae; phylum Streptophyta; class Magnoliopsida; order Lamiales; family Plantaginaceae; genus Penstemon; species Penstemon barbatus. The sequence goes on from CM064879.1 coordinate 74,404,982, forward strand.
GAAACTTCACAATTTTCATCTAAGCTCTAAAATTCTTCTAGAGAAAACACAAATCATTACACATTAATAGAAAATAGGGAACAGAAGCGAAACACTCATTTTCATCAACTTAAGAAGGTAATCAACCATTACATAACAACAAATCATCAATACAATAACTCCACAATTTTTTCACTATTAATGCACACATATTAACTAAAAAAATATAGCCAAATAAACAAATTAAATCAAGATATAAGAGACTCACAAATTTCAAGTAGGGCTGGGCTAAGGGTCTCAATCGGCACGGTGGTGGTGCGGTTCCGGAGTGGTGGCAAGTTGAGGTGGCTTTCGTGGCTGTGCGAAACGGGGTGGGTGAGATCTGAACCAGATCGGGGGCTGTGAGAGGCGGTGGTGGTGCGTTGTTGTGAAGGACGCGATGGTGGTGGTTTGGGCGTGAAGGATGGCTGCGGGATCAGGCGATGGTGCGCGGTTGAGTAACGCGGTGGTGGGTGGGCCGTGAAGAAAGTGGCTGCGCGCGGGAGGCGGTGGTGGTGGTGAGTGGGAGAGAGAGGAAGAGAGGTGAGTGGCTGCGGCGGGTTTGATAGAGTGAGCAAGAAAGAGTTATGAAATTAGGGCTTTATGCCCTAAGTCCTTAGCTAATTTAAAAAAAAAATCTCTTTTAAAAAAAAAATTACCTTAAATCATTAATTATTATTAATATTTTCTAAATTAACTAGTCAAATTATTGCATAAAATTGATGAAATTAAGAAATAATTAATTTTATTAAATGGTTAAATTAAATGAAAATACCTGTTAAATTAATAAAAAAAAATGGTTTAAATAAAATCAAATTGATGGAAAACGAGTTAGATCAATTAAAAAAATGGTTATGTTCATTGAAGTTATTCGATAGTTATTCACAATTAGATCGATCGATTCTCAATGTGTAAGACTAAGGATAACTACAAAAGTCAACATTCTGCGTATAATTATAAAAATTTAATTTGTAATAATTGATATGCAATAGCTGATTCGACTGGGAGGTTGGCGATAGTACATTACACCAAGTGGCTCAGGTAAACCAGAAAGGGTTGCCAACTTGAATGCTTGCCATTTGCTAAGGAAAAACAAACAATAACTTTCACGTACATCTCTTATAAACATGCATACAAATAAGTTAAATAAAACGAGGTCAGTCTTTACCTATAGTGTACCTTTCTGTGGCAAAATAAACAGTGCAACAACAACACCCTATCAAACAATTAAAAAGTCAAGATCACAGGGTAATTCAAAGGTATATCTTAAATAACTGAATATGATATTTAAAAAAGAAAATACCTCAGGGATGTTGTGTAAAGAAATAGCTAGTGCCAAGTTCAAACCAACACACACAAATACAACACAGATATATGCAAATGGATTGGAAAATGCCAACAATATATGTAACAACACTGATACATGCATACTAATTTTAAACACACACACACATGTACATATATATTTTTATTATTATTCTGCATATAATTATAAAGTTATTATATGAATGTGCAATATTTGTGCATTTTTCTAGTATTAAGTAAATGAATGAATTTTTGAGCCTCCATTATGTTTATCTTATTCGGTTGCTCAACTTCGAGTCGACTGTACACACAATAGAATTAAGCACATTAAATTTAAACCAACCAATGAAGTTGATTTTATTTGATTTTCAATTTTAGATTTCTACAACTGGTATAGAGTTTTTGTCAGATATTGCGATGGATCGTCAGTTTCTGGAGACTTCGAATAAATTAGTTCCGTAAAAGGTTCATTATATATTTCATTATTTAAAGTTTACTTAACATAGCGTATATGTAGTATCCTAATTAATTATTAATATATGTCATTTTTAGAAAGGGAAAAAAAAACCCATCGGAGAGGCGTTAGGCTTTTCACTGTAGTTATGGAGGAATTGCTTGCAAATGGATATGCTATAGCTAATTCAGCTGGGGGGTTGGCGATACTACATTGTAATGGATTCCAAGTTCTTTTCCCATTTGTTGCTCGACTCAAGTGTATAGCAGATGCTTTTCTTTTCATTCGTGAGTAAGTCATTTTAACTCGAATTTTGGTTGATAATTAGTTATATTTACATTAATTTTATATTAATTAACACATCGACTTTTATTTCAACAAAAATGATTTCCCTTGTGCGTTGACAAGAGTGGAACATCATTTGCCGATGTAGTTGCATTCCATGTAATTATTGGTTAAGTCCTAAAATATTTGGAGAATTTATGGTTTGGTTTGGTTCAATTTCATTCCAATAAAATTGGATCGACAATAAGTAATAAATTAGTAAAACAGGTCAAACTCTTGACACGGCTAGAAGTGCTTTTTAATGGGAAACTGTTTGGGCCTTGGGGTGGTCTCTAACTAACCCAAACATGTTTGGGCCTTCTAGCGACAACAGGACCGGCTCTCCATTTTCTAACTAGGTTCTACCTTTTTTATTTTGTTTTTTGTTTTTCCTATTTAATTATTCACATATAATTTTTATGTGTTGTGATATTTGTGAACCAATTTTTATATTTGACTATTTTTATTTGATTTTAAGCATAAATTGCAAAATTTGTGAACTCAGTATTTATAATTAATTAGGTGTATTAATTTATATTTCTAAAGTATTTAATCATATCGAATTGGTATATGAATGGCGATTTCACCATTATGTTGTGTAATTGTATGGAGGATTAAGGATTATAGAAAACATCAGTCATCGAATATGGACATTTCGGCAAGTGTGTTTTGGGCCTTTTGGCTAGTTCCACATTTTTTCTTACTTGGATTCATGGAAGAGCTTGTATTTGATGGATTATAAGAGTTCTTTTTTTTTTTTTTTTTGTTTCCCAAGGGTTTAATCCCTTTCGAGGCGGGTCGGACACATTAAGTAGGTACCTCTTCCAACAGGAATTCGAACCTGAGTATGCTACTTTGTAGTGACTAATCCCTTCCACTAGATCAATCACATGTTGGTTATAAGAATTCTTCTATATGCAGGTTCCTATATCAACGAAATTATATGGGCCAATGAAATTATATGGGCCGCCATTTACGCAATTCGCTGATCGAGCAATTTCCTTGGTTACCACTTATTTTGATTTTTTGCGGCTTATTTAGACACGAGTAAATTGGGAGAATACTCTCAAAAGTTTGTTTGGCGTTCCCCAAAAAAATTTTTTGTTTGGGAAATGTCAAATAAACATGTTTTCTATTTTCTTAAATAAATTTTTATCTCTCAATTTTCTAAAACTACTATCTCAAAACCCAAACAAACAACAATCTTCTTATCACTAAACAAAACCTATATAAACTCTACTATGATTTGACATAAAGTCTTACACATCTTACACCTACAACTTAACTCTTCCAGAAAAACCTATACCCACTTAATCTCTCAAACCACTCTCTCAAAATCCAAACAAACAACATTACGCAAATCGAAATTATTTCACAAATCTCCACTACTCTCTCAAACTACTTTCCTAAACACCAAACAAACAGGTCCTGTGCAATTAGACCA
>CM064879.1:74413526-74475947 GCA_003313485.2 Penstemon barbatus
ATTTTTGAAAAACCTAAATTGCAATTAAGTCTAGAATTTTCAAAAAATTAATATTTGCAATTCGGCTCCTATTTTCAGAAAATTCGAATCGCACTTTTGGTCCCTCAATTTTCGGAAATTTCAATTTTAACCCTAGATTTTCGAAGAACCCATAATTGCAATTCAGTCCACAATTTCATATTTCAATTCGGACCCTGATTTTCAGAAATCGAATTTTTACTTTTGATCCCTCAATTTTGGATATTACAATTTTGACCCTATATTTTGAAGAATCCGGTTCAGTCCTGAATTTTCAGAAACTTATAAATTCAGATTCAGCCCCTGATTTTGAGAGATTTGAATTTTCACTTTTGGTCCATCAATTTTCAGGAATTATAATTTGACCCCAAATATCTGAAAAACCCAAAATTGCAATTCAGTTCAGAATTTTTGTAAAATTTTAAAATTTCAATTTGGCCTCAGATTTTCAGAAATTCCGAATTTACACTTTTGGTCCCTTAATTTTTAGAAATTGTAATTTGACCCCAGATTTTTGTAAAACCCGAAATTACAATTTAGCCAAAAATTTTTTAAATTTATTATTTTTAATTCAGCCCCTGATTTTCAGAAATCTAAATGTTCACTTTGGTCCCTTAATTTTTAGAAATTGCAATTTGACCTCATATTTTCAATAAAACTAGAATTGCAATTCAGTTCATAATTTTCAGAAGATTAAAATTTTCAATTCATCACCTGATTTTGAAAAATCATACTTGCACTTTTGGTCCCGTAATTTTCAGAAATTGCCATTTGACCCCATATTTTTGAAAAACCCAGAGTTACAATTCAGTCCAGAATTTTCAGAAAATTAAGATTTTGAATTCGGCCCCAGATTTTCTAAAATCCAAAATTTCACTTTTGGTCCCTCGATTTTCAAAATTTATAATTTTGGCCCAAAATGATTTATGCGATTTTATCCCGATACCAACAACAAATAACGAGCAAAAATTAAAACATAGAACAAATTATAAAGGTATGATTGAGAATTTCAAGTACCACAAATGATATATACCAAACAATGGATTTTAAATTATTCTTTGTAAAAAATTTATACAAACAAGAGATTTCAAAATGAATGGATTTCAAATCATTGGAATTTCAAATTCATTCATTTGAAATCCCTCTTCATTGCCGATGAGGCCTTAACCAAGTGGTTAAGGATGAAGCTCCATGACCAGGAGGTCATGGGTTCAACTCCCACGAATGGGGATATTTTCTCTAGTTTCATACTAGCCTTTCTCTAGTTTAATACTAGTAATTAGTTCACTTTGTTATCATTGAAATAGTTTCGATTCAATAGTGTTTGATGTAACAATTGATTCACCATCTCAAAAAAAAAAAAAAAAAAAAAATCCCTCTATCCTCCCATCCAAATGGACCCTAAAGGTTTTTGAGAGCAGAAATATTAATGGCTATGAAGATTTTTCCACGCTGAAGCTTTTCTTGAACTTTTCTGTAGATACAGATAGGACTGTCAATTGAGTCGGGCCTACCCGAAGCCCGATGGCTCAACTCGATTAAAATTGAAGCTATTATTGAACTTTTCTGTAGATATAGCAGCTCATCAGGTGGTAAAATTGTATCTTTATAAAATTGCGTTTTTAATATAAAAAACTAAACATATTTTGCAATTTTGATTTAGTAGTTTAGAAAATCAAGTTTTGGGTACCAATTTTTCAAATACTATGCTCTTTTTCTTTTTGAGTGAGACATAAATATTGCATTAATTACATCAATCACAATATATAAGAAATCTACTGAATTCCGTTTTAAAATTGACGACAAAATTAAATGTGTCAAGAGGGTGTGAATTATGGTATAAATGTATTTTTCGGAAATGTTTGATACTAAATATTTTTTTGGGACTAAAGTTTGATATCAAATATATGAATGTTGTTCTAACTCTTCACTTTTGACTCCACAAGTCACAATAAGACCAAAAATACAAACTTTAAAAAAAAAAATCAAGAGTATAATTTCATAAAATATGAGACCAAAATAATAAGGGGCAGTTTGTTTCTATATATTTTCATTGAGTACTTTCACAATTTTGAAGGAATTTTGAGATATTCTTAATTTTTGCATATTTAGATAGAATGTTTGTTTAGAAATTTTGGAGTTGAAAGGAATAGTAAGTTTATTTTAAGGAAATTGTATGTTTTTTCCCCTAGAGATCACGGAAAAGAAGAGAAACATTGTAAGATACATATTAATCTGTGTCAAATTATTTTGTTGTATGTAAATAACGTAAGAAATATATTATTTGATGTCAAATCAAATTAGAGTTTATTTATGTATTTTCTAATGATATAAAAAGTCTTTACATATGTGTCATGTATATAACGTGTTCAATTAAATATTACTTTTTACACGAAATATTTACAAGTATTTTTAAACGCAAACAGCAAGAGGAATATAAGTGTAAATTTATTTAAAAGAGAATTAAGTGTAAATTTATGTATCTTTTTTTTTCAATAAACGCATTTTAAACAAGAGGGAATTAAGTGTAATTTTTTTTGGCACGACCACATGAAGTACATAAGTGTATTACATTTTATAAAGATAGACTTAAGTATAATTTTTTTGACAAGAGGAGTATGAGTGTAAATTACTTTATGGATCATTAATGTAATTTAGCCAATAGATAAGATAATTATGTTCTTAATTACCCCTCCTTAAAAGTTTCAAACAAACCATCCCGTTATTCTCTAACAATTGCAAATAAATTATTGTGACGGCGAGTTAACTAGTATCATAATTGAAATAATTAAATTATTGTGACGGCGAGTTAACTAGTATTCAATTTCGGATTTTGGGAAAAGCTTCATATCCTTGGCGATATGGCTCGCTGTCGTTCTAGAAGTTAGTGCTTTTGGAACAAGTTAGTGATTTTTTTAATTTTATTTATTTCTGTTTCCAGAGAAATTAAGAGTTTGTTGTCGGTATTATATTATCTCCATGATCGTTTGATTGTTCTTTTATTATTATTATTATTATTATTATTATTATTATTATTATTATGTCTAATTTGTTTGAAATTGACAGTGTAATTACCAATGGTAGTCCCTTTAAAGGATGTACAAATTGTTGTAGTATCAATTCCCAACGCTTTCAATGTTGAATGCTTGTTTAGAATTTTAGAGTTGAAAGGAATAGTAAGTTTATTTTTCAGGAGATTGTATGTTTTTTTCCCTAAATCTTATTTGGTTGTCGAAAAAGTGGAGAAAAATTATAGGAAAAGAAAAAGGAAAGGAAATGAAAGAAAAAGAAAAAAAAAAAACACTTTCCTTTACATGTTTGAGTGTGAGGAAAATTATTTTTTTTTCAATTTGTTTGTTAAGAAAGGGAACCTAATATTTTTGATAAGTCAACATTGGAGTGTGGCTTTTGTTGGATCAAATTCATTTTATTAATATTATTAATTTAAGCAACTTTTATTGACCGTCGTGTAGTTTTATGAATGTGCCATGTGTCTCATTCCTTCCTTTATTTGGTTTTTCTATTGATGTCGGTAGAGGAATTATGTAATTAAAGTAATTTGTGAAAGTTATTTTTGTCAATTTTTACTTCTGATTTTGTATTTCCTCGTATATTATTTATGATTAAAACATAATTTTCAAGTTTGACTGTTTTATTGATATTTTTTCTTCATATATTTTAATTATTAAAATTTGTCGTAGACTTTCAGCCCCCACTACACTAAATTCCTGGATCCGCCCATGTAGATGAGGCTCTTATTTGTGAGAATTTATTTTATGTAGTTGGAATAATTTTTATATAGATCAGATTTGTGAGGATTTGAACAAATCTATGGTTCGGAATTTATCATATTATTATTTTGAACGGCTATATACTTCTGAAATTAGTAATATGGTGAATTTTCTACTACTAAGTTGATGCAATTTTCAATTAATTCAATTTATATAAGAATTTCATGTGGTTAGTATCGAAGCTATTAATGGAACAACTATAAGAAATTATGTATATGTCACGACTAATTAACAATTTGTGCAAAATATAAACCACAACTTGAAACAATGATGAAAATTTCTATCACGACTCACATCCGTAGTGGATGTTTCGACTAGGGGTGAGCACGGTCCCGTGGACCATCGGACCGAACCGAAACCGACAATTCGGTCCGGACCGTTTACCGAACCAAAATTTCGAGTCGATAAAAGGTTCCTGCTCGAGAACTGGCCCGTTGATATATACTTTTGGTTCTCGATAAAATCGGCCTTGTTACCGAACCAAACAGGTTTAACTGAAATTCTTTTTTTTAGCTCCTTAAAATCGCAGCCAATAACAGGGATTTTTAATATAAAAGTGAAAGCTACTAGTCTAGTATGAGACCATTGATTCTTGGATTTACAGGCGTAGATAAAAGGGAAAGAAAGGGATATGAAGAATATGTTAAGAATATAATTACTACTACTGTTCTTTTCTTTTGTACAGATTGTGGAAAAATGTAACAAAAGAAAATGGCTTCTTGCAATGTTCAATCACATTTGGCCGAGTGTCTAAGTGTGTGTGAGAGAGAATAAAATAATATTGAAAATGGCATGTATATGTTTTTTTTTTGGTAAAAAATGGCATGTATATGTGTATGAGGAAAGAGACAGCTAAATGTAGATAAGTGTATATGTGTAAAGAAAGAGAAATTTGGTTAATTTATTATTATTTGAAGGGAGGGAAAAAGTTTTCAGGTTTCAGTCCAAATTCTTTTTTTTTTTTAAAAATTGCCCAAATTGTGATTTGGTCCATTTTTGGACCGAACCGAAGCCGAACCGAACTTTTCGGTTTTTCACCAAACCTGACCGAAAAATGGTCCAAAAATGACGGAATTGGTTAGATATCGAAAACCGGTTCGATTCGTTCGGTTCGGTCCAAATGCTCACCTCTAGTTTCGACTATGGCTAAAAGTTGTGGTGATCTACATTCGCTACTTCTCCACAAATCAAGCTGCATATAATCCTTTGCAAATTCATGACGGTTGAGTTTTGACAACGACTTTGAGCTATTCGTTATTTTATTTTATGCATGGTTCATACTCCTATTTCTTATAGTGAACATAGACTGATTTAAATCTAGTTTGAAATCAACCCATTTGAATAGGATTTTAACTAACTAAAAATTGATGAAAAAACTATGATTCAAAATATCAGAAGATAAAATATATTAATGACATAGGTCAATATATTTAATTATTTAGAAATGTGAACGTGATTTAAATATATAAAAACTATATATACATAATATTTTATTTAAATAAATAACGTTGATAGTATTTTGTCATCAATGTAACAAAAACATGCATGTTATTTTTCATTCATGATCTTAATTTTAATCATATTCTTGCTTAAAAATATGAAGTGATTTTGATATATTTAGGTATGCCATTATTTTCGACATGATCTAAAAATTATTTCAAATTAGAAATTGGTTAAAGTCGTAGTTCATTTTTTTATGTGGCAGTCAACTTATAGTTATGTTATAAAATGATAATTCCTCTAATTGGGATCCTTTGTGAATTCACCAACATCCACAATTACTTGTCTGATTCAACAGTAATATATGGTGCATACATGAAAGTGTAGTAAAAGATTACAAGAGTTCTATTTAAACTCATTGAGATAATTCTCAATTTAATTCATATGGATATATAGCAAATAGTTATTTAAACATTATACTAAACTTGTCAATAAGGCCATAATTCATTGGTAAGGTTGAGACTTCAGAACCAACTAGGGCTGTCAATGGGTCGGACTCGGACCGGATCAGGGCAGATCCGGATTCGAGTCCGATTTCCATTTTTTCTATCCGGATTCGGATTCGGATCCGCTCGGATCTGAAATATTAGCAACCGGATCCGAATCCGGCGGATATCCCGGATCCGGATAAATTATCCGGATCCATTTAGCAAGCTAATTTTTTTTTTTTTTCCGTTTTCCTCCAAATCACTTGCAGATTCCATCATCATGAATTAAAAATGTAAAATTTTACTTACTTCATCGAAACTATTGCCTAAAAATTGTAGAAGATGGAATATGATGGACAAATTTAAACGATAAAAATTATAACAAAAGAATAAACAAAAATATAAGTAAAAAAGATATAAACTGGGACAAAGAAGAAGAAAACTCAATATTGAGAAATGGAAGAGAAGATAAAAATTGAAGGATGAATGGTTATGGTTTGATTTTTCTTATTAAATAGTATAAATTAATATGTTGTAGACCCAATTAGTTATCTGGTCAGTCCACCAACATCTCTCATGCATTTCTTTTGTTGGTCCCAAGTGGTCAGATGAGGTCTAGAGGGGGTGTGAATAGACCTCTAAAATTTTTCAATTTTTAACTTTAAAACCTTTTTGTTAACTTAAACAGACTAAGCTGTTATCAACAGTAGATTCCTCAGCTGATCGCGAACAAATCTTTGAACAGCTTCGTAGACCACTAAACTGATAATTACTTAGCTGATTTTGTCAAAATCAGTTTTAATACTTAGAGTACTTGCAGCGAATTTTCAAAGTGTTTTTCACAAGTGTTCTCAGTAGTTTGAAAAATATTTCTCCAGTTTTATAAACTCCTTTTAAATTCTTTTCAAACAGTTAAGTAAAGTGTTTTATGCAGTCTTGAAATATGCAAGTAAAAATGCAAATAAAAACACAAGTAATTTTTATAGTGGTTATATGGATGTAAATATCCTTTAATCCACTCTTCCAAGTCACAAAGATCTTGGGTTATACTAGAAACACAAAGTAACCAGTACACTCTGCTTACGCCTAACAACAAATGAACAGGCCGTAAGTGCGCAGTAAGAAATCACAAAGAAATCCTACTCTCTGAAGTAATATCACTCACTAAGATGGATATCTACTTCTCACAACACTCAGTTTTACAAATTCACTCAGAAAATGTGTTTAGCTTTGTTCTTCAACTTCGCTTTTCGTCAACAAATGACTAAGCTGATGAGTGAGCTGTTTTGAGACTTAAAGAATTTTGCTTCGAAAATTTCTCAGAGATTGTGTTGTTATTCTTTTCTCCGTCTCTTTCAGCTATTTATACTTGAAGTTTGAAAAATGTCCGTTGAAGAAAGACAGGATTCAAATTCCTCGAGTACTGGTCCTTAATTTCCGCGAACGGCTCCTTTGCAGTCTGTCCGTACTGTCAACAGTACTATTCTGCAGGCGGCATTAAATGCAGCATTAAATGCACCCAGCTGATGCGAAGCATTTCTTCAATCATTTGTCTTTAATATCCTTGTACTTCAGCATTTATTACTTCCAGGGGCATTTATTACCGTTGGGAAGACTTTATGATCTTTTCCACTTGGCTGACGGAAGTGCAAGTCTGATGGCGAACTAAGCTGATCCCAAACTTGAACAAATCTGATTTGAGTCGGTTGATCTTCATCAGTCTGATAACTTTCCTTCAGCAGATCAGAAGTCTTGGACCTTGAAATTTTGACTCTTCTGATGTCTTCTTATACTTAGTCAAAATTCCTTCCAAAGGGATCATCAGCTAAGTTACTCCATACTTAGCGGATTTTAAAGTTTTGGAATGTATCAAAACCTCCCTTATAATTTTGTCTTCAGTGCCTTCATCTTCATCCTTATCCAACATCTTTTTAAAATTATTTTTAATATAGTAAAAGATTTTAGTGGAACATAGATAGTTTTATTTTTATTTTTAATTAAATACATAATATATAAACAATATATAGTAATATATATCGGATACGGATATGTAACGGATCGGATCAGCCTAGATCCATATTCGCTCCATATAATTCGGATTACGGATCTTCTTAATCGGATCAGGTCCATCGAATCACTAATCGGACAATTATTCTAATAAATCGGATCGGATTCAGATCGGATCCGGATTGAAATCCGCCCCATTGACAGCCCTAGAACCAACAGGTCCTGAGTTTAAGTCTAGTGAATGTGAATTTTTCTTCGAATTTAATATTAGTATTTGGTTATTGACTTTATTTATTGTAATTCGATAAATTTCTAATCCAATAATATTGACATAATGATATTAATGTAATAATTATTTCTGTTAAAAAAAAACATTATACTAAACTTTGTTTCATGAACTGCCCTAGTACTTGTAGAAATGCTATAACCTTTCACCAAATTAATGTTAGTCCAACCCCGATTCAATAATATTGGTCAAGTCTTGAAATATTTGCAGGATTTTCTTCGGCTCAATTTTGTTCCAATAAAACCGGATCGAAGATGCAAGGTCGAGATTAACTTAGTGAACTGACTCAAACTCTAGCTACTTGAATACTTAAAGTTCTTTTTAATGGAAAAACAGGTTTGGGAATAATTCTTACGAAGATAAGGTTATGAAAGTTGCATAGATATCATGGTTAGGAACTCGTAACATCATCGGCCTGGAACTTATAATGAAAGTTGCACTTTTCTTCTTAAACTAAATTTTTTCGCACTAACCATTTTGAACTTATATTAGTGTTGTACTTTCCTCACTGAATTCTTTTTCGATCATTTTTCCAATTCAGGGATAAAAGTGCAACACAAAAATTCAGGGTGAAAAGTGCAACAATGGTGTAAGTTAAAGTGCAACTTGGCTATAAGCTTAGGGAAAAAAGTACAATTTGTGCTTATTTAATTAATAAGTTCACCTATTAATTCTTCAAATTATAATTTTCAACTAGAAAATCCCCAAATTTAGATTGTCAAACATGAAATTATAGTGTATGCTCGATTTTATACCGATATCCCACTATTTAATATCTAATTACACTACAAGAAAACAGCAAAATTTCAACGGAAATTTCGACGGATTTTTCATAAAATCCGTCGAAATTTACAAATTTCGACAGATATTTCAACGGAATATGGTCGTCGAAAAAACTGTCGTCGAAATCAAAATTTCGACGGAAATTTCGACGGAACGTTTTTCAACGGAAATTTCGACGGAATGTGTTTCGACGGAAATTTCAACGGAAAGTAGTTCCGTAGAAAATATATATTTCGACGGACATAATGTCCGTCGAAATCTTTGAAATTTCGACGGACATAATTATGTATTTTATATTAAAATTTATTTTTATTTTTATTATAGATCTTGTTACAATTGCACATATTATTTATATTTCCATGTCTTTTTGCACTTGAATTATAATTGGTTGCAAAAAACTGAGTTTCACCCCCTAAATTTACATTCAAGTTGCACTTTTCCCCCTAACTTACACCCTTGTTGCATTTATTTTACCCTAAACTTTTGTGTTTCATTTTCTCATTGAACTCTTTGGCAGGAAAAGTGGTGAGAGAGTTCAGAGGGGAAAATACAACACTAAAATAAGTTCAATGTGGACAATGCAAAAACTTGAAGTTCTGGAGGGAAATTATGATTTTCTCATTTATTTATGCAGTTCTCATGAAGCTAATTCATGTAAGAATTTTCCTGTAGTTGATAAAACGTGCTATTAATGTGACTGAGACTTTATTGACTAAAAGTTTGATGTAGAAATTATGATTCAAAATATATGAACAAAATATATAATGACATACGTCGATTTGTTTAATTATTTTGAAATCTGAATGTGATTTAAATAAAATAAAATAAAATAATATATACACATATTTATGTATATGTAATGTTATTTATATAAATATAAATAATGTTGATAGTATTTTGTCGTCGGTCTAACATAATATGCATGAATAAGTTTCTCTATTCATGGTCTCAATTTTATGCATATTCTTGTCTAAGAAAATGAATTGGTTTTTTTTTTTTTTCTCAAGGTTTAATCTCTTTTGATACACGTCGTACATATTAAGTGAGGATCTTCTAACAGAAATTCGAACATGAATTCGCTACTGTTAGTTCCTTCCACCAAACCAATCACATGTTAGATGGAAATAATTGATTTTGATAGACTATATGGCTATGTTGTTTCTGACATGATCTAAAAAGCATCTTGAAGAAACTGATTAGATTAAATATGTAGTGGTTTAATTTTTTTTATGTCGAAGTCACCTATAATTAAGTTGTAAAATGCTTGGGATCGTATGTGAATTCGCCACCATCTACAATTAATTGTCATATTCATAATACAATATAACTATATAATTAGAAATGTGAAATAAATATGGTCTTCACTATATAATACAATATACATGTTTCCACCACTTAATTCAATTTGTAATATATCATCATTGCCTAATTCTTCAGCGTTCTTCATTTGCTCTATCAATTCCTCCTGCTCTTGATCAGGTGGCCTTTCTCCTTTCACTTAAGAGGGCGCAGCATAGCAATAAAACATTAAGTTGACAAAGCAAACACACCCTAAAATCATATAGTATTCACCCAATTTACCCGTGAGTATAGTGATTGATTTTAATTTTTAATATTCTCTCAGATATCATCTATTGGAACCTGTGGAGCCAGGATGGAAGAAGTGCAAAGATAACAAAAAAATTGTGCACAAATACCCAAATACAAACCATGAAGGGTACATACATATTCAAATATTTTGTTAGTATTTCGATCATGAAATTATAATTAATCTGAAATTTATAAGTTTGATTGCAGATTTTTGAACAACAAATGTTCGCAGACTCTTGCTACATTCATGATCAAATTAGTTATAATCCGCAGAATGGAACCACCCTAAACAAAGGTAAATAAGATTCACTTTTATTGTTAATTTAATTATAAATGTTTTATAATTACAGACCATAGTAGAAGCACTTGGTGATTGGTATTTTCACAAATGTTCTATCCTCGAAAGTAGATATGATAGTCCACACTCCACAAAATTGTCCCCAAGTAAATTCAAATTGAAATTTGAATAGAAAGTATGTATTCATATTCATAGACTAACAGTGATTATTAGACTATGTATTGATCATTTGCCATGACTTTGTATGATTATTAGGTTATTATATGAATGTGCAATATTTGTGCATTTTTCTAGTATTAAGAATATGAATGGATTTTTGAGCCTCCATTATGCTTATCTTATTAGGTTGCTCAAAATCTTCGACCGTACAAACACTACAAATCAGCACATTAAATCAAAACCAATCAATGAAGTTGTTTTTATTTGATTTATCAGTTTCAGATTTCTACAAATGGAATAAAGTTTTTGTCAGGTATTGCGATGGATCGTCATTTTCTTTAGACTTCGAAGAAATTATTTCAGTAAAAGGTTCATTATGTATTTCATTATTTAAAGCTTACTTAATATTGTATATATACAGTATCCTAATTAATTATTAATATATGTCATTCTCAGATTAAAAAATCGATCGGAGAGGCATTAGGCTTTTCACTGTAGTTATGAAGGAATTGCTAGCTAATGGAATCGAAAATGCCAACAATGTATGTAACAACACATATTGTTGGGCACCCAAACTAAGTGTGCGGGTGACAGCAATTGTCCTGTGGCATTCAAACTGAGTGTGCGGATGGAGACCCAAACTGAGTGTGCGGGTGGAGCCACAATCGAATATCGTGGGCGCTTGCGTGAATGCACTATAAGGGAAGGGTATGCGCATTCCCTAACACCAATTGGTTTTGGGGCAAGTGGTAGCGCCTGAGGTCCTACAAGTGGTATCAGAGCCAATGTCACGTGTTCGATTCCTAACAGGAGCAATTGCTGAAGCACCCAAACTAAGTGTGCGGGTGACAGCAATTGTCCTGTGGCATCCAAACTGAGTGTGCGGGTGGAGCCACAATCGAATATCGTGGGCGCTTGCGTGAATGCACTATAAGGGAAGGGTATGCGCATTCCCTAACACCAATTGGTTTTGGGACAAGTGGTAGCGCCTGAGGTCCTACACATATACATGCATACATTTAACACACACATATGTACATCTATATTTTTATTATTCTGCATATATAAAGTTATTATATGAATGTGCAATATTTATGCTTTTTTCTAGTATTAAGAATATGAATAAAAACTTTGAGCCTCCAGTATGATTATCTTATTAGGTTGGTCAACTTCGAAATCCTCAACTACACACACATTAGAATTAAGCACATTAAGTCAAAACGAAACAATGAAGTTGATTTTATTTGATTTTCAATTTCAGATTTCTACAACTGGAATAGACTAGTTTTTGTCAGGTATTGTGATGGATCGTCAGTTTCTAGAGACTTCGAAGAAATTATTTTAGTAAAAAGTTCATTATATATTTAATTATTTAAAGTTTACTTAATATTGCATATATGTAGTATCCTAATTAATAATTAATATATGTCATTTTTCAGATTAAAAAAAATCCATCGAAGAGGCATTAGGCTTTTCACTGTAGTTATGAAGGAATTGCTAGCAAATGGAATAAAAAATGCCAACAATGTATGTAACAACACATATATATGCATACATTGAACACGCACATATGTACATATATATTTTTATTATTCTTCATATATATAGTTATTATATGAATGTGCAATATTTGTGCCTTTTTTTTCTTGTAGTAAGAATATGAATAAAAATTTAGAGCCTCGAGTATGATTATCTTATTCGGTTGGTCAACTTCGAAATCTTCAACTACACACACATTAGAATTAAGCATATTAAATCAAAACCAAACAATAAAGTTGATTTTATTTAATTTTCAATTTCAGATTTCTACAATTGGAGTAGAGTTTTTGTTAGGTATTGCAATGGATCGTCAGTTTTCGGAGACTTCGAAGAAATTATTTCATTAAAAGGTTCATTGAATAATTCATTATTTAAAGTTTACTTAATATTGCATATATGTAGTATCATAATAATTAAATTTTTAATATATATCATTTTCAGATTAAAAAAAAAATCCATCGGAGAGGGGTTAGGCTTTTCCACTTTAGTTATGGAGAAACTGCTTGCAAATCGAATGGAAAATGCCAACAATGTATATAACAACATAGATGCATGCTTACATTTGAAAATTGTTATTAATATTATTACTATTCTGCGTATAATTATAAAAATTTAATTTGTAATAATTGATATGCTATAGCTAATTCGGCTTGGGGGTTGGCGAGACTACAATACACCAAGTGGCTCAGCTAACCCAGAAAGGGTTGCCAACTTGAATGCTTGCCATTTGCTAAGGAAAAACAAACAATAACTTCCACGTACATCTCTTATAAACATGCATACAAATAAGTTAAATAAAAAGAGGCCAATCTTTAACTATAGTGTACCTTTCTGTGGCAAAATAAACAGACAGTGCAACAACGACACCTTATCAAACAAGGGATTGTCTATCCCGACTCTTGGATGGAGAGAGTCATGAACCATTTCAATCAAATTGTGACATTTGTCCACTGTCCATACCCTACTCAAACATAAAATACCCAAAATACCCACACAATAAGAAAAAAAAAAATAACTCATCTTCTTCCCCAACCCATCCCACCCTACCCGACCGGCCACCACCCTCCACCAACCGAAACCAGCCTCCCTCCACCTTCCCAGGCCGGCGACTACCTGGGAAGAAGTTCCTAGGCCGTCGCCGGCCAGAAACTACAGATCGGAGGCCCGAGTTGAGGCCGTCGCAGGCCTCCGAACTCTACTTCCAGGTCGACGACGGCCTGGGGAGAAGGTCCCCAGGCCGTCGCCGGCCTGGAATCGTTGATCCCAAGCTGTTGCCGGCCTAGGATCGGCCGTTACGGCCTGGGATTGAGGGGGAGGTGGGGGGCGGCTGGGTGGGTGGGTAGGTTTTTAGGTTTTTTTTTTATAAAAATAAAATAAATAAAATGTTTTTATATTTGAATTTATTTATAAAAATTAAAATGTTAATAAATATTTATAATTTGAAAATTGTTGTGTTGTAAATTAATGAGTAATTTTTTTAAAAAAAAGTTCCAACAAAGAATTTTTGTAATTACTTTTTTCAGCACAACAATCAAACTCGAGTACATATTTACGATATTTTTTTTATAAAAAAAATTTACAAATTGTAATAAAGTTTGTTTCAACAACTTTGGTCGATCGGGATTCAAAACGGAAACCAAGTTGTTATGTAACATTAACTCCTCCGTTTATAAAAAAAAAAAAGAATCTCAAATTTTTTTTTTTGATTTTGGTCAATCGGAATTCAAAACGGAGAACCAAGTCGTTTTCCGTTTTGAATCCCGATCGACCAAAATTAAAAAAAAATTCTTTTTTTTACAAACGAAGGAGTTAATGTTACATTACGACATGGTTTTTCGTTTCGAATCCCGATCGACAAAAAAAAATGAGATTCTTTTTTTCACAAACGGAGGAGTTAATGTTACATAACGACTTGGTTCTCCGTTTTGAATACCAATCTACCAAAATCAAAAAAAAAAAAAATTGAGATTCTTTTTTTCACAAACGGAGGAGTTAATGTTAGATAACGACTGGGTTCTCCGTGTGCAAGACTTGTAGGAAAATATTTATATCTAGGAAAGTGTATGTTTTTATGTGAAACATATTCAATTTATATACATAAATCAAGAGATGAATTTTTTTTTTAAATTATCTCTTGAATGTTTATGTATATAAATTCAAATAAATATAAACATTCAAATTTATTTTTATTATTTTTAATGTTTTTATATTTTACTTGATAGTAAATATAATGACATATACAATTTATTACTTGATAGAAAATATAATGACATTTACAATTTATTTGAATATAAAAATATTAAAAATAATAAAAACAAATTTAAATGTTTATATTTATTTGAATTTATGTTCATGAGCTGAGTGATTGATCAAGAGATGAGTGGTCATGAGTTGAGTGAGTGATCATGAGCTGAGTGATTAAGAGATGAGTGATCATCAGCTGAGTGAGTGATCATGAGCTGAATGATCAAGAGATGAGTGGTCAAAGCTGAGTGATCAAGAGATGAGTGGCCATCAGCTGAGTGAGTGATCATGAGCTGAGTGATCAAGAGATGAGTGATCATGAGCTGAGTGATCAAGAGATGAGTGGTCATGAACTGAGTAATTGATCAAGAGATGAACTTTTTTTAAATTATCTCTTGAATGTTTATGTATTTAAATTCAAATAAATTGAGTATGTCATTATATTTTCTATCAAGTAAAATATAAAATCATTAAAAATAATACAAAAAATTGAATGTTTATGTTTATTTGAATTTATATGCATAACAAATTAAGAGATGAGTGATTATGAGCTGAGTGATCAAGAGATGGATTTTGTTTTTAAATTATCTATTGAATGTTTATGTATATAAATCCAATCATTATAATTTCTATCAAGTAAAATATAAAAACATTAAAAATAATAAAAACAAGTTTGAATGTTTATCTTTATTTGCATTTATGAACATAAACATTCAAGAGATGAGTGACCAAGAGATGAGTGAATGATCAAGAGATGAACCTTTTTTTTTAAATTATCTCTTGAATGTTTATGTATATAAATTCAAATAAATTGAATATGTCATTATATTTTCTATCAAATAATATATAAAAACATCCGTTTTGAATCCCGATCGACCAAAATAAAAAAAATAAATAAAAAATGAGATTTTTTTTTTACAAACGGAGGAGTTAATGTTACATAACGACTTGATTCTCCGTTTTGAATCCCGATCGACCAAAATAAAAAAAAATGAGATTTTTTTTTTACAAACGAAGGAGTTAATGTTAGATTACGACTTGGTTCTCCGTTTTGAATCCCGATCGACCAAAATAAAAAAATTGAGATTCTTATTTTTACAAATGGAGGAGTTAATGTTACATAACGACTTGGTTCTCCGTTTTGAATCCCGATCGACCAAAATAAAAAAAAAATTGAGATTTTTTTTTTTTACCAACGGAGGAGTTAATGTTACATAACGACTTGATTCTCCATTTTGAATCCCGATTGACCAAATTAAAAAAAAAATTGAGATTTTTTTTTTACAAACGGAGGAGTTAATGTTACATAACGACTTGGTTCTTCATTTTGATTCCCGATCGACCAAAATAAAAAAAAACAAAAAAATTGATTTCGGTAATTATTCCGATCAAATTGTCTATTAGATGGTTATGTAACACTAAGTCCTCCGTAATTTGAAAATATTTTAATAATTTAAAAAAATGATGATTCAATTATTAATTTATTAGTGTTTCAACATTTTTAATATTTGATGTTGCAATTCTTGACATATATTTTTACAATATCAACTCAAATAATTGCAAAGTTGTTGAAATGAACTTGATGACAATTTGTAAATATTTTTTTATAAAAAAGATAGTGTAAATATGTACTCGAGTTTGATTGTTGTGACGAAAAAAGTAATTACAAAAATTCTTTGTTGGAACATTTTTTCATAAATTACTTATTAATTTACAATACAACAATTTTGAAATTATAAATATATATTAACATTTTAATTTGTATAAATAAACTCAAATATAAAAATATTTATTTTATTTTATTTATAATTAAAAAAAACCCTAACCCCCCCTCCCTCTCAAACCCAGGCCGACGGAATGGTCGATCCTAGGCCGGCAACGGCCTGGAATCAACGATTCCAGGCTGGCGATGGCCTGGGGAACTTCTCCCCAGGCCGTCGCCGGCCTGGAAGTAAAATTCTGAGGCCTGCGACGGCTTTAACTCGGAGGCCGTCGCAGGCCTCGGAAGTTACACTCTTGGCCGGCGACGGCCTGAGAACTTCTCCCCAGGTCGTCGCCGGCCTGGATCCGGTGAACCCAGGCCTTTGGGACTTAGGGTGGGCGGCGGGTTGGGTGGTGGTGGGGTGGGGGTTTAGGGTTTTTTTAAAAAAATATATTTAATTCAAAATAAAATAATTATTTATATTTAATTTTAAAAATTAAATTTTATTAAATATGTATTAAGAAAAAATTATGTTAAATTTATAAATGAAATATATAAAAAAAAAGATGTGTTCCAACAAATAAGTTCTTTAATTATTATTTACATCACCCCAATAAAACTTGAGTCGATTTTTTTAATATTTTTTTCTAAAACAATATTGACTATTATAAAATTTTATAAACATGTGCAAGGCTTGTAGGAAAATATTTAAATCTAATGAATGATCAAGAGATGAGTTTTTTTCAAATTATCTCTTGAATGTTTATGTATATAAATTCAAATAAATATAAACATTAAAATTTATTTTTATTATTTTTAATGTTTTTATATTCAAATAAATTCTATATGTCATTATATTTTCTATCAAGTAATAAATTGTATATGTCATTATATTTATTTTCACATAAATTGTATATGTCATTATATTTTCTCTTGATCACTCAGCTCATGATCACTCACTCAGCTCTCGCTCAGCTGATGACCACTCAGCTATTGATCACTCACTCAGCTGATGACCACTCATCTCTTGATCACTCATTCAGCTTTCACTCAGCTGATGACCACTCAACTCATGATAACTCACTCAGCTGATGACTACTCATCTCTTGATCACTTACTCAGCTCTCACTCAGCTGATGATCACTCAGCTCATGATCACTCAGCTCATGATCACTCACTCAGCTGATGACCACTCATCTCTTGATCACTCAGCTCATGATCACTTACTCAGCTCTCACTCAGCTGATGACCACTCAACTCTTGATCACTCACTCAGCTAATGACCACTCTTCTTTTGATCATTCAGCTCATGACCACTCATCTCTTGATTACTCAGCTCATGAACATAAATTCAAATAAATATTAACATTTAAATTTTATTTTTATTATTTTTAATATTTTTATATTTTACTTGATAGTAAATATAATGACATATACAATTTATTACTTGATAGAAAATATAATGACATATACAATTCATTTGAATATAAAAACATTAAAAATAATAAATATAAATTTGAATGTTTATATTTATTTGAATTTATATACATAAAAATTCAAGAGATAATTTAAAAAAAAAAATCATCTCTTGATTTATGTATATAAATTGAATATGTTTCACATAAAAACGTACACTTTCGTAGATTTAAATATTTTCCTACAAGTCTTGCACATGTTTATAAAATTTTATATTAGCCAATATTGTTTTAGAAAAAATATTACAAATATATCAACTTAAGTTTTATTGGTGTGATGTAAAAAACAATTAAAAAAATTATTTGTTGGAACAATTTTTTTATATTATTTATAAATTTAACATAACAATTTTTTTAATACATAATTGATAACATTTTAATTTTTAAAATTAAATATAAATATTTATTTTATTTTTAATTAAACAATTTTTTTTAAGAAAACCCTAAATCCCTCCCCCCACTACCCAACCGCCGCCCACCCCACTACATCCCAGCCGCCCACCCCAACCCACTCCATCCCCGCTGCCCACCCACGCCGGATCCAGACCGACGACCTGGGGAGAAGTTCCCAGGCCGTCGCCGGCCTGGAGGTGTACTTTCGAGGCCTGCGATGGCCTTCGACTTGAGGCCGTCGCAGGCCTCAACCTTCACTTCCAGGCCGGCGAAGGCCTGGGAACTTCTCTCCACGTCGTCGCCGGCCTGGGAAGGTGGGGTGAGGTGGGGCGGGGCGGAGCGGGGGCGGGGTGGGTTGGAGAAGATGATGATTTTTCCTTTTTTTTTAATTGAAAGGGTATTTTTGTCAATTTAGGGTGTCCGGTCCCTATTTGCTGGGCTCATACTTATTTACTCCAATTTTATACCATCGGACACCTATGTACAACTTTAATAGCTCAATGTACAAATTTTAAAGCAGGGCTTATCCTGACTCCTGAGCGGGGTGAGAGTCAGGATAGACTACTCCATCAAACAATTAAAAAGTCAAGATGACAGGGTAATTCAAAGGTATGTCTTAAATAACTGAATATGATATTTAAAAAAAGAAAAAATACCTCAGGGATGTTGTGTAGAGCAATAGCTAGAGCCAAGTTCAAACCAATACGAAAACCTGAGAGAGAGATGTACATGAGTAGTATTTGTAATGAGGATCCTATACAGAGAAACACTAAAAAAATTAACATTACCCTTGAATATTGTCTATAGAATATTAGATTGAAAAGCTCTGAAATTTCTCCTTCTTTTAACGAAAACACATTGGAATCATAGGAAAAAAATCCCCAATGTTTATGGATTTAGGAACACAGCTCATTCAATATTGGATTCATTTATCCAACTTTAGTGTCATATTCGATTCCTCACAGATGCAACCTTCAACAATTATAAGCATGAACCCAGAAAATTTAAAATCATTACATTTGTCATTATATATACATATGTAACGAGGGAATTGTACTTTTCATACCAAACTTTTGGTACCTTTATATATACATTTCATACCATACCTTTCAAAATGGCATATTTAATACCAAAATTGACCAACATTTTTCACTTTTGGTTTGGCCGTTAATTTGTGGATGAAAAATGTCAAGTGTGTAGCACATGCCCGTTTTGCAGGGGTTTTATTGCAATTTGTCCTTCTTCTTCTCCAATACAACCGCCGGCTTCCGGTGGCTGTTGGCCGAAATTGGTTGAGGGCTTTTGTTCATCATGCCGTGGAGAACTCGTACTCATAAATATCTTTTCAATCTGTTGAGTAATCTATTCAAATTTTGGGTTCTAATTTTCGAATTTCGTAGGTCAAAATTTTTGAAATTTAAAATCGTGATTTCTCCTTCGATTCTCAACCAAAAATGAGTGATTCTTTTTGCAATAGTTTGCCATGACCATGGGCATCAGTTTACATGGGGTAATTGTAGTTGCCGTCGACGGTTGAGCTCCACCCAAGGTTTCCGGTCTAAACCTTAATTTTCGGGAAAAAATGCGACTCACCGGAGCTCCACCATCGACGGCTACTGCAATTACCACTGGGAAATATTTCCCACGACAAGAGGAACAAAACCCCTTAACCAATTTCGACCAAAAGCCACTAGAAGTCGGTGATTGTATGGGAGGAGGAAGAAAAAGGCGAAATTGCAAAAAACCCCTGCCCAATTTTTAATAATTGCATTTCTCATCTCTTATTTCATTTAATGGGCGTGTGCCACGCACGTGACATTTTCCATCCACAAATTAACGGCCAAATAAAATGTGAAAAAGTTTGGTCAATTTTGATATCAAATATGTCATTTGAAAGGTATGGTATGAAATGTATAAATGTACCAAAAGTTTGGTATAAAAAGTGCAATTCCCTCCATATGTAACACTAAATTAGAATGATTATAACCATGGATCAAAATTTAGGTTCAAATGTATGTTTCAGTCAGTCAAATATTGAAATTTTTTCGAGACTATTCGGAAATATTTCGGAAACACTAAGGAAAATTTGTAAAAAAAGTTACTAAATTTAGGAAAATAACAGAGTTTAAGACAAATAAATAGTTTCGGAATTACATCTTCTTTTCGTTTCACCTGGTTCAAAAATTGAAACTTTTCGATATTTACGGTGGAAAAGATGGAAATTTTGATCCATGATTATAACAAACATGTGATTGGTCTAGTGGAAGGTACTAGTCACTACAAAGTAGTGGACTCATATTTGAATCCTTGATAGGAGATATTCCCACTTTATGTACCCGACGAACCTCAAACTGGATTAAACCCTTGGGAAACAAAAAAAAATAAAGATGATTCTTATTTGAAAATAAAAAGAAAAAATTAACCAACTTCGAAAAAGATGTAATTGTTGTACTTGAACTCTTATTTTGTTTTTTTATTTGTTATAACTCTAAAGAGGGAAAGATCTATTATCTCGTTTTTTGTTTTTTTGTTTTTTGGAGTAGGTAGTTAGATAAAGCTTCCATTGTGGAACCATCGGCTAGTTTGGAAGAACAAGAAAAGAAAGTACAACTTTGTACCATTGAACAGGTCCAAGGAGTGAATTTTTAGTGTACTGCATTTCTATTTAGGATGGAAGTTTATCCACTGTGTTATTTTAAATGGATCAGTTTACCATGTATTCTTTTTTATAATTGTGGTACTTTGTCGCTTGTATTATTTTATTCGGAAAAGGGTAATTTTGTCTTTTTACACCACATTGTTAGTTCTCGCACTCAATTTCAGGAGAGTAGTTACACTATTCATTGGAAAAAGGTAAATTAATCCTTTATTATTTTCACAGGGTCTAAAATGCTATTTTTTAAATCTCATGGAATAAATTGAATATTATTCATATGACGCATATAAGGTAAATGGACATTCAACTATTCTTATATTATGACGATATTGTCTTGTGTAGATGGTTAGATAAAGCTTCAATTGTGGAACCATCGCGTAGTTTGGAAGAACAAGAAAAGAAAGAACAACTTGTACCGTTGAAGAAATACAAGAAGTGAAACTTTTGCTAAAAATGATCCCTTTTGGACAACATTTCTCGTATACGGTATGTTACAGGCCATCGACAATACTTACTTTTTCGAACAAGTCGGCTACATGGACAATAGTCCAGGCCAAATAGTACACCACATTCCAATTATTACATTCGTGATAATTAAGTCCGCTACGAGCTTCATAGTTACACGTTTGTGTGCCTCGTTCATATTTTCAACTAATAATGAAATTCCACGACATGTTATCTTTATAAGAATTGGTATATGAATGATGATTTCACCATTGTATTATGTAATTGCATGGAGGATTGAGGATTAAAGGAAACATCAGTCATCGAATATGGACATTTCGATACGTGTTTTGGCTAGTTCCACAATTTTTCTTGCTTGGATTCATGGAAAGGCTTGTATTTAATCGATTAGAAGAGTTCTATGTGCAGGTTCCTATATCAATGAAATTGTTCATTATATGGGCCGCCATTTAAGCAATTCGCTTTGATCGAGCAATTTCCTTGGTTACCTCTAATTTTGATTTTTTGCGGCTTGTTCACCAATGATTTAGACACGAGTACACTGGAAGAATACTATATGCAATTAGACAACAATTTTACTCTTACTCTCAAAAAATAATAATGTCCTATGTGGCTTCTTATAAGAATTGGTTATTGTATGTTTACCCCGTTTTATGAATAATATTCAATTTATTTCACTGTGATTTAAAAAATAATATTTTATTTCCGTAGGAAATTACGAAGGATAAAGTATAACTTCTGACTAAAAATGAGTGTGAGAATTAAAAATATTATGTAAAAAAAAAGAAATTACCATTCTACATGTTAAATAATACATGTTGCAGGGGCGTAGCAACGTACGACCACTTGAGGGGGTGCAATGACCCCCATTCAAGTTTTCTCCTTTTAAGGAAATTATATACATATTAGTAGTATAAATTTTGTATAGGGAGAATTGAACTTGTGGTATCAAATTATATGTCGGTTTTTACTTGTGATGTCATAAAAATCGAGTCCGACACATTTAGTATCATAATTTAAGAAATTGAATCATATTTGGTATCACCGTTAATTAAAAATGGACGTTCATGGTCGTCAAAATAAATCCACATCTTCAAATTTACTAACAATTTTAGTCCAAGTTGTTGCCCAATATCAAATTGGCTCGAATTAGACACGTGTGGACCAATATAGATATTTTACTTATTATATTTATATATTTATTTAACTAATTTAATTTATAAATAATATCAACAGACCAAATAATACTTTAATAAAAATCCGATAAAATATCAATTAAATCTAAATTTAAAATTTATATAATATTATTAAAATTATTAAAAATTATTTCTGAATAAAGTTATATGTTATTGACAAAATAATTATAATTTATTTTTTTTAAAAAAAAAAGAAAAGAATAAGGCCCATATCATCCGTCCCAGGCCGCCGCCGGCCTAGGATTGCCGGTCCCAGGCCAGCACGGCCTGGGTTCTGCAACAGTTCTCAGATTGTGGTGGCCTGACACCTTAAATCCTAGACCACCACAGCCTGGGACCGGCGATCCCAAAACGTCGCCGGCCTGGGTTCTGCAATAGTTCTCAAGTTGCGGTGGCCTGGCTCCTTAAATCCCAGACCACCGCAACCTGGGCCGGCTATCCCAAGACGCAGCTGGCCTGGGATTTGGGTTGGTTGGGGGTGATTACTGGGGGATGGGATTGGGGTAGAAGAAAAGAATTTATAATTATTTTGTTAATACTATACAACTTTATTTTTTAATAAATATTAATTATATTAATATTAATATTATTATATAAAATTTAGAATTTAATCAATATTTAATCAGATTTATATTAAAGTATTATTTGGTCTATTAATATTATTATAAAACTAAATTTGTTGAACATAATAATTAAGATCTCTAAATTGTCCACACGTGTCTTATTCGAGCCAATTTTGAAATTGGGCATCAATGTGGATTAAAATTGTTATTAAATTTGAAGATGTGGGGTTATTTTGACAACTTAAAATGTTATGGAGTAAAATTTTCAGTCAACGTAAATAATGGTATCAAATTTACAATAATACTTAAATGCCACATCATTAGTTAACGTTCATTTTTAATGGTGATTCAAAAAATGAATGATTTCTTACATTATGGTACCAAATATGTCGGCCTCGATTTTTGTGGTACTATAAGTGATAATCGATATATAATTTGATACCACAAGTACAATTCTCTCGTTATGTATATCTTATACTTGCATTAAGTGGACCCCACTTGAAAGACTAAAATTATATGATAGTGGGGCCAATTTTTAATTAAAATATATTTATTTTCCACTTACTTACTATAATATAGTAATAACTTGTATTTAAGATTAGTTATTTAACAATAAAAGATAAATTCCAAATTTTTTGGGTTGTAAGATATATTTTCCAATGTAAAAGTAATACCAAGTTCCCATCAACTCTTTTATCTTTATCTCTTTCCCTACAAAGAAACCCTTCAAAAAGAAAGGTGGAGCACGTTCATATAAGAAAATATCTTGGGTTAGGATTTTTAATTATAAAAGGACACAAATTCATTGTTGAAGTAAGAAACAAGGTACGGAGTATATATATATATATATTTCTAAGAGTGATTTATTTGATATTTGTTAATTGTGATATATTGATTTTATTTAATGAAGTATAATATTAAGGCTGAAAAAAGATTGATACATTATAGTGATCTCAGTGATTTTTTTTTTTTTTTTTTTCTGGCTATGCCACTGAATATAGAGGTAAAGTGTCACATCTATAATAACATATGGGGTAAACTAGTCCGTATAAAATAACACTGGAGGGTAAATTGTTCCATTTTTTCAGGTAAAAAATAAGGAGAAGTTTTCACTTTTCATATCAAACTTTGGGTATCTTTATACATTCATACAATACCTTCCAAAATGACACATTTGATACCAAAATTTACTGACCTTTTTCACATTTGGTTTGACTGTTAATTTTTTGATGGAAAATATCACGTGCGTGGCGCATGTCCATCAAGTAAAAAAGGGCGAAAAATATAGTTATCTAAAATTTGGGCAGGTGTATTTGCAATTATCGCTAACTTCTTCCTTCCGTACGATCGTCGACTTCCAATGGATGTTAGTCGAAATTGGTTGAGGTCTTTCCTCGTCTCATCACTGTGAGAGCATACTTACATACATCTCAAAATCGAGTAGTAAATATTTCAATTTTCTCGGTTGAAAAAATGCACCTCTCCTTGGGCGGAGTTCCACTATCGACGACAACTGCAATTACTCCATGGAAAATGTCGTCCACGATCATTAGGTTTTATTGATTCAAGAATTAAGCAAATTGATTGAGTAATGAATGAGCAATTTGAGTTTGAAGATTTAAGTTTTAGGGATGAAGGTAAGATAACTGCAATATACCTGTCCAATTGTTTTGGATAATTACATTCCCCCCTCCCCCATTTTTTTACTCAAAGGACATTTGTCACGCACGTGACATTTTTAGTTCAAAAATTAACGGCGAAATCTTATGTGAAAAATATTGGTTAATTTTGATATCAAATGTATCATTTTAAAAGGGATAATATGAAATGTATAAATGTATCTACAGTTTGATATGAAAAGTGCAATTCTCTCTTAAAATAAGTTTTAAGTATAAATTTTATTATGAAAGATGTTTTTTTGTCAAATTATATTATAGGGAGGTAAATTATAATTTTTTAAATAATAGGGGGCTAAATTGATTAATATGAATTTTATAGTGGAGTAAATTTCCAGTAACTCTAAGATTTCTTTTATTTATTTATTTATTTATTATTTCTTTTAATTAATTTTTTTTATCGTTAACTCTATAAGAATTTGACGACTGGGTTCATTCCAAAATATAGCCTTATGTGTCATGTGTGTGTATATATAAATGTTGAGAAAGGACTCTTTCATACAATTAGTATTTCATGCACCTTTACCTGTCGACGTCAGGGTTGTGTTGGTGAGCAATATGTAAGAACCTCCGTAAACGACCTTTGGTCCCTAAGACATGCCCTGGCCTGTGGTGGCGACCGGAGCCGAACCCACCCAAACTTTTTGTAACAAAAAAAAAATATATATATATATATATACCTTCCATCTTAAATAGAGATGCAGTACACTTAAATTCAATTAAATATGCAACTACCCACCATCTGATTTTGTCATATAACAAAATTGATTGTCCAACAACATATGACTCCAATTTGAAGAAAAGACAGTTCAAAAATAAAAAATTTATTATATATGAAAAACCATAAAAGTTTGAGAAAAAAATATAAAAAAGAGCTAGAAATAATTAAATTGAGAACACACTTACTGAATAATTATGAAAATTCACCTCTTCAATTTAGTTGTTGGTCCATGGAATTTATAGTAAGATAGAATTAGACTAATGTGATAACTATATATGCGTCATTGACTAAAAGTCTATATAGAGCTAATGAGTTATTAAATAAGTTTGTTTTATTTATTAAGACAAACTAACAAAAACATAAATATTACTAATAAAAGACTTATTCTCATTTATAATTGTAACCATACAATACAAGAGAATTAATAAAGATACAAATTGGTCTTTGTTAAGCTAAGACCAACCATGTATATAGGTTTATTATTTAATTATACTTCTTCACAAGATAGTAGTAGCCATATATGTACAATTTATTAGCATATGGGTAAATACATATGTACATGGCTACATCCTACATGCATATTAATTATTTAGTTCTTCGTTTCTCCTTTGGCTTGATTTTGCATGAAGGCTTTGGCTTCCTCGGCACTTTGGCAACACTTGTCGCATCCTCCTCCTTTATTCCATTTGCCGCTTGCACTGCAACACCCATGTTCGTGGCAAACAGCTCCTGTCCCGGCACCATGATCTGCTGGTTCAACTTCATTTGCTGTATTTGATAACAATGTACTTATTTTTTAGAAATACAAATTAGGACTATAAGATATGACAAATATTTAAATGTTTGATATAAAGTGCAAATCTTTTTCATAATTTTTTATGACATGTCCTCAAAAGTCTAATATTCGATTTTTAACGATTTGGGACTATTTTGATAGTCAGAAATGTTATGGGGTAAAACTGTCAGTTAGTCAAGATAAGTATTGACATCAACCTTATAATAAGACTTAAATGTCACGCCATCAATTGATGGTGATTTTTAACGGCGGTACCAAATATGTCACAATTTGTTGAAATGTGGTATCAAATGTGTTGGACACATAAAATGGTGTACCAGAAGTGAGACCTAAAGCGCAATATCAAAAATGCAATTCCCTCTATTTTTATATATATTATCCTTTTTCTGGTAGTGATCGTGATTTTATATAAGAGGATATTTTTGAGAAAAATAATTTACGACAAATATTCTCTCAGCATGTAACCATGGTTGAAAAAGACATAATTATTTATGCATAAATGACTTATTAAGAAAATATTGTAAGTTTTTAATTACTAATGACTAGCGATGTGATAGTCATATATACCGGATCGGCAACAATAACGGTTGCAGCCCCCGCGGCCCCATCCTCCGCAGCACCAACGATTACGACAGTAACCACCTCCTCCTCCACCGCCTCCGCCTTGGTTGGTTTGCTTTGGCTCCTCTACCGTCTCCGCTTCATTTTCTACATGTATCCATGGTTGAAAAAGACATGATTATTTGTGCATAAATGAATTCATATATATTAATAGAAAATATTTTAACTTTTTAATTACTAATGACTAGTGATGTGATAATCATACCGGATTGGCAACAATAACGGTTGCAGCCCCCGCGGCCCCATCCACCGCAGCAATACCTATTACGACAGTAACCACCTCCGCCTCCGCCTTGGTTGGTTTGCTTTGGTTCATCAACTATTCACAAAGACCAACAAACTTGAGAAATATGAAATCTTAGATATTATATATCATGTAAATGCTACAAAAGATAAAGATTAACAACCTTTGGTTTCAGGTTGGGCTACTTGAGTCTTTTGTTGAGAAGCTTCATCTGCAAATACTGAACAAACAACAAGAAAAAGGACACTGAAAACAAAAGCTCTAGAGCTCATTTTTTCTTTTTCAAAAGTTTTAATTATATAACTATAAAGGTTTTTGAGAAAAAAGATGATGTTTTTCCTTGTTTCTTTAACCTCTATTTATAGGTGCATGGAACCACAAAGACACAAAACGGATGAGCTCATGGGTGATTAGAAATACTAATGGCTATGAAGATGAGCGTTGAAGCTTTTCTTGAACTTTTCTGTAGATACGGAAGCTCATCCGGTGGTGAATTGTATTTTTATAAAATTGCATTTTCAATTTGAAATTTTTAACATATTTTGCACTTTTGATTTTGTAGTCTAAAAAATCAAGTTTTTGATACCAAATATTAAAATACTCTGCACTTTTTCTTTTTGAGTGAGACGATAAATATTGCATGAGTCACTATGTATAAAAAAAATCTATTGAATCCATACAATCACGATCAAAATCAACTAACAAGATTCGAATGAAGTTGTCAACAAAAAAAAATAAAAAAAAAGTAAACAAGATTCGTATGAAACTAAAGAAATACTAATACTAGTGGATCTCAACATTTTGCCGACCAGGTTATAACCAAATCGACAAATAATTTGCGCTCTTGATCATATATAATAGTCTCCATTTGATAGTTTTGAACTCATACAAATATACTTGTCTCGAATCTGCACTTTTGACTCCAAAAGTTACAATATGACCAAAAATAGAAACTTTTTTATTATATTAAAATCAAAAGTATAACCTCATAATATGAGACTAAAATACTAAGGGGCAGTTTGTTTCTATTTTCATTGA
Organism: Penstemon barbatus; assembly: GCA_003313485.2. Lineage (NCBI taxonomy): Eukaryota > Viridiplantae > Streptophyta > Magnoliopsida > Lamiales > Plantaginaceae > Penstemon > Penstemon barbatus. Next base: position 74,441,716 of record CM064879.1, read on the forward strand.
GTACTTTAGAAATTTGAAGGAATTATGTGATATTCTCAATTTTTGCGTATTTAGAAGAAATGTTGGCTTAGATTTTTAGAGATGAAAGGAATCGTAAGTTTATTTTCAAGAATTTTTATGGTTTTTTCCCTCTAGAGATTAAGGAAAATAAGAGAAGCATTGTAGGATATATGTTCATTCTTCTATGTCAAATTGCAATGTTTCTCTTATAATTCCTTCGAGTTACACTCTAAGGCTGAAAGAGGTAAGTTGATTTTTTTCAAATTACAGGAGGGTAAATTAAACATTATGCATTTCATAGAGGGTAAATTGTCATTAACTTAGTAGAAATATTGGGTTTGGTATTAACGTTGTAATGAAAACCTGTCATCTGGTACCAAATTTGCATTTTCAAATCCGATGGTACTAAAATTACAAGTTGGTCTATCCTATTGTACCAAAAAAATAAATTTCCCAATTATTTTGTTATGTGTAAATAACGTAAGAAATATATTAGTTTATGTCAAATTATACTTCAAGAAAAAGTTGTTTTTTTCTAAAAAAAAGAATTTAATTGTTTGACTCTTTAGAGATCAATAAACCCTAATAATTCAATTTCATAGAGCAAGAGATCATGGATCAACAAACATATGATTGATTTAGTGAAAATGACTGGTCACTACAAAGTAGCGAGCCCAAGTTTAAATTTCTATTGAGAGAGCCTCTAAAGAGATTAAGCCCTTGGTAAACAAAAAAAAAATCATGGATCAAAGCTTCGATATGTTTTCAACCAAAACATCAAAAAGTTTTTGGTAGAGTATTTTTTATTTCAACATGTTTTTTTATTATATATTCTTAATAATTTCTGTGAAAAAATTCTAAAAAGTTTTGGAAAGATTTTAGTAATGTTTTTAATATTTTACTAAACCAAACATATCGCGAAATGAAACTTTAGTCGATACTAAAATTACAATTATTTCGTCACAAAGATGAAGAAATTCTCATAAGAGGTCAAGTTTATCACTCTTTATGTGACTGGACACATTTATATTTAGTATGAAACTTACGTCAGCGGCTCACTGCCCACCGTAAGAGAATAAGTCAACATTGGAGTTTGGCTTTTGTTGGGGGGGGGGGGGGGGGGGGTGTTTTGGGGTTTTAGTTTTTTTTTTTTAAATTATAAATATTTTGTAAATAACATGTAACTTTATATATTTAATAAATATTTATAAATTTTGGATTTAAAATATATGTTTTATTTTTAATATTTTGTCGAATTTATATTAAAGTATTATTTTGTATGTTAATATTATTTATAAAATTAAATTGATTAAATAAATATGTAAACATAATAAGTAAAAAATTTAAATTGATCCGCACGTGTCTTACTCGAGCCAATTTTAAAATTAGGCAACAATGCGGACTAAATTTATCAGTAAATTTGAAGACATGGGGGTTATTTTGACAACATAAAAATGTTATAGGGTAGAATTGTCGGTCAACATAAGTAATGATATCAATTTTGCAATAACTCTTAATCGCCACATCATTAGTTAATGTCCATTTTTAACGGTGGTACCAAAAGTGATTCTAATTCTTAAATTGTGGTACCAAATGTGTCGGCCTCAATTTTTATGGTATCACAAGTGAGAATCGACATATAATTTGATACTACGAGTGCAGTCTCTCTAAGAATAAGTGTCAAATTGAGGTCTAATTGTGTTTCTTATTATGAGAACCAACGCTATATAAGGCCATCTCCAACCGAAGCCCTTGCCCAATTGCCCAATTGTCTTGCCCTCATGCTTTTCGATTACTCATCTCCATTCCAAGGGCAATCAACATCCATTAATTCAATTTCACAACTTTCCTCACTCTCCCCACTCAAACTTATTTTAATAATAATAATAATAATAATAATTTTTTTTAATAGTTACATAATCATGAAAATTAAGGCATTCTTAATAATAAGAAAATCAACAACTAAACATAATTAACGGAAAACAACCACGACTAACGTAATGAACGAAGTCACACCTTGGACCTTGAAAATTTGTGCGAGCCCACAACCTACGTACACAAATGCCGTCCCGAAAACTCAATTCATGCGAGTCTAGTTTTGCAATTTATTATATAATTAGTTTTTGTTCTATCTAAAAATTAATTACTCACTCTAAAATAAAATATCCAATGGTCTACTTCACACTCTAAAACCCATATTAAGCCTAGATTTATAATTAATTACTCTAAAAACCAAAAATAAAAAAAAATAAAAAATAAAAAAAGAATTCCAACAGCCCAGTGCGTTTGCTCGCCGGCAATTGGTGCCTAATTGCCGCCTTGCCTGCCCCAGCTCCCCTGCCCGCCCTGCCCCCTTGCCCGCCCAATTGCCACCATCGATCTCCAACCGAGTACCGCCGGCAATTCCCCCGATTGTCAGATTGCCGGCTCGATTGGAGATGGCCTAAGTAATAGCTGAATGACTACCTTAAGATCAATGTTGATGCTGCTATTTTCGAAGATGGCAATAGGATTGGAATTGGTATTATTAATCGTGATTTTGAGGGTAAATGCAAGGGCTGGAATCACATTCTTTTTCCTATTCCTTTTAGTCCGGACAGCTGAGGCTTTGGCTACTCTAAAAGGGTTGGAGTTTGGCTTGGAGACAGGTTGCAACAAAGTGATACATGAAGGGGATAATAGCTCTACTATAAAAGGCTTAGAAAACAATTTCTACTTGCTGGGAAATTTTGGGCACAGACATCAAAGTTTTTAAGTAGGAATTTTATTTCTTTCCGAGTGATTCATACACCTAGAGTTAATAATATAGAGATGCAATTTAAAGAAACAAACACCACACTATACAAATTAATTACATGTTTCCTTCACTTAATTCAATTTGTAATCTTTCTTTACGGCCTAATTCTTCACCTTGCTTCATTTGCTCTATCAATTCCTCCAAATCTGGAGCAGGTGGTCTTTCTCCTTTCACGTAAGAGGGCGCAACACAGCAGTAAAATATTAAGTTGACAAAGCATACACACCCTAAAATCGCATAGTATTCTCCCAATTTACTCGTGTCTAAATCATCGGTGAACAAGCCACGAAAAATCAAGATAAGAGGTAAGCCAAGGAAATTCCCAATGCTCAAAGCGAATTGCGTAAATGACGGCCCATATAATTTCATTGATTTAGGAACCTGCACATAGAAGAACTCTTCTAATCCATCAAATACAAGCCCTTCCATGAATCCAAGTAAGAAAAATTGTGGAACTAGCCAAAACACACTTATCTCAATGCCCATATTCGAATACTGATGTTTCCTGTAATCCTCAATCCTCCATGCAATTACGCAACACAATGGTGAAATCGCCATTCCTATGCCAATTCTTGTAAGCATAACATCTCGTGGAATTTCATTATTACTCGAAAATAAGAAGAAGTCACAAAAACGTGAAACTATGAAGCTCGTGGCGGACTTAATTATCACGAATGTAATAATTGGAATGTGGTGTACTAATTGGCCTAGACTATTGTCCATGTAGCCAACTTGTTCGAAAAAGAAAGTATTGCCGGTGGCCTGTAACAGACCGTATACGAGGAATGTTGTCCAAAGAGGGATCATTTTTAGCAGAAGTTTCACTTCCTGTACTTCTTCAACGGTACAAAGTCGTGCTTTTTTTTCTTGTTCTTCCAAACTAAGCGATGGTTCCACAATGGAAGCTTTATCTAACCATCTGCACAAAACAATATAGTCATAATATAAGAATAGTTGAATGTCCATATACCTTATATGCGTCATATGAATAATATTCAATTTATCCAATGAGATTTAAAAAATAGCATTTTATACCCTTTGAAAATAATAAAGGATTAATTTATCTCCTTCCAATGAATAGTATAACTACTCTTCCGAAATTGAGTGCGAGAACTAACAATATGGTGTAAAAAGACAAAATTACCCTTTTCTGAAAAAAATAATACAAGCGATAAAAGTGCCACATTTATAAAAAAAAACACATGGTAAACTGATCCATTTAAAATAGCACAGTGGATAAACTTCCATCCTAAATAGAAATGCAGTACACAAAAAATTCCATGAAGTATGCAATTATATACCCATTATCTCATTTTGCCACTTAACAAAATTGATTTTGCAATAAAATATGACTCCAATTTGAAGAAAAGACAGTTCAAAATTTAAAAAAAAAAATCATCATTTCTTTTTTTGTAATTAGGCGAGTATACATCATACCTTAACATTGGAACATGCAATACAGGAGGATGATCATTTTCAGAAGAAAGATTGGTGTGACTTAGATGTCTTTTCAATATAGCTGCATATATTACACGCACCACTTTGTTTAGACTGCTGCCTTTAGTCGGTTTCTTGCACTCAAAAAATGGAATGCCCCCTAGAAAGATTGTAAAGGCTACAGCCAGAGCAATTGTGGATATATTACAAAGCTTCACCCATGAAGCCTTAGTCAAGACAAATACAGATACACCGATGCCTAAGATATAAGACGAACGCCACCATACTTTTCTACGACTCTGGATTCGTTCCTCGTCTAATTCAGAATGACCTTCTTTCCAAAACTGATTCGCAAGGAATTCTTTCAATGAAACGTCGCGCCCTGCTCTGCCTATAGCTATGAGCAAAACTGCGATATAGAGTAACTGTAACTCTATAGGTTTCAGACGCCAAGCTGAAAAAAAAAGTAGCACCAATCCCTGCAAATAATTTACATAAACGTATTATGATTGAGTAGCTATTAATTGTGTTCTTGATTAATTATATGGGAGGAAGTAGATTGATCAATAATTGTTTATCGAGATCCTACCTAGATTTATCAAACCATCAATTAAAATACTTATTTGGATAAGAATCGTTGTCAGTCAATAGAATTAACAGCAACGGTCCATTGGTCTAGTGAAATGGACCAGTCCCACAGTGTGGCGAATTCAAATTTATATCCTCGTTGGGAGAAATTTTCATACAATGACACATTTCGAAAGAAATTATATCAAATCTAAAATATGAATATTATAGGGCAAAAGAAGTCAATGTAATTAACTATAATATGATTTTGTTGGTTTGATATTCCTATTTCAACATTGTATTACTTTTTCAATGTATGTACTTTCATTCTAAAATAGTATAAATTACAACTAGTAAATTACCAAAATACCCAATGTTCTTTATATAATTAGCAAAAAGTTCCATGTCATTTTTCATAGCAAAAATGCTGGTTTGTTAACTATGTACTACTATTGCACCCATTCGAAATTAAGAGATGACCAGATGAAAATACCCCATATGTCAACATAGGGGTTATCGTAAAACTTTTAAGTTATTCCAATGGGAACATGGGATTATTGTCATTTTTTAAATTAATTAGGATAGTTGTCAATTTGTTAAGTGAAAAGTGATTGTTTTTATTTCAACGAAAAAAAATAAAATGTGAGATCAAAATTATCATTTTTCTCGCAAATCATGAAGCATAATGTGACCTGATAAAGGTAAATAAATAAATATGTTTAACTAGTTAAAATAGGGGATTTTTTTTTTCCTAATAAAATTAACACGTGCCAATTTCGTCAATTGAAGAAAACGCAAGGGGTGTAATTCATTATATCCAAATTACAATTCATGAGAAATGGTAGAGTTATATATGACATCTATGAATCACGGATACTTCAAAAATATTCAAGTATGCAGAGTCGGACTCTTTACGGGCTCGGACACGCGTGCGACTCGGCTCGGATACGCGTGGCAAGTCTGATAAAATATGGTTTTGGAAAGGACTCGGTCAAATGCTCGGTCAAGGACTCGGACTCGGTCAAGAGCTCAGTCTTGGACACGGCGGGGGTCTTTTTACAATTTTTTTCAAAATTGTGGGTTTAAATTGAAAAATTTGAAACTTAATTAACAAAAATCAGAATATACTTTTGTGAACTAGTCGATTAAACTTTTAAAGAGTACTCTTCCTCTTCATTCAAATACAAATTAAACAACTCCTAAACTCCCGAGTTTCATTCATTTTATAAACCTTAGTTCAAGAATTCTCTTCCAATTTTTCAAATTTACAGGTATTTCTCTTCCTCTCTACCTCATTTTTTGCATGTGAAACTTGTTTTGAATCATTTACGATGTGCTCAGCGTGAATTTCCATATCTTTTGTGATCTTTTCTTTTGATTTTGTGTTTGAAATATTAGAATGAATGTTAATTCATTGACTATGATTCTAATTTATTTTATTTTCATATAAACTATTTAGTTTTTTTTTTTTTAATATATGTATCCATACCGTGTCGTACCTTGAATTTTTTTAGAAAACCAGTTGCCGAATTCCAATCGTGTCGAGTTCAAGTCGTCGAGTCAGTGTCTATGCAACATAGTATGGCATTTTAATTTTTGTAGAATATTATTAAGGTTGCACTTACAAAGATAAAAGCAACATTTGTGCAGACGACTGTCATAAAAGGACCCAAATAAGCATCGGATGCATAAGCGACAACAGGCACAAAAACAGCTGTTACTCCATCTTGTACATTCACAATCGAAGCAGCTTTCGGAAGGTGCAACCAATCATCGGTCAGATGTGTTATAATCGCTGCGATCACCCCATATTCGATCCAGCTGTGGACAAGTATTAGAACTACATACAAAACCAAGATTTATAATTATTGTTAGTTCCTGTTTTTGAATTAATGGAAATGAATAATAAGGTATATTTTTTGGAATTCTGTGTTAATTATGTGAAACATGCTCAAAATTATCCTAGAGCTAAAAAAAATTCCCCAAAATATTATAAGTAAATAAAGCTAAGACATATATTTTTTTTTTGTATAAAAAAGTTTGGGTGGGTTCGGCTCCGGTCGTCACCACGGGTCAGGGCATGCATCAGAGACCAAAGATCGCTTACAGAGGTTCTTACAGATCGTCCACCAACACAGCCCTCACGTCGGCAGTGGGAATCGAACTCACTACCTTCTGAGGGGAAGGAGCTCGTTCCTTACCAACTGAGCCAATATGTGTTGGCAAAGCTAAGACATATGGCCGGTGAATCTTAACTCCAATAATCTGGGTAAAATCTCTTATATAATGTTGGCACGAGAGATTCGGTCAAATCCTAATCAAAGCAAATTCCATGATTATTATATTAACCCATTTAAATATACAGGAATATTTCTTACCATATGCATGTATATTATATATATTTCCCTCAAAAGAGAAGAATAAAGGTATCATGGTTGGAAAATAATCAAAATATATATATAATTAAAATTAATATACACCGTCGAATTCAACACTATATACTTAATTAGTTAGACATTACATTACCAGAAATAAAAGGAATAGATTTGTAGAAAACGACATAGTATTTGGCTGCTTGATTGATTTTCCCCAACCATCTGGCAATAATTATGTTCTTCATCGAAAATATTTGCAACCGGGTCAAATCAACACTACTATTATTTAATTGTTAAGAGGGTCCAAACCAAATGGAATATTAAGATTTTCTTGTGACCAAAGAAAAGCACCCCCAACTGCCAAGTCATTCTTAATGTTGTGAAACTCATGGAAGCCCAAAATCTGCATTTTTTTTTATTTTTTTTTCAGCATCAACCAATGAAATTCTTTATTGGAAAATGGGCCATTTTTGTTTGCTTTTCATCAAAGCAAAGCAAGACAAATTCACTTAGCTTCTATAAATAAGAGTATGAAGATTGCATTTATATAGTTATATACACGTAGGTGAATTGTGGAACCTCAGTTTAATCTTTGTCTTCATTCGTGATTGTGAATTATTTTTATTCGTCTTTAGCAATCTGATTAATCATTTGTTATACGTTCGATAGAATAAATAATATTAGACCCGTTGAGAATATAGACGTAAGGCTAAAATCAAGTGAAGACACCGTGAAATTAATGAGCTTCAACATCTTCCGCTTGCAATTTACAATCAAAATGTCAGCTTCAAGCTCAAGGTTTGAAATTGAAATTTTTTGATTTAACCAATAGCTAGCTTTGGCATGGTTGCAGCGTCAGATGGTCGACATTGAGCCTAAGGCATTTATATCACCTCCCCTACACTCCTGGTCTCACGGGACAACCCGACTCATAAATTAAACGTACAATCTAATTGAAACTAGATTTATTTTCACAAATTCACAAATGTTGAGCTCAAGGAGCATGAGGCAACTCAAGTACATATAATGCTTACCCTTTGCTCAATTGCTCGTTCGAATGCTCTTAATCCTATTATATACTCGAAGAATTTCACTTTTTGAGTGAATCACTATTCACTAAGTCGGGACAGGGGGCTCGACAGCGCGCCACGTGGGCTTAGTGGCCGAGCTTCTGAGCCAGGCGCTGGTTCATAAATCTAAAATTGAGCATGGAGTAAAATCACTAGGAGAACCTATTGCATTATTTGCCAAAATATTAGGCAAAATTTCATTTTGGCCCTCTAAAGTGGATGCATTTCAAAGTTGGCCCTTTTATTGTGGTACCACGATAATATACTTCATTTATTGTGTCATCATCATCAATTTCAGTCATTATTGTCGGAAAATTTTAATTATCGTCGGAAATCATCAATTTATGTCTTAATTGATTGGAAAATTAATTTTTTTGGCCGAAAATCAGTCTAATCTGATCGAAAATTTTAATTTTATTCAATCATTTGTCGAGTGACACTTAAAAATTAATAATTTCATATTCTGACTCCATAATTTGCAAGTTCAAGTCATGTGATAGGTCAAATATGACATAAATTAATGATTTTTTGCAATAACTAAAAGAATTGGTGATAAAGACTGAAATTGATGATGAAGACACAATAAAAGGTCAATTTTGAAAAGTAGCCACTTTAGAGGGTCAAAAATAAAATTTGTAATTAAAATCTAGATCTAGAAAAAAAAACATATATAATTTGAAGAAGAACATAGATATACCTCTAGATCTTGATATGAAGAAGAAAGAACGAAGGTGCCACGACGGCGGTAATAATTCGCCGAAAGAATGGGGTACCATAGACGGCGATGGTAGGCACGCGGGGTACGGGTGATGTTGGTGGTGGTGGCCGGCGCAGAGAGAAGGAAAGAAAGAGATGAAGATTGTTTTTTAAAAGTAGATACCGTGCTGAATCGGGAAGGGGAGATATATATAAGTTAAATTTTGCCACCGATTTCAATTGCCCACCGATTTCAATCGCCCACTGATTTGAAAACTGTGGGAATATTGGGTTTTTGGCATTTTACACCCTGGAATTATAGGATTTTGGCACTTTGCACCCTGACTTAACAGTTTTGGCACTTTGCACTCTGGAAATATAATTTATTTGGCACTTTGCACCCTAGTGTGTGTTTTAGTAAGAAAATTCATTGATAGAAGGTAGAAAAGTTATTTTCAATTTTTTTTTTTCACTTTGCACCTTGGCAATATAGATTTTGCACCCTTAAAATATAGAATGTTGGCATTTTGCACCCTAAAATTATAAAATATTAACATCATTCACCCCGAGTTAAATTTTTTGGCACTCTGCCCACTAAGAATATAATTTGTATGACATTTTGCACCCTAATATATTTTAAAAAAAAAAAAAAGACTTATGAATGTCGGCGATGTAGAGATAAAATGGTCATTTCTATGCACAACAATCATAAACTTGTTATTCTAAATTTATTTTACTTTATAATAACTTATTTTAACATTTTCTCTCTGTAAAATTTAGATTAAAAAAAGACATTGTCTTCATTTTATTTTCAAGTATCCTCAAGATTATTTACTTTATATCTAAAATACACGTTTACATATCTAACATATTATTATATTGCATGTTATTTACATAATTTAGATTATCATATTAAGTCGGGGTTGAAAATGTCAGAAATTAAATTTTTTGGGTGCAAAGTGCCAATATTCTATATTTCAAAGTACAAATTGTCAAAATCTATACCTTTAGGGTTTAAAGTGCCAAAAATATTTGAAAATAACTATTATACTCTTCAATAAATTAATTTTTTTTCTTCAAAACACACACTAGGGTGCAAAGTGCCAACTAATTTGTATTTCCAGGGTGCAAAGTGCCAAAACTTTTAAGTTAGGGTGCAAAGTGCCAAAACCCTATAATTCCAGGGTGCAAAGCGCCGAAAGCCCGGGAATATTTATTATTTCGACTGAACATATATGTCCAAAATTTATCTATTTAATTATTATTTTTAAATAAATTTTGACCGAGTTATATAAATAATCATAATAAAATTTATTACTTCCTCCGTGCCATATTTCTTTATTTCTTGGTACGGTTCATGACCAGTCAACTTGACTAAATTTTCAAAAATTATACTAGTTATATATAGTTTAATTAATATATTTCATTAATAGTTTGATTGATAATATCACATGACATTATACACACACACATATATAGTTTAAGACGGCACAAATGTGAATAATTTGACATGATAAGTTACTTTAAATATTGAAAATTTAGCTAATTAAATAATAATAATGAGACGGTGAGAGTATGAAATAATTGCTTTTATATAATTACTTTTAGACTAAAACAACAGTTTTCTAGATTCTGAAATAAACTGAATTTTTTTTAGGGAAATTTACCTAGACACCCCCTGGGTTTAGGCCTAATTACATGAACTTACCCCGTTATTTGAAAAATTACCAAGACACCCCCTTGACTTAACGGCAGTTAGTCAACTTTAACGGAAATTGTAAAATGACTTAAATGCCCCTGTATTTTCTTAAAAAAAATTAATATAATCAATTAAGAAAAGTCTAATATACCCTCCTTATATCTCCCGCTCATAACCAAAACTTCTCCAACACACCTCTATCTCTCTTCCCATCCGATCGCTTACTCTCCACTCCTCACCCATCCAAAATTCTCCACTCCTCTTCCATTAAAATTGCATATTGGTGGTGGCTCGGCGGTTCGCGGTGCACAAATGAAAGAACCCAGGTACGATTTTCTCCCTCTTTCGCAGTTCGCGGCAGTACGATTTTTAGGGTTTTCAATTTTTTTTTTTCATTTTTGTTCATCGATTCTTCTCCAAATATGGGTTATTTTCACCTTGTTTGTTTCTCCCCTGTTTTCATGTGAACCACAAGAAGATTTTTTTGGGGTTTTTCAACATTTGGGGTTTTAATGTCTTTAAACTACAACATATGTTTGTTTGTATAGGAAAGAGTAATAAAACCTTAAAACTGAATGCTACAAGAAAGGTTAAGTACTATCATTGCTGGTATTCACATATTCTTATTTTAGATCCTCTGTTATCATCGAAAGGACATGAGACACATACATTTTCTATGACATGTATTATTTGTTGAAATTTAGAGTTAATTCTTTTGAATTTTGAGATGTCTTGTACTTCATATAATTTATTTCAGTTCAGTCTTATTAATGTATATATTTTCTTCTCCAACATATGTGGTGGGGTTTGTTTTTTATTAAGGTTTATTAATGTATATCAGTATCATTTTCATTTTTCTAACTTTGATATTTGGTGTGAGAGAAAATTATAACTTTTTGAAAATGAAACATTCATTGCTACAGATTCTGATTTGGACTTATCAAAAATTGTAGATTACAGTACATGTATGCTTAATAGTGCCAATTGCTTAATTGTCACATTTTAATTAATCTTGACAGTAGACACTTTTAGAGTATGAATGTTATGAATAAAAGCTAAAAGTAAAGAGGACATAGAGTTTTAAGTCATGGGACAGTAAAAATGACAGACTTGACTGAAATTATATTTTGCTTGTGATTATTTTTTGCATGTAATGGACTTTGTGTTTCTAATTGATTTTAATTGTCATATATTGCAGAATGATGGCTAAATATTACTTTAAGCTTAGGTTTGTACATGGTGATGACAAGTATATGATTAAGAAGGTTGATCCAGATAGTTACACATTCAAAGATTTACGTGGTGATTTCTGTGATAAGGTTGTTTCCAAGATTAAGAGGATTAGGGAAATGTTTATTATCGTTTAAGACTGAAATTGTTGGTTATGATAATGTAACAACTGTGGTGAGCAATGATGAAGAAGTTGAGGCTATGTTTCATATGAACAAGGGAAAAAAAATCATTGATATTTATGAGATGGTTGCAGTCACAAATCCTGGGAGTAAAGTATGCATGTAATTTGAAGAGTGGTATGATGATGAACACCCAGATATACCACAAGCACCTACTTTCAAGAGATTTTTTTTGGGGTTGAATGCTTTGAAAATGGGCTTTTTGGAAGGCTGCAGTCCTTTTTTGGGATTTGATGGTACTCATTTGAATGGGCCATATGGAGGTTGTTTGCTAGCAGCTATAGGATTGGATGGTAATAATGGATTGTATCCTGTGGCATTTGCTGTGGTGGAGATTGAAAATAGAGATAGTTGGGGCTGGTTTTTTCAGTGTATGGAATCATTTCTTGGTGGCTTTAATGATGATACTCCTTGGACATTCATGGCAGATAGACAAAAGGTTAAGTACTTGTACTTTCTAAGTTTGTTTGTTTGTTTGTTTCATTTACTATTTAAGTGACTAATCTCATTTAAAAATTTCAGGGCTTGGTGGAGTGTGTTAAAGAAATGTACCCTAATGTCATCAACAGGAAGTGTGTTAGGCACATCTTTGCAAATTATAGGAAATCATTTTCTGGTGCTGCTGTAATCAAGTACTTTTGGATGGCTGCCAGAGCATATAATGCTGCAACATTCAACTATGCTATGAATTCACTGAGAACAGGTAAGAAACCTGCTGCACATGATTGGTTGATGGAAATACCTGTTCAACAATGGTCTAGGCATGCCTATCATAGGGGTTTGAAGAATGACCAGATCACTAACAACTTCACTGAGTCTTTCAATAATTGGGTAGGTGACCTTAGGGGTAAACCAATACTAACTTTAGTAGATGGTTTAAGGACTAAGATGATGCATAGGATTCAAAAAAGAGCTGATAAGGGGATGGCGTGGACTAACACTGTCACAGAACATGTGGTTAGTGAGCTAAATAAGGTCAAAGAGGCATCCAATGCTTGCAATATTATGGCAGCTTGTGGTTCAGAGTTTCAGATTCAGGATGGAAATGTTCACTATCAATACCACTCCCAAACTTCCTAATATAAGAACCGATCCCAGAAAGACTAAAAGAAAATCATGTATTGGTCCAGGTAAATCCATTTGATTTTTTAGAAAAAAAAATAAATCGAAATATCTTGTGAACATTTCTGAAAGGACATGTGATTGTGTGGGGTGTGGGATCTTAGAGGAATACCATGTAAGCATACTGCAGTGGGAATAGAGCATACTAGAGCTAGACTTGAAGACTTCACAGATTATGTTTGGTCCAAAGAAAAGTATATGAAGGATTATAGTCATGGCATTAGACCAATCAGGCATGAGACATTTTGGCCCCCACAAACTACTTTACCTAGAACTGCATTACCACCAAATATAAAGAGGCAACCTGGTAGACCTAAGAAGCTCAGAAACAGAGAGGCTGGGGAGGAGAATCCAACTAGGAGACCTTCATCAGTGAAGTATAAAATTTGTGCATAACAAGAGGACATGTGCAAGAAGGAATAAAAAAAAAGGGAAAAGGAAAGGCAAAGATGGCACAAAATGTAAGTTATTTTTTCTGTTATGGTTAAATCTTCATATTGGGTTTCAACTCATAATTTTCACTTTTTTTGTTTACAGGATGCAACTGTAAATGCTGGCAATGCAAATTCTATTGGTGATGCAACTGTAAATGCAACTCCATTTTCCCAGCAGGTACATTTGAATCAATTTTTTTTTTTATATTGGAATGATAATCCTTACTTCATACTTCAATTATTATGATTAGGGTACTGGAAAGAAGAGGAAAAATGCATCAAAAGACCCTTCACAGGGTACTGGAAAGAAAAGGCAAACTGAGGCATCAACTAGTGCTGCCCCCAGACAGACAAGAAGTTCTACTGCTCTAAATGTATCATCTTCAGCTCCTCCAATCATGCTCAGCTCCTCCAAAGACTAGTACCTCTACAACAGGGGACAGGAAATCCAGCAAGGATTGATAGGTTTTTTTTGTGATGTTTTTGATGAAATGCAAATATTAGCATGCTTAGGTTGATATTTTGGTGTTTTTGGATTTATGATACTTGGGTGGTGTTGATATATTTTGTTATGATCTACTGGAATGATTGATAGGTTTTTTGTGATAGTTTGATGAAAAAATGCAAATATTTGCATGTTTTCATGTGCTGGAAAGTTGGTATGATGAAAAAATGCAAATATTGGCATTTTTAGGTTGATATTTTGGTGTTTTTGGTGAACTAATTTTTTGTTTTGCAAGTGTTGGTGGGTTGCTATTTTTGTATCCAGATTTGATCTAAATTAGTATTGAAAAATAGTTGATTTGTATTTTGATTCGTATTTTGCAAGTTTTGGTGGATTGGTGGATTGTTATTGGTGTAAAATAGTTGCATTGGATTGAACACATATGCATTGCATTACATTAGGGTGGAATATTACATTGATGGGAAAATACATAACATTTTGCATTATATTACACATGTTTTACACTCTAGAAAACATTCCTATTACTTGGCACATTAAGTATAACCCGAAAAGGGTTAAGTTTATGATCAACAACTTTCGAATTAAGTTCATGTCATCTTCGTTTTTGCCATTGCCATTGACTTCACTTGTTGGATGATTTCGACTTTGTGTTGGTGTTGGTGTACTAGTGGCTTCTTCTTCCCCAACATTAGCTCCAAAGCTTTGTCCCTCACCTTCAACGGGTTCACACCAATCCGTCCATCCATGGTCGGGGCAACAATAGAAAAGTCTTCCCGGATTTGAAGTCGAGTTTGCCACCATTATTGTTGTATTCTTGTGACACCATTCACGGCTACACTTCGATTTTCGATATTTAATGTACCCAACACTAGATTTTGAGGTGTGTGAAGACATAGTAATGTTGTGTGAAGGTTAATGCACAAAATGGTGCACAAATGGAGTCTATTTATAGGGAAAAAATGCCCCCAACGGTCATGACCAGCCTCCAACGGTCAAATTTTTCAAAAAACTGTCCCTGTTTGAATTATTACAAATACACCCCATTACAAATACACCCCCTCTAACATAAAATAAGTCACAAATACACCACTTGAGGGCATATATGTAAACTAAATAAAGTCAACATTTTGACCGAGGGTAAAACTGGAAAAACATTAAAATAAATTGATGACGTCATCCTCTGCCGTTAAAAATTGACGCCGTAAGGGGTCACCTTGTAATACTGTTTTGTCAAAGGGGGTGTCTAGGTAATTTTTCAAACAACGGGGTAAGTTCCTGTAATTAGGCCTAAACCCAGGGGGTGTCTAGGTAAATTTCCCTTTTTTTTTTATCTTTGAAGACACCCAAAGTGGTTATGATAGCGGGGCCCAAAATCCACAATTGCTGGATGAAGATGAAGATGAAGACTATAAATTAAGGGAGATTTTGATGATTTCCATAACATCATCAGCTAAGTAATGGAAGCTTAGTTAATCCCTCAGAAAATTTTGACCAAGAAAAAAAACAATTAGAAGGGTCAAAACTTATGGTCTAAAAGATCACTGATCCGCTGCTGAAAAAAGAAATCAGATTGGTGAATTTCAGCCGACTCAAATCAGACGAGAGACTTCAATCAGCTGAGTGAAAGTGATCAGCAAGTCACCCCAACGGTAATAAATGCACTTGAAGTAATAAATGTTGAAGATGAAGGGTATTAATGACATATGGTTGAAGAAGAACCTCGTATCAGCCGGGTGCATTTAATGCGACTGACAGAGAAGTACAGCAGAATGCATAGTGCACAGTCGCAGGTAGCCGTTCCTAAGAAACATGGACAAAGGCTCGAGAAATCAGTTATGTCTTCCTTCAACGAACATAATTCAAATCTCGAGTATAAATAAAGAGTGTTTGAAGAGTTAGAGACGTCGGCATTTCTAATGTGAGATACTTTGATTCAAGCCTTCCTTGAGATAACTTGTCAGAAAGTGACATGTGGCTTAATTTAATTTAATTTTTAATAGTTTAATATGTGAATTACAAGTTTACCCTTATTAATAAACAAATGTATCTAGTTTTAATTCATATAGTTCCCACGATCATTTCTCAACTCTCTCTCTCTACTGATACTGAAAATTGACTAATCTAGAGTCTTTGTGCTAAAATTAAATACGCCGCCGCGTCGGAGTAAGATCTGCCGGAGACAAAAAGAACTGGCCATTTTATTATGCAATTGATTGGCATAAGAGTGGGTGGTTGATCTATTTTGAGGATTCGGGTGGTTGGGAGAAAAAAATTGTTGAGAGGAACAGGAGATTGTTTTGAAGAAAAATTAGTTTTACGCTAATATATTTTTCTTTTATATAAGGGTATTATCATCATTGTGATTTTACAACATTTTATTGTACATGTGCAAAATTATCATAATTATTTGTACAGTTGCACAAATATTAACGATCTAGATCTACTTTTTTTAAATTTGAAAGCTCAGATTGACATATCTCAAGAAATGTCACCTATCATGGAATCTTATTTTAGAAGTGGGGTAGAGACGTGTGAGACACAACACAACTGAGAGCATTCGAAACAGAATTCTTGTAAGTCTCAAACTCAACAACAGAGCACTCATCTGCCTAGTCATCTATTGACGAAAACGAGTTGAAGATCAAAGCTGAATACATTTTTTTGAGTGATTCTGCAATAGAGAGTGTTGTGAGAAGTCGATATCCATCATAGTGAGTGATATTACTTTGGAGAATAGGTTTTCTTTGTGATCCCCTATCACGAACTTGGGGTCAGTTCATTTGTTGTTTGACGCAAGCAGATTATATTGTAATCTCTGTTATTATAGTATAACCCAAGATCTGTGTGACTTGGAAGAGTGGATTAAAAGATTTATATCCATATAACCACTATAAAAATTCAAGTGTTTTACCTTTGCATTGTTTTCTTGCATATTTTCAAAGCATACCAAAACATTTAAGAAAACTATTTAAAAGATTAAAAAAAAAAAAAAAAAAAAGTAGTTTGTAAAATAGGGGATAAATCTTTTAAGTTAAGAACGTTTAGTTGTGAAAAACACTTTGCAAAATCCGCTGCAAGTAACCTGCCTTAAACTCATATTTTATTAAATCAGTTAAGTCTTTTGAAGAAAAGTGGTCTACTCTGTTGTTCAAAGATTTGTGCGAGATCAGCTTAGTTTACTTATAATTTTTTATCAGCTTAGTCTGTTCAAAGAAAAGTTGTAGAAATTTTAAGTCAAAATTTTCAGAGGTCTATTCACCCTCCTCCTCCCCCTCTCTTTTTAGACCTCATCTGACCACTTGAGACTAACAACAATTGACCAAAAGTTATTTTGATCTTTGTCCTAAATGTGTTTTTAAAAACTTTCAAAAGTCCGAAATTGATTTTGGAAACTCTTACCATTATGCGAAACTCAACCACGATAAAGATAGTTAAATCAATGGTAAGTTTCGTAGACCGGAATAGACATTTTTAAGGACATTTCTCAAGCTATAAATATCTTTTAACATAGTAATTCCATAATCCTATAATCAAATATATATTTTCGTTTTGGGTTATTGAATTTTAAAGGAAATTAATTAAATAAGAAATCTTGATTATGTAATTTAGTAATTGAAAATACAACTTATATATATTGCATATATTTCGACGAGCTAATGACAAATTACATTCTGTAATTTGGATAATGTTAAATTTACCATCATATGATTTAAAAATGAACAAATTTTTAAAATTTCGGGCCAATTTTAAAATTGGGTCTCAATGTGGTTAAAAATTACCAACGAAATTAAAGTTATGACACCAAATGTGCCATTCTGATAAGATGTGGGGGTAGGAACACCAGTAACCTTAAGTTGTGGCAACAAAAATTAAATAATCCCTAAAATAAATCGTGAAATTGGAATATTGCAACGAGACTAAACGCAGTCCGACCTCTGCTATAATCATAGATCAAAATTTCTATAGGTTTCCACCGAAAATTTCAAAAAGTTTATATTTTTGAGTTAATTGAAATGAAAATGTAGTGCAGTTTCTACCTCAAAATAATTCTTTGATTTACAGTTTTTTCAAATGTTTCTTAAAAATTTCGAGAAAATTCGATAATTTCTGAAAAAGTTTCTATTTAATTGACCGAAACATCGAAATTTAAATCCATGGGTATATTTCTTACGGAAATGTAGTGTAGTTTCTATTTCACCACATTTCTTTGATATACAATTTTTTCAAATTTTCTCGTAAATTTTTGAAAAAGTACACAAAATTTATTGAAAAGTTTCTAATATTTAATTGGTCGAAACTTAAATCCGTGGATATATTCTTACATTCGATTACTATTTACTTTGGTCCATGATGAATGGCATTTTTTTAGTGTGTTAATATAATAATAAAGGATGTTCAGGTGTCAAAGTTAAACAAATGTCTTCAATGTGTAGTCAAGTAGGTCAATCAAATTTTACTTCAAATTTGGGAATCTAACCTGTAATCAAAGAAGATTGTGTGAGGGAATGTCGGTGGTGACCCGACGATAACCCTTTGATGCCTAAGTAAGTATCAAGATAAGAGAAGGTAATCGGAGTTCTAAGGTGCAGTCTTTTGTGCATACCTCTAGGTGTATTAATGAGGGGCTTTATAATTGTAGAGTTAGTCCACCGGGTCTAGTAAGCCGGATTCGGGTCATACGGGTATAGATGCACCGATTTGATTGTAACGGGGCAGAATCCGAGATTTGAGGTTAATAACTCGTCTTGATAAGGGCAATCTAGTCTACATGCATCGTGATAAACTTATCGATGTCCCCAATAGTTTATTATAAGGATATCGACACATAAGATGTAACATCGATGACTATCTCCATGGATGAGTGTTGATATTGAGTACTGTTGGATGAAGATGAAGATCGAAGGACAAGGAAGTTAGAAGTTAAGGGGAGATTTTGATTATTTCCAAAATATCTTAATCAGCTAAGTAAGAAATGCTTAGTAAAGTCCCTTAGAAGAATTTTGATCAACTCTAAAGACAAATCAGACAAGTCAGAATTCAGAATGGTCCAAAAGACTACTGATCTGCTGCTGAAAGAAGAAAATCAGTTTGGTGAAAATCAGCCGATTCAAATCAGATTTGTTCAAGTTTGGGATCAGCTCATTATATCATCAGATGAGTGATTCTGATATCAGCAAAGTGAAGACGATCATGAAGTCTCTCCAACGGTAATAAATGCACTTGGAGTAATAAATGCTGAAGAAGGAGGGTATTTATGGCAAATGATTGAAGAAATCCTCGTATCAGCTCGGTGCATTTAATGCTGCTGACAGAAAGTACTGTTGACAGTACTGTAGCAGTAGAGAGAGCCGTTTGCAGAGTTTAAGGACCAGTACTCGAGGCAATTTGAATTATGTCTTTTCTTCAACGGACATTTTTCAAATCAAGAGTATAAATAGTTCGCGAGTTTGAGAGAAAAAGAGATACGACACAATTGAGATCAATCATGCGAAGCAAAAATCTTCTAAGTCTCAAAAACTCAAGAACAACTCACTAGTCTGCCGAAGTTATTTGTTAACTGAATCTAGTTGAAGTCAAAAGAAAAATAATTTTCTGAGTGAATCTGTTATTGTAGAGTGTTGTGAGAAGTAGATATCTATCTAAGTGAGTGATATTACTTCAGAGGGTAGTCGTTTCTTAGTGATTTCCTGCTGTGAACTTACGGCTCATCATTTGTTGTAGAGCGTAAGCCGAGTATAATGTAAACTGTGTGTTTATAGTATAACCCAAGATCTAAGTGACTTGGAAGAGTGGACTAAATGATTTTTATCCATATAACCACTATAAAAATTCTTTGTGTTTTAACTTGCATAATTTTCTTGCATATCTTCAAAGTTGCATTAAACACTTTAAAAAACTGTTGAAAAGATTTTAAAAAGGAGTTTGTTAAAACTGGGGTTAAAATCTTTATAAAACTTAGTTTACTTGTGAAAAACACTTTTAAACATCCACTGCAAGTATTTTGTTCTTAAAACTGATTTTACTAAAATCAGCTAAGTACTTCTCTGAAGAGTGGTCAACTCTGCTGCTCAAACTTTGTGTGCGAACAGCTTGGTCAACTTACTGTTCAAAGATCAGCTTAGTCTGCTAACAGTTAAATGAAAAGTTTTTAAGTCAAAATTTTAAGAGGTCTAATCACCCCCCCTCCCCTCTAGACCTCATCTGACCACTTGGGATCAACAAGTACTTATCTGACATGCTAATGAGAAGATTCTTGATAGTTGTGAGCCTTATATAGTATGTCTTTAGTTGTATTTTATATTATTTTGACTATCACGTATGAGTGAAGAAGACTTGGTAAAGCAGTCCACGAGTAGGAATATTAGATCAAATATGATTATTTTGAGTTATGAGTTAAGAGAGGACATTTTTGTATTGTTTCGTAATACTGAAATATGTCTTCTAAATGACGTTTCTTTGGCCAAAATTATGTCTTCTTTGTTATTGTATTGTTTTAACTTGAGAACTAAAGAATATTCAAATCATGGTAGAAATATTGTATCGAGTGATAAATATTAAATTTGGGAAATAGTTGAATTCAAAATTACTGTTTAATTGGCAAATAAAAGAAAAATCTATTATTTTTATTAACAAAATACCCCATATTAAATTCCTTCGTAAGTCGATAAGGAGGTTAACTTCAATTTTTTAAGTGAATATAGAGGTTATTGCCAATCTTTAAAATTACTGTAGAATTATATTCTTATAATTTCTTAATGGAGTATAATTTTAATTTTTCCTACAAAATACATTCCTTCATAAGGGGGGATTTCTGCTAAAAAAAATATCACAGTGAGGTTTTTACTAGTTAAAATAACACACAAACATTTTTAATAATTTATAAAATAAAATGGATATATTTGCATTATAGTCTTTGGAAATATTATTATAATATGAAAATAAAGTTACTTTGCAACTCTAATTTTATGTTTCCTCAAGTACATTTCTAGGTTATTTATTTTAATCAATATGTATTCTATGATGAAAAATATTTATGTGGAAACTAGATAAATTAATAATTGCAAACCCAATCCTAGGGCAGTATACTATGATGAAAAATATTTCTGCGGAAACTAGATAAATTAGTAATTGCAAACCCAATCCTAGGGCAGGGGCAGAGCTCCGGAGCTCTCCTCTCCCCACCTCAGACCCTGCCTATTTAAAACCAATCATGGAGCTCGTTACTCCATTTAATCTCAACTTAATTATTTCACATTCTCACCATAATAATAATAATAAATGTGATATAACCATAATAGTCAAATGTAATTTACACTTTGACGGATTTTCTGACGCAAATAAATATTTATATTATAAAAATAAGTAAATATAATGGCCATTCAACGGAACTCACGTCATTATTCAACACTGCTTAGGCATTACTAGACATGTACTTGGACCCAATGCAGATGTAATCATGACTATGACTGGATTTGGACTTGAACCGGAGCAATCCATACCAAGCTTGAACTAGAACTTTTTTTTGGGGCTAAACCATTTTCTTTTCTTTTTCGTAGAGTGCATTAGCCCTACCTACATACTACATATATAGTATTCTGAGAAAAATCCAAATCTTAGGCTGAGTTTTTTCTAAACCAAATTAACCAAAATTCATACAGAAAAATCCAAAAACCCGAAATCACCACAAAAACACTCTTATTCTCCTAAAAAATTGATAATAATTCCCCTTACTATTATTTAAAATTGGCAATAATCTAATCATTCAATTAAAAGAATGATAATAACCAAACTATTGACTTTTGAGGGCATCAAATGGAATTTTTTGTTAACAAAAAAAAAAAACACATGTAGATTTTCGTTAATAAAAATAACAAGGGAAGAATTTTTTTCAATTTGAGTATTTTTGCATTTAGCTCTTCCAAATAAAATAAAATAAAATAAAAATAAATTAAGAAGTAATTAATGTTCCAATAAATATATATAGTCATATGTATTAAATCGCTTAGGCTTAGCCATATCCAGCGATCCCCCTACATCCGGATGTAGATTTCCTGTCCTATTTGGTTGTCCCAAATTGTGTCCCATTCGTAATTGAATGACACGTGTCCATCTCCATTATATAACACCTCACGCGATTACATTCTCTTACCGGCCCGTCTCCATCTCTATACAACTGCTACTGTAATTCTAATCAATTTCAATGGATTGAATTTGAAAAAACAGTAATGTTCGTCAAAATGATTTTAAGAAAACAACCTATCCAAATTAATCGATGTTCATCAGATTTCTTTTTATTTGATGAATAAACTTTGAAATACAGTACATTTGAGATTTTTTTTCTTTGATGAATAAACTTGAAAACATAGTCAATATATTTTGAATTAATGAAAGTTCAATTTGAACGAATTAATCCCAAAAACCTGTAATTTATATTTTGATAGTCAGGGGCGTTGTTCACGACATCACTACCACATTTGTATACCTAATCAGACTGTTCTAATTTGCTTTGTTGGTCCCAAGTGGTCAGAAGAGGTTTAGAGGGGGGGGGGGGTGAATAAACCTCTTTAAAAATTTTCTTCAAATTTAACTTTAAAACTTTCACTTTAACTGAACAGACTAAGTTGATCAGATTAGTTAGTTGCAATTTTGTTCGCGAACAAATCTTTGAACAGCCTTGTTGACCACTCGTCTGATTGTTACTTAGCTGATTTTGCCAAAATCAGTTTTAATACTTAGAGTACTTGCAGCGGATTTTCAAAGTGTTTTTCACAAGTAATCTCAGTAGTTTGAAAAATGTTTCCCCAGTTTTATAAACTCCTTTAAATTCTTTTTCAAACAGTTAAGTTAATGTGTTTTATGCAAACAGAAAATATGCAAGTAAAATGCAAACAAAAACACAAGCAATTTTTATAGTGGTTATATGGATTTGAATATCCTTTAGTCCACTCTTCCAAGTCACACAGATCTTGGGTTATACTATAGTCACTAAGTTTACAGTATACTCTGCTTGCGCCAATCAACAAATGAAACGGCCACAAGTGCGCAGTAAGAAATCACAAAGAAATCCTACTTCTCTGAAGTAATATCACTCACTTAGACGGATATCTACTTCTCACAACACTCTCGATTACAAAATCACTCAGAAGATGTATTTTTCTTGATTCTTCAACTCTGCTTTCGTCAACAAATGACTCGGCTGATGAGTGAGCTGTTCTTGAGACTTAAAGAATTTTGCTTCGGAAATTTCTCTCAGAAAGTGTGTTGCTTCTTTCTTCTTCGTCTCTTTCAGCTATTTATACTTGAGGATTGAAAAATGTCCGTTGAAGAGAGACAAGATTCAAATTCCTCGAGTACTGGTCCTTAAAATCCGCGAACGGCTCTTTTGCAGTCTGACCGTACTATGAACAGTACTATTCTGCAGGCAGCATTAAATGCACCCAGCTGATGCGAAGCATTTCTTCAATCATTTGTCTTTAATAACCTTGTACTTCAGCATTTATTACTCCAAGGGGCATTTATTACCGTTGGGAACACTTCATGATCTTTTTCACCTAGCTGACGAAAGTACACGTCTGATGGCGAACTCGGCTGATCTCAAACTTGAACAAATCTGATTTGAGTCGGCTGATCTTCATCAGTCTGATAACTTTACTTTGTTGGAATATGCCTTGATTGTCAATACAACAGAGTGCGGAAATTAAAATTTTTCAAGGCACACCCACAGATCCCATAATAAAATCTCCAAGTTATATATACGAAAGACATAAAACAAAGCACAGAAATAATCTAACAAAGGGGGTTTTCGATTCTTACCTCACCACAGGCAAGGTGGTGGAAACCTCCAACTCTGATTCTGAACTCTGATTAAGGTTCTGGTTCACTGGAGTGATCCAAGTGTCTCACCTCCAGAGAAAAGTCCACACCAACTGGATTATGATGACACCTCTTAGTCTTAGGCTCAGAACTAGATCTAAGAGGCTTGTTGATGAAGGATTGTGCAGATCTATTTGACAGATCAAAATTCTGCACAAAAGGAATAAGGGAGAAGATATGCGGCGGCGGCACTAGGGCTTTCACGGCGGTGTTACGGCAGCACACGGCGGCGGCGCTAGGGCTTGGGCGGCGCAGGGTGGGGCGGATTTCCTAGGGCAAGAGAAGACTAAGGTTTTTGCTTAGGTGCTTATTCTCTGAGTTCTGTCAGAACTCTATTTATAAGCACTCCTCAAGTCCTAGGGTTACAAGATTCCTAATGGGCTTAGGAGTCTATCTCTTGCAAGCCCACCTTAATTTAATTAATTACTTAATTAAATATTCAGCCCATATTAATTAATTACTTAATTAATATTTAGTTTAATTAATCAATTGTCATTTAAATCAATTAAATCAATTAATTAATTTATCTCCCACTTGAATTAACACTTTAATTCACTTAATTGATTTAATTACTTTTAAATCAATTAATTCCTTTTATATTCCTACAGAACAGTCACCGTCCAATTGTATTGTGTGTGACCCTCTGGGTTCACCATCAATTGGCAGCAGGCTCACGAAACCTCGTGATTTAATTTATGAACAATAAATTGCTCCGATCAATTAAACTACCTTTAATTGACCACTCCTAGAATCAGTTCCTCTACTAACTCAGGAGTACCCACACTTCATGGTCGATGTCTAGCCACAAGCCCATGAAGCCCAACATCAGGTGAATTGATATTTAGTGAACCTCACCTCATATAATTACCATGTACATACGGTCCTTCTGTCGACCAATTTCCCGATCAAGACTTAGGGTGTGTGAATTGATCGGCACCTCTAAATTTGTCTCGATAACTATACTTTCTAATTCAGGATAATGTTCCAGTGTGACTGCCTAATTTGGAAACCCCTTTCCAAATCCGTCACCGACTACGGCCGTAGATTCATTGGAAACATTATCTAAGAATCGTATAGGAAATATTCTCATCCATTACGATGAGTCAACAGATTCCATCTTGGTACTAACCACTCGCGTACATGTCCATACGCACCCAACCTAGGCATTTTTATGACCAAGCTAAGTGGCCTATACCTAGATCTAAGTATGCACTTTCATGCACCGAATTCGCCCTAGCACCTCAAGTCATAGGACTAAATCGTACACTATTATAATCCTTTGAGAAACATCCCATCACCGATATGCGTCATGCGCTTCCACAATGGGTTTCTCTGTTCGGGTCGTTCGATGCATTCGATCCTCCATCGAATCACCTAGTCATATGCACTGGCCTCAAATGCCTTGTTCATGAAACTACAACAAATTCACTCCGTGTGAATCATGCATAATCGTACAAGTCTTGACGATTCACTCGATACCCCGTCTCGATATGAATCTATGACTTGGAACATTTTCGAGATCACGACCTTTGAGACTGTTTCATGATAAGTGCACTCAGTACTGAAGTGTATAGTCCCATAGTCATGAGTGATCTCAGGGTTTCAACCAATCGCTTAAATGTATTCGCGAGAGATGAAGTTGGCCATTGTTTATCCTTATACACATATAAATAAACGTGCGTATTAAGTCATTTATACTAAAGAAAGATAATGATAGTTTCACTACAAGCTAAATATATTGGCTTGCAGGGCACTATTCCATCAATCTCCCACTTGCCCTAAAGCCAATCACGAACGTTTCTAGGACCCATCTTTCTAGAGATGTTCTTCGAACTCATTTCATGATATAGCCTCTTTTAGTGGATCCGCTAAGTTGTCTTCCGAGTAGACGCGATCCATTACGCGCGTTAACTCTACCAATGAATTTTCTAATCAAATGGTACTTTTCTTTCAATTATGTTTAGATTTCTGGTAAGATCTCGAATGCTTTGCTTTGACAATAGCTCCAATGTTATCATAGAAGATAACCATGAGCTTCGCAATGCTAGGCACTACATCCAACCATAGGATGAAGTTTTATATCTAAACACTTTCTTAAGCCGCATTTAATGCTACATTTAATGCTGCAATATATCTTGCTTCAGTGGTTTGAATGGTTACGGTGATTTGCTTGGAACCCTTTCAAATTTACCGTTACCCCATTGAGGCAAGACATGTATCCAAAAATGGATATATCTAATTCATCCACATCAGACTGAAAATTCGAATCAGTGAATCCTTCGAGTTTTAATTCTCCACTACCACCGTGGACCAAGAACAAATCCTTAGTCTTTGTCAAGAGTTTAAGGATATCTTTTACGGTGGTCCAGTACTTCTTCACTGGAGTTTGACTAGCAACTGCTCGCGACACTTGAGCATGTTCTACGTCTGGTCTAGTACATAGTAAAGCATGCCACATGCAACCTTTTGTTTGAAACATAAGGTATTTGAGACATCCTCCTTTGTTCTCATTTGATGTAGGGCACATCAATTTTGGATCAAGGCATACGAGTCTCACTGGAAGCAATCCTTTCTTGGATTCTTCATACTGAATATTTCCAGTATTGATTCTATGTACTTAGATTTAGAGAGTGTCAGCATCTTTTTCTGATCTATTCTATAGATACGTATCTCAATACGCAAGATGCTTCTCCTAAATCTTTCATGGAGAATTGCATGGACAATCATGCTTTCGTCTGTGCTAATATTCTGATATCATCCCTGATAACCAGAATATTATCGACATATAAAATATGAGCTTCATCGTGCTCCCACTAATCCTTTTGTACACTCATGTTTCATACTCGTTTTGATGAAGTCAAATGTCTTGATTATCTCATCAGAACAAATGTGAATCTAAATGGATTCAGACATTGCTAATGGGAAAAAGGTTTCATCAAAGTCTGTTCCAGATCATTGTGAATAGCCTTTTTACCACTAGTCAATTCTTAGAGGCAACACCTCTCCATTCATTCCAAGTTTGAAGATCCATTTATAACTTATAACCAACTTATAGGGATAAATCCCTTAGGTGGATCAATCAAGGTTATACCTTGTTGGAATGGATGGGATCCATTTTGGTTTACATGGCTTTGAGCCATGTACCCAAGTCTATGTCTGACATCGCTTCTTGATAGGTCTTTGGATCACTTTCCACATCCTCGTATTCGTGAATGAAACCAAATCGCTCTGGCTCCTTATGAATTCGATCAGACATTCGAAGAGTAGGTGTACAAGTAGATTTAGTAAATTCTGGATTAACTCCCACTGTTTGCGGGGATGGGTCCAAATCTTGGACTTCATCAAGTTCCATGACGTTTCCATTTCCTTTGACGAGAAATTCATCAACAGAGGAATGGGTATCTAGGAGAAACGATTGTTTCTCATTGTCGTGGAACAGGTATCCAATGGATTTCGTTGGATACCCCACAATTATATACAAATTGGATCTACTAGCCAATTTATCTCCTTTCTCGTTTCTACCATTGGCAGGAGATCTCCATGCTCAGAGGTAAGAGCACAAAGGTACTTTGCCATACCTTTCTTGGTAAAGCTTTGTAGGCACGAACTTTGAAGGTACTTTGCTTAGTATCTTTGATGCAGTCAGGAGCACTAACCCCTAGAATGCATAAAGAAGCTTTCACAAAACTCAATATGGATCGAACAATGCATAACAATGTTAGATTCCATCTCTTTAGACACTTCAATAAGTTGAGGCGTCTTAAGAGGAGTTTGTTGTATGAGAATCTCATTCTCATTAAGATAATTGAGGAATCCTTGACAAGTATTTGCTATCTCAACTAGATCGAATGGTCGCATTACTTTGTCTTTGTTGATTCTCTACTTCGCATCGAAATACCTTGAAAGGTTTTTCGGATTTGAATCTCACTAGATTCATTTTCCACTAAAGACCAGGGTCTTTAGTAAAAAGGTACGAAGTATGAGTAATCTCCTCTCACAGTAACCTTTAGTGATCCATACTCATGGATTAAATTCAGATTTTATTTGGTTCGCTCTTGATTCCCTGTGACGGGAGATCTGGTCATCTCTCCTTTGAGACATGATTCGCAGGTTGGAAGTTCATCCAAGTTCTATTTTTCAAGAAGCTTAGGTGAAACCAACTTTTGAATCCTACTCTTGGAGATGTTTCCAAGTCCAGCGTACCAAAGTTATGGATTATTATCTTTGCATTAATTTGAACTTCACACATTAATTCAATAAAATTGAGTTAATGGTTTAGTTCAATTAATTTGCTTCCTTTCAATTAACTTCTTTAATTGAATCCTTTTCCTTTTCAATTAACCCTTTAATTGAAACGTTGCTTAATTAATTAGATCATCTAATCAATTAAACACATTAGTGCCTTTCTTAGATGCAGTGGGATAATTCGACTTATAGGCTACTTGCGTTCTTTTGACTACCTTTATGGTCGAATTAGAAGAGAATAAATTCCTCTTTATTTTACTCTTCTTTGACTTTGCAGTCCATGAAGTGTAAACGATCATGACAGGTCTATCCTATTTGCCTTTAACCAATTCTTTGGTTGATTCATGAAATGTGATCAACTTATCAAATAAGATCAGTTTGTTTCAAGAGTCATTTGAATGAGCGGGAGGAGAATTTAGGAGGAATTTAATGTTAAGATCACTTGCAGGCTTACGTTTAATCGATCCAGTTTTTAGCTAGATTGATAAAACAAAGACAGTGATTCTTGACACTAGTTCCTTTATTATTCTCGAGTTTTGAAACAATTCCTTAGAAGTCTCGAATCATATTGATTCAAAACTACTCCTCAAAACAAGCTTTTTGAGGTGGAGGTTTGTTTCAGAAGATAGGTCCTCAAAACGGGCCTTTTGAGGTGGAAGCTTCAGACATGCTCCTCATGTTGCTTCCATAGCTCTTTCAATCTTGATGCTTATTTTAGGAAACGATCATTTAAGATTCCCATACTCTATAGGTGATTCGTTTCACTTTTGAGATTCATCCATATATGAGAAACGATCATTAATATTCCCATATTCTACGGGTGATTCGTTTCTTATATTTTAACTTATCTCATAAGCGCATAAGGCATAGGATTGTCATTTAAGAACATCATTCCACTTTTGGAATTCAAGACAATTCTCAAGTTTCTTGCCTAGTCGATATTTTAATCCAGCTATTTTATTAGTCGAGGATAAATAGTAAAATGGATAATTACTGATATCTCAGTATCTAATTTAAAGAGAAGACAAACATTCAGTGGATTAGTTAATGAATAATACTTATAATCTACGAAGGTTGGACTTTCTATCGTAGAAGTTCTCCCACTATTTTATCGAAACAATTACCCCTTCAATTGTTCGGGAAATTCTATTTCCTAGTAGGTCTTGACGTCCCAGCGGCAATTAATTGCACCCACGACTCGTGGCCATACAACCAATTCCCCAGGTAGGCATACTTATTGCCAATTGTGTTACCCCACAACCTTCAAGCTATTTTGCCTCGATTTTCGCACCTATCTAGCACTGCTACATCATAGATGTTACTCCTCGTTTAAGTCTGACCCAGTCAATCTTGATGAGCAACAGGCCCGGTCATGAAATCCCCGTAACTAGTTATCGGTCGATTTTCACATCCCGACAAGTTCCCACCCTTGTCTTGTTTAGTTAAAAACAAGAATCGAGGAATTTCGTGTATTGTCCCTTTCTTCGACTCGGGTGCCAGACTCTGGATCACCTCTATCGATAAGTAGACAACATACACTAGTCCCTATTGATGGAAGGCTTGGATCTATAAAACTTCATTTTATAGTTTACCCAATATGACTTAATATTTTATTTCGAGAGGGGTATTTCTGGTTTGAAAGTTATACTAACTCTCCTCGAGATCTCACCGCTTCATTTATGCTTTATCTTTTATTACGATCTAGATTCTAGCGGGTAGCCAAATATAAATCGACAAATAAATAAAAGCCATACAAGCCTAGCATGCATTCTACCACAATATGTTTTCGATCGGGAGCCTCCTATGTGGGCCATCATCGAGCCATTGATGTTGGCCCTATTGGTCAATCTAAAGGGTTCTCAAACAGGCCTATGCTATTACATTAATCACCATGCATACATGGCCTTCATATCTCCTTGGGCTCCCATCTTGCTTGTAACGGGCCTCCATCCTAGACTAGGAAAGCATTAAAACCCTATTCTATTACAAAGCCTCAAAATTGGCCCAAAAAACATTAAAAGGCTCGCAGGCCTTAATAAAAACCAAACATTAAATTAAACCAATCACATCTACCCTAAGGTCAAAGCTCGGCTCGATCGAAAACCACGTAAACAGTTCACGTAGAGCAAGAAACATGTAAACGACATTTTACTTTCTCCTTTCTTTAATTTTAAAACATCCTTTTAAAACTAACTTCCATTGATTCTTACTTTTAGTCACTACTAATTATGACAAAATAAACTTTCGGGTAAACAAAATAAACTTTCCTGCTGAAAATCAGATTCTGTTTTTCAACTTTTAAAAAATTGCATTTTCGGCCCCTCAATTTTCAAAAATTGCACTTTGACCCCAAAAACTTTTAAAAAGTTACAAAAACACCCAAAGCAGTTTCGGCCAGCATTCCAGAAAATAAATTTTGAATTCTGAAAATTTTTGATTTTTCCAAACAGATCCTTGAAGTTTCGGTAATTGCAAAACAGTCCCTAAACTTTCGGAAATTACAAAATGACCCAAAAAGCGTGCGACCAGTTTGCGAAAATAGTCCAGAATTTTTGAAATTTCCAGATTCTAAAATTTTGAATTTTTAAGCCCTTTAAAACCCTAGTTTGCGATTTTGCCCAAAGAGTCCTGAAGTTTTCAAAAACTATGAAAACGCTATAGATCTGAAAAACAGTTTTACCCAATTGTAGATCTAGTCATAACAAGTAAGAATCAATCGACAGAACATAATTATCATGCGTTTTAATATACATAATTAAACATATAATATAAACACATATTATGTTCAAGCCTTTCGTATAATAATCATGGAGTTGGCTCTGATACCACTGTTGGAATATGCCTTGATTGTCAATACAACAGAGTGCGGAAATTAAAATTTTTCAAGGCACACCCACAGATCCCATAATAAAATCTCCAAGTTATATATACGAAAAACATAAAACAAAGCACAGAAATAATCTAACAAAGGGGGTTTTCGATTCTTACCTCACCACAGGCAAGGTGGTGGAAACCTCCAACTCTGATTCTGAACTCTGATTAAGGTTCTGGTTCACTGGAGTGATCCAAGTGTCTCACCTCCAGAGAAAAGTCCACACCAACTGGATTATGATGACACCTCTTAGTCTTAGGCTCAGAACTAGATCTAAGAGGCTTGTTGATGAAGGATTGTGCAGATCTATTTGACAGATCAAAATTCTGCACAAAAGGAATAAGGGAGAAGATATGCGGCGGCGGCACTAGGGCTTTCACGGCGGTGTTACGGCAGCACACGGCGGCGGCGCTAGGGCTTGGGCGGCGCAGGGTGGGGCGGATTTCCTAGGGCAAGAGAAGACTAAGGTTTTTGCTTAGGTGCTTATTCTCTGAGTTCTGTCAGAACTCTATTTATAAGCACTCCTCAAGTCCTAGGGTTACAAGATTCCTAATGGGCTTAGGAGTCTATCTCTTGCAAGCCCACCTTAATTTAATTAATTACTTAATTAAATATTCAGCCCATATTAATTAATTACTTAATTAATATTTAGTTTAATTAATCAATTGTCATTTAAATCAATTAAATCAATTAATTAATTTATCTCCCACTTGAATTAACACTTTAATTCACTTAATTGATTTAATTACTTTTAAATCAATTAATTCCTTTTATATTCCTACAGAACAGTCACCGTCCAATTGTATTGTGTGTGACCCTCTGGGTTCACCATCAATTGGCAGCAGGCTCACGAAACCTCGTGATTTAATTTATGAACAATAAATTGCTCCGATCAATTAAACTACCTTTAATTGACCACTCCTAGAATCAGTTCCTCTACTAACTCAGGAGTACCCACACTTCATGGTCGATGTCTAGCCACAAGCCCATGAAGCCCAACATCAGGTGAATTGATATTTAGTGAACCTCACCTCATATAATTACCATGTACATACGGTCCTTCTGTCGACCAATTTCCCGATCAAGACTTAGGGTGTGTGAATTGATCGGCACCTCTAAATTTGTCTCGATAACTATACTTTCTAATTCAGGATAATGTTCCAGTGTGACTGCCTAATTTGGAAACCCCTTTCCAAATCCGTCACCGACTACGGCCGTAGATTCATTGGAAACATTATCTAAGAATCGTATAGGAAATATTCTCATCCATTACGATGAGTCAACAGATTCCATCTTGGTACTAACCACTCGCGTACATGTCCATACGCACCCAACCTAGGCATTTTTATGACCAAGCTAAGTGGCCTATACCTAGATCTAAGTACGCACTTTCATGCACCGAATTCGCCCTAGCACCTCAAGTCATAGGACTAAATCGTACACTATTATAATCCTTTGAGAAACATCCCATCACCGATATGCGTCATGCGCTTCCACAATGGGTTTCTCTGTTCGGGTCGTTCGATGCATTCGATCCTCCATCGAATCACCTAGTCATATGCACTGGCCTCAAATGCCTTGTTCATGAAACTACAACAAATTCACTCCGTGTGAATCATGCATAATCGTACAAGTCTTGACGATTCACTCGATACCCCGTCTCGATATGAATCTATGACTTGGAACATTTTCGAGATCACGACCTTTGAGACTGTTTCATGATAAGTGCACTCAGTACTGAAGTGTATAGTCCCATAGTCATGAGTGATCTCAGGGTTTCAACCAATCGCTTAAATGTATTCGCGAGAGATGAAGTTGGCCATTGTTTATCCTTATACACATATAAATAAACGTGCGTATTAAGTCATTTATACTAAAGAAAGATAATGATAGTTTCACTACAAGCTAAATATATTGGCTTGCAGGGCACTATTCCATCAATCTTCAGCAGATCAGAAGTCTTGGACCTTGAGATTTTGACTCTTCTGATGTCTTCATTACTTAGTCAAAAATTCTTCTAAGGGATCATCAGCTAAGTTACTCCATACTTAGCCAATCTTGAAGTTTTGGAATCCTTCAAAACCTCCCTTTACAAATTGTCTTCAGAGCCTTCATCTTCATCCTTATCCAACAATTTCCCCCTTTTTGATGATGACAAAACTTCAGCTAAGTACCTGTTAAATACCTAAGCTAAAGAATGTAATCCTCAAAATTTTCTGAGATAGAAAAAGTTTATTGGATTGAACTTGAATTTTCATTAATATTGAAAAAGAGTTACAAGGTACAAGTTCATCAGATGAGATTTCTGAAGAATAGATAGAAGTGAACTGATTACAATGAGTTTATAATTTCTAACTATCAGCTTCTTCATCTGATCCTTCAAGCTCTTCTACATATTCATAAGATGACTCTTCGTCATCTTCTTCATCAGCTTCTTCTTCCAAGATTGCTTTGGCAGCTTCCATCTTCTCTTTGAGTTGCTGCTCTTTAATCAGCTCCATTGCTTTCTTGGCAGATTCAGTCTCCTTGTACTTGGTAGTTTCTTTTTCAATCTTTTCTTCTTCTTCTTCTACCTTTCCAAGTTTTTCTTCAGTCTTGTCAGCAGTGTCTTCAGTTTCCTTGGCTTCAGTTGTTGCAGCAGCAGTTTCCTTAGCTGTTTCTTCCCTTTTATCTTCCCCCTTTTTGTCATCATCAGCTTTGATGACATTAGAAGGTGCAACAGTAGGGTTGAGGGCAACTGTTGGAATCTTCACTCCAGCACACAAAGCCTTTAGGTTCTGATTGACAACATCGTGACTGGCTGTAAGATGTTGAATATCAGTGCTGATGATGTCAGTCTTGTCATTGAAGTAGTCAATATTCAGGTTTACAGTTGCAATTTCATCTTGGACTGCCTGTACAACAGTTGATACTTCATGCAACATCCCTAAATTGACCTCTTCTCTCTTCACTGACTTTAATGAAGGTTGCAGTTAAATCAGCAATCTTGTGCTCAGCTGTCTGTAAAGCAGTATGAAGG
The DNA here is from genome assembly GCA_003313485.2 of Penstemon barbatus. Classification (NCBI taxonomy): domain Eukaryota; kingdom Viridiplantae; phylum Streptophyta; class Magnoliopsida; order Lamiales; family Plantaginaceae; genus Penstemon; species Penstemon barbatus. Next base: position 74,475,800 of record CM064879.1, read on the forward strand.
TGATTGACATCACCCTTCACGTCTTCAACATTCTTGTTCAGGTCTCTCGGGCTGTGCACTAACTGCAAGGAATGATCTTGAGGAATAGGAATACTTGTGATTTCAGTCTTGATGATCTTTTCAGTAGACTGTTGCACAGTTTCCAGCT
>CM064879.1:74475960-74561634 GCA_003313485.2 Penstemon barbatus
ATATGCTAATATTTATTGATACGACAATAACATTATTCTGAAGACTTGATTGTTATTTCTTTATCTTTTGACTCATAAAGATAAAGTTATCGGATATTTCTAAGAAATAATTTGAAATGAAAACTAGAGTCACTCGAATTCCAACAAAGACCAATGTAATCATCTGCCATCAAGCCAATTTGCTTAATGAGGTCATTGCACATAAGTGCATAATTTTCATTATCAATTTTTTTGGAGATAAACGCCATTCCCCTTATACTTTGTAGCAATTGACTCGTATGTCATATCCCACAAAGTCACCGAAATCTTGGCCGTTGACATAACAAGTTGTCTCGATATGTCAAGGTTCCAGTATCGAATAATGTGCTTGAATGTTTCATGAAATGAAATGATTGGCTTTCCGCAATCAATCTCAGACTGGGTCAAAAATTTTTGAATATGCCATGGATGTCGGGGACTCAACATTGGTGGTGGATGAATATCCCTTATCTCTACCAACATACCATTATATTGGATGGAATTATTCGAGATAGATCTAACTACGAGGAATCCTCCTCATTCTTGGTGGGGAAGAAGTTGTAAAAAATTATTTTTTTCATGGTGCGGTAAGTTTTCAAGGCCACAAATTGATACTTTTTACTTATTGTGTGATTTAGACTTTGAAGATTTACGAATATTTACAGCAACAATTAACCTCATACTATGGAAAACATAATATTCATTTTACGATTGTAATAGAAAGAATCCGATTGAGAAATATAAAAAAGAATGGGTCAAACCTGTGGAAAATGGTTGAGATGGAAATATAAAGGTAAAGGAAGAAAATAATAGATATTGTTCATTCGTTCAAATGGTTGTTTAGAATAATAGTTATGTAGACATGAAATTTCAGATTAAAAATACTTAATAGTTATAGTTCATTTTTTATTTTCAAGTTTTGAATATAAGTATTTATGATAATTAAATTTTGGTAACAACATAGTAATAATTAAAGTGAATTAGCCAAAAAAATTATATGATATGTCATTAAGATAGTATATTGTAAAATGATTGTATAATTCAACTAACATAGAAAATTAGTTAATCACGTGCAACGCACGTGCACTTTCCTAGTAATATTTAGAATTCATACTTACTTCATATAATTAACTGAGAAACAAGAATTTTACATGTTATACATAGCAATAAGTATATTGAATATGCAACAAAATAATTCATGAACTACGACATTTTAAATAAGAAACAATAAAAATACTTAATTATTATAAGCATAAAAATAATATAATATTTCATGTGAATGTTGAATAAATTGTTCCCTTACGACATTCAAAGATGTAAAATGTACTAATATTTATTGATACGACAATAACATTATTCCGAAGACTTGATTATTATTTCTTTATCTTTTGACTCATAAAGATAAAATTATCGGATATTTCTAAGAAATAATTTGAAATGAGAACTAGAGTCACTCGAATTCCAACTAAGACCTATGTAATCATCTGCCATCAAGCCAATTTGCTTAATGAGGTCATTGCACATAGGTGCATAATTTTCATTATCAATTTTTTGGAGATAAACGTCATTCCCCTTATACTTTGTAGGAATTGACTCGTATGTCATATCCCACAAAGTCACCGAAATCTTGGCCGTTGACATAACAAATTGTCTCGATATGTCAAGGTTCCAGTATCGAATAAGGTGCTCGAATGTTTCATGAAATGAAATGATTAGCTTTCAGCAATCAATCTCAGACTGGGTCAGAAATTTTCGAATATGCCATGGATGTCGGGGACTCAACATTGGTGGTGGATGAATATCCTTTATCTCTACCAACGTACCATTATATTGGATGGAACTATTCTAGATAGATCTAACTAAGGAGGAATCCTCCTCATTCTTGGTGGGGAAGAAGTTGTAAAAAATTATTTTCTTCATGGTGCGGTAAGTTTCAAGGCCTCAAATTGATACTTTTTACTTATTGTGTAATTTAGACTTTAAAGATTTACAAATATTTACAGCAACAATTAATCTCGTACTATGGAAAGCATAATATTCATTTTACGATTGTAATATCACGAACCCGATTGAGAAAAATAAAAAAGAATGGGTCAAACCTATGGAAAATGGTTGAGATGGAAATATCCAGGTAAAGGAAGAAAATAATAGATATTGTTCATTCGTTCAAATGGTTGTTTTAGAATAATAGTTATGTAGACATGTAATTTCAGATTAAAAATACTTAATAGTTATAGTTCATTTTTTATTTTCAAGTTTTGATTATAAGTATTTATGATAATTAATTTTTTGTAACAACATAGTAATAATTAAAGTGAATTAGCCAAAAAAATTATATGATATGTCATTAAGATAGTATATTGAAAAATGATTTTATGATTCAACTAACATAGAAAATTAGTTAATCACGTGCAACGCACGTGCACTTTCCTAGTAATATTTAGAATTCATACTTACTTCTTATAATTAACTGAGAAACAAGAATTTTACATGTTATACATAGCAACAAGTATATAGAATATGCAACAAAATAATTCATGAACTACGACACTTTAAATAAGAAACAATAAAAATACTTAATTATTATAAGCATAAAAATAATATAATATTTCATGTTAATGTTTTAAATTGTACCCTTACAACATTCAAAGATGTAAAATGTACATGTTGGTCCCAAGTGGTCAGAAGAGGTTTAGAGGGGGGGGGGGGTGAATAAACCTCTTTAAAAATTTTCTTCAAATTTAACTTTAAAACTTTCACTTTAACTGAACAGACTAAGCTGATCAGATTAGTTAGTTACAATTTTGTTCGCGAACAAATCTTTGAACAGCCTTGTTGACCACTCGTCTGATTGTTACTTAGCTGATTTTGCCAAAATCAGTTTTAATACTTAGAGTACTTGCAGCGGATTTTCAAAGTGTTTTTCACAAGTAATCTCAGTAGTTTGAAAAATGTTTCCCCAGTTTTATAAACTCCTTTAAAATCTTTTTCAAACAGTTAAGTTAATGTGTTTTATGCAAACTGAAAATATGCAAGTAAAATGCAAACAAAACACAGGCAATTTTTATAGTGGTTATATGGATTTGAATATCCTTTAGTCCACTCTTCCAAGTCACACAGATCTTGGGTTATACTATAATCACTAAGTTTACAGTATACTCTGCTTGCGCCAATCAACAAATGAAACGGCCACAAGTGCGCAGTAAGAAATCACAAAGAAATCCTACTTCTCTGAAGTAATATCACTCACTTAGACGGATATCTACTTCTCACAACACTCTCGATTACAAAATCACTCAGAAGATGTATTTTTCTTGATTCTTCAACTCTGCTTTCGTCAACAAATGACTCGGCTGATGAGTGAGCTGTTCTTGAGACTTAAAGAATTTTGCTTCGGAAATTTCTCTCAGAAAGTGTGTTGCTTGTTTCTTCTTCGTCTCTTTCAGCTATTTATACTTGAGGATTGAAAAATGTCCGTTGAAGAGAGACAAGATTCAAATTCCTCGAGTACTGGTCCTTAAAATCCGCGAACGGCTCTTTTGCAGTCTGTCCGTACTATGAACAGTACTATTCTGCAGGCAGCATTAAATGCAGCATTAAATGCACCCAGCTGATGTGAAGCATTTCTTCAATCATTTGTCTTTAATAACCTTGTACTTCAGCATTTATTACTCCAAGGGGCATTTATTACCGTTGGGAACACTTCATGATCTTCTTCACTTGGCTGATGAAACTACAAGTCTGATGGTGAACTCGGCTGATCTCAAACTTGAACAAATCTGATTTGAGTCGGCTGATCTTCATCAGTCTGATAACTTTACTTCAGCAGATCAGAAGTCTTGGACCTTGAGATTTTGACTCTTCTGATGTCTTCTTTACTTAGTCAAAATTTCTTCTAAGGGATCATCAGCTAAGTTACTCCATACTTAGCCAATCTTGAAGTTTTGGAATCCTTCAAAACCTCCCTTTACAAATTGTCTTCAGAGCCTTCATCTTCATCCTTATCCAACAATTTCCCCCTTTTTGATGATGACAAAACTTCAGCTAATTACCTGTTAAATACCTAAGCTAAAGAATGTAATCCTCAAAATTTTCTGAGATAGAAAAAGTTTATTGGATTGAACTTGACTTTTCATTAATATTGAAAAAGAGTTACAAGGTACAAGTTCATCAGATGAGATTTCTGAAGAATAGATAGAAGTGAACTGATTACAATGAATTTATAATTTCTAACTATCAGCTTCTTCATCTGATCCTTCAAGCTCTTCTACATACTCATAAGATGACTCTTCGTCATCTTCTTCTTCTTCATCAGCTTCTTCTTCCAAGATTGCTTTGGCAGCTTCCATCTTCTCTTTGAGTTGCTGCTCTTTAATCAGCTCCATTGCTTTCTTGGCAGATTCAGTCTCCTTGTACTTGGTAGTTTCTTTTTCAATCTTTTCTTCTTCTTCTTCTACCTTTCCAAGTTTTTCTTCAGTCTTGTCAGCAGTGTCTTCAGTTTCCTTGGCTTCAATAGTTGCAGCAGCAGTTTCCTTAGCTGTTTCTTCCCTTTTATCTTCCCCCTTTTTGTCATCATCAGCTTTGATGACATTAGAAGGTGCAACAGTAGGGTTGAGGGCAACTGTTGGAATCTTCACTCCAGCACACAAAGCCTTTAGATTCTGATTGACAACATCGTGACTGGCTGTAAGATGATGAATATCAGTGCTGATGATGTCAGTCTTGTCATTGAAGTAGTCAATATTCAGGTTTACAGTTGCAATTTCATCTTGGACGGCCTGTACAACATTTCCCATTTCATGCAACATTCCTAAATTGACTGCCTTCTCCTCTTCACTGACTTTGATGAAGGTTGCAGTCAGATCAGCGATCTTGTGTTCAGCTCTTGTAAGTGCAGCATGAAGATGATTAACATCACTCTTCACATCCTCCACATTTCTGTTCATTTCATTTAAGCTGTTCACTAACTGCAAGGAATGATCTTGAGGAATAGGAATACTTGTGATTTCAGTCTTGATGATCTTTTCTGTAGACTGTTGCACAGTTTCCAGCTGAAGTTTATTTGACTCTGTCAATTCTTCCTTAAGCTCAGTCTTCAGCTCCTCCTTGACCTTCATCAGCTGCTGTTGATGCTTCTCTTCCAGTTCCTTCAAGGAATTTTCCATCAACATCTGGAAAGCTTCCATCAGTGATGAGTGTTCATCACCTGATGAAGCAGAAGCAGCAGCTTCATCCCTTTCTTCAACTTCCAGGTGGACAGGAATATCTTCCATCTTTTCGTCTTGATGATCTTCAGAATCCTTAGCATTCCACTCAATAGCTAGGGGTTCATCAGCAGCCTTTTCAGCAGACTTGTCTTCAGTCTGATCAGCAGACTTATCAGCAGTTTGATCAGCAGGCTTGTCAGCAGTTTGATCAGCAGGCTTGTCTTCAATCTGATCAGCAGACTTGACTTCAGGCTTGTCCGCAGCTTTATGTTCATCAGTTACATCATCATAGACTAAGTTGGTGATTGTGCCATCATCATTGAAGCAAGTGGTTTGTCTGATTTGCCTCACAATGATCCAGGGGTTAACGAAAGCATTATTCCCTTTTGGCACTTCATAGTACGGTTGTACTTCCTTGCCAAAAATGATTTGCTGGATACTTGGCAGCAGTGGCAAGTCACTTGAACAACCTTGCTGATACTTTGACTTTTTAGCCCATCTCTTCAGGGCAGCCATGACAGCAAATTTAATTGCCCTTTCTGCAGCATCTTCAGACTTTTTCTTCTTATCAGGCAAGGTGCTTTTAATCTTCTTGGCCTCCTCCAATGCAAAGCCTTTTGCATAACTATGCATGACATCTCTTACATAGCTGGGATCTAGGGCCTTTTGAATGGAGTTTGTCTTCAGCCAAGTCAGAACCCAACGTTCTTCATCAGTTAACTCCTTCATGCTTTGAAGTTCTGTTATTGACTTATTCAACCTGTTGTCTCTCCAACTGATATACCTTGGTTTCTCCTGGTTGAACAGAGTCCTCAACATGAGCTTTTGATCATAGTAAGCTAAGGACTTCTCAAACTTCTTGAAAAGCTCCTTATCAGCATACACTATCTCAAAGGCTTTTCTAACTTCAAATTTGTCCTTGGACTTGACTTTGGGGGCAGGCAGCAATATCTTTTTCTTGTCTTCTTCACCCTTGCTCTCTCCAATCTTGATGCCACCTCCATGGACAGGTCCATAGGCATCTGTCTTGCTCTTTTCAATAACCATAGCCAGTTCAGCATCCTCAGCAGCTTTTCTCTCTGCTTCAGACATTCTTCTCCTGGCCTCATCCTTTGCAGCTTGAGCCTTACTTAGCTCTAGGGCCTTCTTTTCTTCCAATTCATCCTGCTTCCTCTGTTCAGCTTCCTCCCTTGCTTTCTTGTCAGCTTTGGAAACCTTCTTTTTCCTTAGCACGATTTTTCTTTTGCCTTTATCAGCAGGGGCTGGTCCAGCAGATGATATGGGAGCAGCAGCTATAGGATGTATGATTTGAACATCTGGATCTTCTTGAGGTTGAGCAGCCTCAGCAGTTGGTGCAGATTGAGTAATCTGTTGCTCATCAGCTTTGTCAGCAGTAGAAGCTTCAACGGCTTCAACTGGTCTTTCAGCAGATTCTGGACTTGATCTTACCAAGTCCACCAACTCAGTATCTTTCTCTATGAATGTCATCTGCTTCCTTGCAGACTTCTTGGTTCTTCCTTCACGGTAGTTAGAAGCAGCTGTATTTCTCTGTTGGCTCCTTGTTCTTTGAGATATACCTTCAGCAGGCTTCTCTGCTGATGGAGTTCTTGATGGTGATGCAGGGGATCCAGTCCTTACATCAGCAATTATGTTCTCAACAATTTTAGTGGCTTCAGCAGCAGAAGTCACTTTCTCCACCTTCTTAGGAACCTTTTCCTTAGGCTTATCAGCAGCCTTCTTCTTTCTTGTCTCAACAGCTAAATCAGCAGTCTTGACCAGTTTCCTTTGCCTTTTGGCAGGAACCTCTTTTGATTCCTCATCAGCTTCTTCAGGCTCATCAACCTTCCTCTTTTGAACAGCCAGGTATTTGTTCATGGCCTTGGATTTGTGAATTTCCTTGCCATTTTTCATAATGCATCCCAGATGAGACAAAATGTAGCTGAGAGTTATCCTGTGGTTTGTGTGAGGTTCTTTTCCTTTCTTTACTTCAAGGAACTCAGCAAAGATGTACCAGATGATCATGGACCAGTTGACTTCCAATCCATAATAAATGGCAGCCATGATGCTGAATCTCTTCATCGTAACAGCATCAAGGGAAAAGGTGCAGTTTTCCATCAGTTTTGCCACGATATCAGCCATCCGCTGATACTCGTCCTTCAGCTGTCTCTTCCTGATATTCCCAGACAGTATCTCCCCTTCTTTGGCGCAGATCGCCCAAAACTCTTGGTATTTTGCTTCAGTTAGCACAGTGACATCATGACGTCCACTGTTACGAAGCCCAAACTGTTCGTGAAGAACGGTAGGAGTGATGACAACAGATTTGTCACCAACTGTAGCAGTAATTTCCAACTTCTCAAAATTAACCTTGGCTGTATTGTAGTATTCCATAACATGGTCAATCCAGATTACTCCTTCATGATACTCCAAAAAGTTCACCAAAGTTGCAGACTTGAACTTCTCCAGAAGCTCCTTCATCAGTTGTGTGCCAGTTTGGTAGTAGGAATCATACACGAGGTACATGCCTTCAGCAGCCATTGTAGATCTGTGGAAATTAGAGAGAAAAACGAAGAGATTTTGCAGGAAAATTGCTTAATTCTCACAAGTACTTTTGAAGATTTAGGGTGCGTAAAGAACGACTCGACTGATCAGATGGGAATTTATAGAGTTGGGGGTATGTCGGTTTCCGTGATATCCACCAACCGTTAGATCCGTTTTTCTGTCAGTGATGATCGTGCGGCTTCAGTTACGACCTTTCAAATTCAAAAGATATTTTAATGAAGAGCGGGAATATGTACCGCCCGACATTTACTTATAAAAGCGTGTTTTGAATAAAACGTTTTAAATAGCTCGCTTTTATTTAAGTAATCAGATGAGTATAATAAACACTTATCTGATGGACTACTGTCCTGATGACAATGCTGTTATCAGAGAATGCCAATAGCTGATAACCTTCCTCAGCTGTTTGTCAATCCAGCCAGATAAAATACTCTTGATCTTCGATAGTTGAGTCTTCTGTTGAAAACATAACTTCAACTAACTGTCATTAACAAATTTCATCTTTAATTCAGAAGTACCGCTAGTCTTACACGTTCCCCCTGAGTTTAAGAATTCATAAGTTAACTAGTCTGTTGAAAGTTAATCCTTGAAGATAAGAATGATGAGTAAGCTGTTGAACTCTAGTCTTCTGATGAGTTCCCCCTCAGCTTATGCATCTAATTTTAATAATCCCAGTTCAGCTCTTAGAGTTGAAAACCTTGTCTCACTTAGAGGTTTTGTGAAGATGTCAGCAATCTGATTTTCAGTAAACACATATTCTATCATGACATTTCCTTTCTCCACATGATCTCTAATAAAATGATGTTTGATCTCAATATGTTTAGTCCTTGAATGACTTGTAGTATTCTGAGTGAGACTGATGGCACTTGTATTGTCACAGTAGATTGGTATTCCACTGATTTTGATATTGTAGTCTTCTAGTTGATGTTTCAACCATAAGATTTGTGCACAGCAAGCTCCAGCAGCTATATACTCAGCTTCAGCAGTAGATATGGATACTGAAGTCTGTTTCTTACTCATCCATGAGATCAGACGACTACCTAAGAACTGACAGGCACCTGTTGTGCTTTTTCTGTCAATCTTGCAGCCTGCAAGGTCAGAATCTGAATAACCAATAAGCTCAAATCCAGACTCTCTAGGGTACCATAATCCCAATTCTTGAGTGCCCTTAATATATTTCAATATTCTCTTGGCAGCTAAGAGATGAGATTCTTTGGGGTTTGATTGGAATCTTGCACAGACCCCAACAGAGTACATGATATCAGGTCTGCTGGCTGTTAGATATAACAGTGACCCTATAATGCCTCTGTATTTGGTTATGTCTACTGATTTGCCATCTTCATCTTTATCCAAACGAAGACTTGTAGACATTGGAATTGTAGCAGTAGAGCTAGTTTCCATACCAAATTTCTTGAACAGATCCTTTGTGTATTTTGCTTGGCTGATGAAAATTCCATCAGGCAACTGTCTAACTTGCAAACCAAGAAAATAGTTAAGTTCTCCCATCATGCTCATTTCAAACTTGTTCTGCATCAGCTTTGAGAACTTATCACACATCTGTTGATTAGTTGAACCAAAAATAATATCGTCCACATAAATTTGCACAAGCAAAATATGTTCTTCCCATTCAATAGTGAACAAGGTCTTGTCAACTTTACCTTTGCGAAATCCTTTAATTAAAAGAAAGTCAGATAAAGTATCATACCATGCTCTTGGAGCCTGTTTCAGTCCATAAAGAGCTTTCTTCAGACGATATACTTTGTCCTCTTCTTGATAAGCTTCAAATCCAGGAGGTTGTTCAACATAAACTTCTTCTTGCAATTCTCCATTGAGAAAAGCTGATTTCACATCCATCTGATAGACTGTGAAATTCTTGTGAGCAGCGTAGGCAAGAAAGAGTCTGATTGCCTCTAGTCTTGCTACTGGTGCAAAAGTTTCATCAAAGTCAATGCCTTCTTCTTGGCAGTAACCCTTGGCCACTAATCTTGCTTTGTTTCTGGTGACTTCACCATCTTCATTCATTTTATTCCTGAATACCCACTTAGTGCCAATGACTCTTTGATGACTTGGTCTAGGAACTAAGTACCAGACTTCATTCCTTTCAAATTGATTTAGCTCCTCCTGCATAGCTTCAATCCAGTTGGAGTCACTAAGAGCTTCTTCAATCTGTTTAGGCTCAATTTGAGATAGAAAACTAGCAAACATAGCATCTTGTGCAGCAGCTCTTCTTGTTTTCACTCTGTCTAAAGGATCACCAATCACTAACTCTGGTGGGTGATTTCTGAGCCATCTGAGATCAGGTTGCAAATCATAATGTTGTCCTTTGTCTTGATCTTGCAACACTACTGTTGGAGATACAGTAGTAGTCTGTTGAACATTTGCCGTCTGTTGAACAGTCTCTGGTCTATCAGCTGTTTGCAACTCGTCTGTTAGACAATCAGCTCTGTGATTTTGAACAGCACTTGAGTTATCAGCTGAGTTGAGATCAGGTAGTATGATGGGTATATATTCTTCATTCTTTCCAACATTCATCTTCTGTAAATCAGTAGACAGATCTTGATTAACATTTTGATTCTTTTCAGAAGATTGACTTGGCTCATCAAATACTACATGAATGGATTCTTCTATTAGTAATGTTCTTTTATTGAAAACTCTATAAGCCTTACTAACAGATGAGTATCCTACAAAGACAGCTTCATCAGCCTTTTCTGCAAATGCAGTAAGGTGATTTTTACCATTATTTAAAACATAGCATTTACAACCAAATATCTTAAAGTAGTGAATGTTTGGCTTCCTATTGTTCCAAACTTCATATGGAGTCTTGTTTTGGTGCTTGTTGATCATGCATCTGTTTTGGGTAAAACATGATGTATTTGTTGCTTCTGCCCAAAATCTTTGTGGCAGCTTAGCTTCAGCTATCATGGTTCTGACAGCTTCTTTCGGTGTTCTGTTTCTCCTTTCAGCAACACCATTCTGTTGAGGGGTTCTAGCAGATGAATACTCATGTTGTATTCCTTTGACATTACAATACTCTTCAACAGTAGAGTTTGTGAACTCTGTCCCTCTATCTGATCTGATCTTCAATATTTTGATACTCTTCTCATTTTGGATCAGTTCCATCAGATTAGTAAGATGTTCCTTGGTTTCACTTTTCTTCTTCATGAAAATCACCCAAGTATATCTTGAATAATCATCCACAACAGCTAGGCAGTATTTTTTTCCACCATTGCTGACTGGATCAATGGGTCCAAATAAGTCCATGTGTAGCAGCTCCAATATTCTTCCAGAAGATTGGTGCTTCTTGCTTTTGAACGATGACTTGATTTGTTTACCCTTCTGACAGGCGTCACAGAGCTTATCTTTGCTCATGACTGTTTTAGGAATCCCTTCTACCAAATCATTCTTGATTAATCTGTTGATGGTCTTGAAGTTTAAATGATTCATTCTCTTGTGCCATAGCCAACTAACTTCACTTGGTGCAGATGCAACCAAACAAACGTTTGAATTCTTGTCAGCAGAATTCCAGTCGACTATATAGACATTCCCTTGTCGTCTTCCAGATAAAATTACCTTCTTTGTACCAATCTGTTCAACAAAGCACTTATCTGTTGAGAAGATGACTGAATATCCTTTGTCACAAAATTGACTTATGCTCAGCAGATTATATTTGAGGCCTTTGACATATGAGACATCAGATATCTCTATGTTTCCTCTGATTAACCATCCTTTAGCTTTAATCTTGCCTTCTTTGCTGTCTCCAAATGTAACACTTGGACCATCCACAGCAACTGCATCAGTCAGCTCATGTATGTTTCCACACATGTGTCTTGAACATCCACTGTCCAAGTACCAAATCTTCTCTACTTTACTCCTACTCCTAATCCTATCCTACAAAACAAAAATAAAATTGTTTTAGGTACCCTTATAGAGAGGGTCCTGAAGGATTAGTTCCACCTTTGACAACCCAAGATGTTGAAGTCTTAGGCTTCTTAGGTTTCTGAGTTTTCACAGGAGCATGAACAGTTTTATTTTCATCATAATTATCAGATAAGTCATGTTGATGATCAGTATGATAAGAATAGTGTTCATAAGCAGGGTAAGGTGCATGATAAGCAGGATATGCATGCATTGGATGAGCAGGATAAGGTGCATAGTAACTAGAAAATTGAGGTGCATGATACATAGGATGATATGCAGCAGGTTGCACATAATATGACTCATTTCCATACCAAGCATTTTGATTTTTCTTGTTCTTATGCTTCTTTGGTTTACTAACAGTTTGCTCATTAACAGACGACTTAGTTTTCTCACTAGTCTGATTAGTCTTAACCTTATCAGAAGACTTCCTAGGACTCTTCTGTTTGGGTTTACTAGTCTGTTTTCCTACACTAGGCTCTTTGCTCTTTTTAGCCTTAGGAGTTTTCTTCTCCTTTACCACTTTCTCAGATGAGGTAGGTTTAGAAGTTTGAACATACAGAATGACCTTACTATTGTCAGCAGAAATGAATTTTTCAGTATGATTCAATTCTAATTTATCCTTTTCTAAAGGTGTCTCCTGTTTACTAGATGTAGGCATGGATGCAACAGTTGACTTATCATGAGACTCGATAATTTTCTCAAGTTCCATGATTTTTCCTTTATAGACCTCACATTCAGCTTTCAGAGATTCATGCTCTTGCTCAAGCTGTTTATACTCAACTGATTCTTTAGGCTTTTCAGCTTTAAGTTTCAGTGAGTTATTTTGCTCTTTTAGCAAGCTCATCTCTTCCTTAAGCTTAACAAATTCTCCAGAATAGTAGTATTATTTAACATCATTTGCTCTAGAGAATCAAACAATTCATTATTTGGAGGAGTTACCTCATCCTTGGAGTCATCAGATTCCTTAGCCATCAGGCAGAGGAGAGCAGGTTTCTCTTCATCAGAAGATTCTTCATCAGACGTGTCTGAATCTGAATCAGATGAGTAGACAGCAGTAAGCTTTTCTGCTTCAGCTACCATTGCTTTCCCTCTTTGATGCTTTCTTTCCTTTCTGATTCTCTTCTCTTCCTCAGTGTATTTTTCTGCTTTTGGATATGGACAGTCCCTGATGAAATGTCCCAATTTCCTGCAGTTGTAACACATTAGTTTTGCTTTATAATCATCTTTCTCTTGAGAAGAAGAGTTAGGTTTAGAAGTAGAAGCAGCATGATTGTATTTGTTTTTCATCTTTCTCTTATAGAACTTCTTGAAATTGTTCATTAACAATGCTACATCTCCAGCAGTGTACTCCTTCTTATTGAGTAGAGATGCTTCATCAGATGAGTCCACATCTTTGCTTTTGTGAGCTGGTCTTCTTGGATTTTTAGCAGCAACAAGTGCAGCTGTGGGACTTGAAGTTGAGGTTTCTTCAACACCCATTCTAGGCAGTTTATACTCATACGCCTTGAGTACGGAGAACAGCTCTGTAAGAGAAATCTTCCCCAGATCTCTTGATTCTTCCATAGCTGTCACCTTCATATTGAACTTGGGGGGCAGGGCCTTCAGAACTCTGACGGTAATCTCCTTGTCAGTAAAGGTCTTTCCCAGCTTTAGAACTTCATTCAATGTTCTGGTAAACCTGGTATCCATCTGATCAATGGTCTCTCCAGATTTCATCTTGAAGTTGTCCAGCTTCTCCAAGGCAACACTGAGCTGATGCTCTTTGATGGCGTCGTTTCCTTCACTCATGTCACGAACCTTGTCCCACATTTCCTTTGCAGTTTTGCAGTGTTTGACCTTGTCAAACCGATCATTATCCAGGGCTTTGGTCATGATGAAACGGCCAACTTTATCCAGATTGAACAGCTTTATTTCCTCGGCTGTCATCTCTGTCAGATCTTTTTCCACCACCAGTTCAGCTTCATCAACTATAATGGTCTTGGTGAATTTGAATGGACCTTTAATGATACATGTGTACATGTTGTCATTATAGGCTGCTAGAAAGATTTCCATTCTAATCTTCCAGTCCTCAAAGGACATACCAGCAATGTGGGGAACATGACTGATACAATCCATTTTTCAAAAAGTTTTGATTTTTCAAAAATATGCTCTTTTGAAAAAGTTTGAAAACCTTTGAAAAACACTTGGATCAAGCTCGTTGATCAGGCAGTTGATTCAAATGAACCACCTGCTCTGATACCACTTGTTGGTCCCAAGTGGTCAGAAGAGGTTTAGAGGGGGGGTGAATAAACCTCTTTAAAAAATTTCTTCAAATTTAACTTTAAAACTTTCACTTTAACTGAACAGACTAAGCTGATCAGATTAGTTAGTTGCAATTATGTTCGCGAACAAATCTTTGAACAGCCTTGTTGACCACTCGTCTGATTGTTACTTAGCTGATTTTGCCAAAATCAGTTTTAATACTTAGAGTACTTGCAGCGGATTTTCAAAGTGTTTTTCACAAGTAATCTCAGTAGTTTGAAAAATGTTTCCCCAGTTTTATAAACTCCTTTAAATTCTTTTTCAAACAGTTAAGTTAATGTGTTTTATGCAAACAGAAAATATGCAAGTAAAATGCAAACAAAAACACAAGCAATTTTTATAGTGGTTATATGGATTTGAATATCCTTTAGTCCACTCTTCCAAGTCACACAGATCTTGGGTTATACTATAGTCACTAAGTTTACAGTATACTCTGCTTGCGCCAATCAACAAATGAAACGGCCACAAGTGCGCAGTAAGAAATCACAAAGAAATCCTACTTCTCTGAAGTAATATCACTCACTTAGACGGATATCTACTTCTCACAACACTCTCGATTACAAAATCACTCAGAAGATGTATTTTTCTTGATTCTTCAACTCTGCTTTCGTCAACAAATGACTCGGCTGATGAGTGAGCTGTTCTTGAGACTTAAAGAATTTTGCTTCGGAAATTTCTCTCAGAAAGTGTGTTGCTTCTTTCTTCTTCGTCTCTTTCAGCTATTTATACTTGAGGATTGAAAAATGTCCGTTGAAGAGAGACAAGATTCAAATTCCTCGAGTACTGGTCCTTAAAATCCGCGAACGGCTCTTTTGCAGTCTGACCGTACTATGAACAGTACTATTCTGCAGGCAGCATTAAATGCACCCAGCTGATGCGAAGCATTTCTTCAATCATTTGTCTTTAATAACCTTGTACTTCAGCATTTATTACTCCAAGGGGCATTTATTACCGTTGGGAACACTTCATGATCTTTTTCACCTAGCTGACGAAAGTACACGTCTGATGGCGAACTCGGCTGATCTCAAACTTGAACAAATCTGATTTGAGTTGGCTGATCTTCATCAGTCTGATAACTTTACTTCAGCAGATCAGAAGTCTTGGACCTTGAGATTTTGACTCTTCTGATGTCTTCATTACTTAGTCAAAAATTCTTCTAAGGGATCATCAGCTAAGTTACTCCATACTTAGCCAATCTTGAAGTTTTGGAATCCTTCAAAACTTCCCTTTACAAATTGTCTTCAGAGCCTTCATCTTCATCCTTATCCAACATGCTTTTTTTTTTTCTTTAATTCAATAAAATAAAGTACTTGATTATGCAATTGGGTTTTTCAAGAAACAACTGCGGCTGGCATAAATTCATGTGAAGATGAATGTTTCTATGGATGGAAAAGACCGTGGTATCCTTAATCTACGAATTATAATAATTATGAGATGGTAAAGTACTGCAATGGCAGAATAATCTTACTGATGTATATATAGAAAAGAAGAAGATGATGAGGAATAAAATAATTGTGTGTGATGCATCTAAATAAACTTGACACGTGGCATAATTTAATTAATGGGACACCCACTTTGGGACAAGAGAACCGTAGTGCACCCACCCCTTCACCTCAGACTTCCCTTCCCCTCTTCAGTCTCTTTTTGCAATCATCTCCAGTGACTCAATCTTCTCATTTCAATTTCATATT
The DNA here is from genome assembly GCA_003313485.2 of Penstemon barbatus. NCBI lineage: Eukaryota > Viridiplantae > Streptophyta > Magnoliopsida > Lamiales > Plantaginaceae > Penstemon > Penstemon barbatus. Next base: position 74,491,652 of record CM064879.1, read on the forward strand.
TCTTAATAATAATAATAATAATAATAATAATAATAATAATAATAATAATAATAATGAAATAAATTCAACATGTGCAATAATAATAAGAAATTTTACATTGAAATTAATAATAAGAAATACAAAACTGAAATTAATTTATCTGGGTAAACAATCAGTTGTTAACTTCAAGCCGACTTAGTCGAATATGTGAGGGCCACACATGGTCTAAAGGTAGTCGTATGTGGTTCAATTAATTTCGGTTCTCAAATTTCAATTTATTTAAATCATATTTAATTCTTATGTATTTAAATTCAATAAATCAAATTATTTTCAATGTATTTTTATTCAATAAAGGTAGTCGTATGTATTTCAATTAATTTCGGTTCTCAAATTTCAATTTATTTAAATCATATTTAATTCTAATGTATTTAAATTCAATAAATCAAATTATTTTCAATGTATTTTTATTCAATAACCCGTATTTAATTAACACAAATTCGCAAAATTTGAAATAATAGAAAATTATAGTTTCTTACAATATTATTAGATTTCATAAATTAATGTTAATTTTATTAAATAAAAGTTACAATTATAAAAGTAATAAGTTAAATTAATGTTAAGATTATAAAAAAAATTATATTATTATAAAATATATTAATTAAACCAAAAAAAATAGACAACAATGGCAGGTGACGCCGCCTGCCATCGATCGAGGTGGGTGGCCTGGTTGATTATATACATTAAAATTTAAGTTAAATTAGTACTTCGTAATGACATCACACCGATCGATCCAGTGCTCAAAACGGTTAAACATATATAACCACTAACCAGTAATGCTACTGGTTCAATCTGGTCCAATTTTTATAACACTAGTTATAATACCCTTATTTAAAGTCACGTAACTTAAACTTGATTGCAGTTTTGTCGAAAAAGTGCCGGAAAAGTGATTGGTATAACCTAATTTATATAGAATGGACTCAAGTGTAAATTCTTTGACAATAAGAATATAAGTGTAAAACACATTATATAGGAGGGATTAAAGTTTTTACTAGAAGGATATAAATGTAAAACACTTTATACTTGAGTATCAGCATAAGTTTGATTTAGCCTATATAAATTACATAATTTGAATATATTAAGTTAATTATTAATTAATGAAAGAAAACCTTCTTCTTTGGTTCTTCTTTTAATTAAGGATATGTTTATATAAGGGAACTTAGTAGAATTAGTTTTTTAGTAATTGATTTTAGCAAAAATTGGTCCAAGGAAAACTAGATTTTATAGATTGTAATTCCCGAAAGCGATATTATCTGGCTTTGGCTTCTGGATAACGGTGATTTATTGTGTTTGAATATTCCCAAATTGTTTATAATCTTGGGGAACGAAGGAAAAAGAAAGAGAAAGGTTCAGTCATTTTTACCTCCAAACAAATATGACTCGTACTAAATAGGTATTGTCTCCCATTAGTTCAATATCGTCCAACCTTTCATTAGGTTAGCTCCTAATGCTGCTATGTGTCCCAATTTTTTACCGAGAAATGTTTTAGCAAGTTAGGGAAAGAAATGTTTTATGAATATATTACCCTATCTTAAAAAAGTTAACGAAAAAATCATTTTTCTTTATTCAAATCGTATCCACAACTTTTTTTAGTATACATCTACTTAGAGAAAATAAAATTTATCAATGTTTATTTCAGTTTTAAATCAAGGCAAATACAAGATCAGTAAAAATAAAAAAATCAAGTTTACATAATGAAATATTTAAACCAATTAATTAACAAAGTTAATTCTCCTAATAATTTAATATTTATTTTAGAAATTTGATCATCATTAAGTATATGTAATTTATTTATATATATTTATTATATAATTAAATATTAAAAAAAAGAATTTCTCAAAAATAAAATAAAAAGTTTGGGGTCGTCTTCGTCGCAGCTTCCTTCACTGAAGCTTCAACCAACCAGAACGGCTGTTCTGGTCGCTTCCGGAACAAGGGTAAGTGCCATATACAAGAAAATATAGAAAACAAGAACCAAAAACAACAATTTAAATTCAAATACAAAAGTTTCACATCCCCAATTCCAAGATCTAAACAGAAAAATAACCAAACCCAATTTCCATAACAAATCAAAACGTCAATTTCATGCCATGAAAAAAGTACACAGTACACTATAACATAATATATATACCATCCAAATTCATTGCATTTAATCTACAGAATTAGGAGAAATAAGAGTTTCCTTGTAAATGGTAGCTCCAAAAAAGATGTCGCAAATAAAAGGAATACGAACAATATTTCCATAGGGAGTCTGCTTCATTATAATATCTGTATGTATATGATCTTCATCTTCTTCTTCATGCTTCCTTATAATCTTGTCTGGAACGAATAATACCGTCATAGGAAAGAATATTCGACTTGGAACAGATTGGAATGATATGAACTTAACCCAATTAGAAGAATTAGATTCTTTCAAAGTCCAAATGTCCACGCGACTGTCCATATATTCGAAAGCTAGCATGAGATATTGCTCTGAAGCTCCCAAAACACCATGTATATAATCACCAGCTTTGCAAGAATCAGGATGCGATATAAGAGCAAAAGTCTCTAATGCCAAGTTTATAGAAACAATACATCTTCTCAAACCATGACCATCTCTTAAAAGTGTTTCCCAATGGAAAGCTCCATTACAGAACACTGTGTTAATAGCACATGAAACCATCTCACAATAATCAAGATTCCACTCCACAGTTTTCCAAGAATTGGATCTTAAACTATAAATCTTGGTTTCATGTTTCGGTGGGTCATCAGAGTAAATCTTACCTGATTCAATGATTTTGAAATCACGAGTTGAAGTATCGTAACCAAGACCATAGTTCGTGATCATGTCAGTTATGCTGGTATAAGATCTAGATCTAGAACTAGTAGGTAAAAATCTAGATTTCCTTGTTGCAGGATTGCACAACATAACAACATTTTTTAAGCAAATCAAAAGCAACCCATTACAAGAACCCATGATCCGTATATCCTCATAGGTCAAATTTTCTATTGGAAATTGGAACGGTATGATAATATCGTCCTCTTCCTCATCAGCATCGGTCCTAATTATACGGGTACGAAAACCAGTGTCTAAAAATTCAATTAATCTATGACACGATGGAGTTTGGAGATGAGATTTCACAAATTTTGGGTTGGAAATCAACGAAAGCCATGATTTCGAAACGCACTTGAATCTCAACAGAGGTTTCACGGGTAACCTCAATAATATTTCTGTGGCAACTTCTTCGGGGAGATATTTGCGAGCCATCATATATAATAATACGTACGTACCTAGCTATAAAATTGAAAATAATTGTATGAGCAGAGTATTATTAATTGTTTATGTATTGTTCTGTGTTTTATAATCATACATAGTTTGAAATGATAACGTGTTCCTTTGATAGAAATGTGCTTCTTTATAAAGGAAAAGGTTTTCTGTGTACCATTGTAGGATTATAAAATAAATGCGATCTTGGCTTCTTGGGCTTTCAGTTCTTGTAATTTGTGATTAAGGGTCTCCTCTTCTCATCTTAATTGGTAAAAGAACTCTTTTAATTTATTTAAAATATTTTATAACAAAAAATAAAAAAGTACTAGACTTGATTGGTATAAATTTTAAACCTGCTTATTTATTCTTTTTATTTTATGAGCATGAATATTAGATCAAAATTTTATGAGTTTTATAACAATGTATTTGGTCTTGCGAATGAGACTTACAAAAGCCCTAAATTAATTTAAGATTGAGACTTACAAAAACCCTAAATTAATTTTATATTCAACTCAATAAAAATATTAGATCAAATTAGGCTCAATATTCATTTTCAAGAATGAGATTTACAAAAATCCTAAATTAATTTAATTTCAAACTAAAACCCGAATTTAATGTTCAACTCAATAAAAATATAACACTCTAATCAACCTCAAAATCAAGTTTAAAGTAATTGTTATCTAATTCTATAATTTAATCAAAATTTTGGTATAAATCAATCCTAAAATTATAATTCAACTAACATTATAAACCCTAACTTACTAAAAGTTCTAATAATATAAGCCCTAAATTATAATTTTTACCAATAATAGGCTCAAGAATATTTTCAACAACACTATATATAAAAATAAACTAAATTAATTTAATCCAAATTAATTATAATCATATATAATTTGAAGAAGAACATATATATACCTCTAGATCTTGATATGAAGAAGAAAAAATGGAGGTGCCACGGCGGCGGTAATAATTCGCCGAAAGAATGGACGTGCCACATATGACGATGGTGGGCACGCGGGGTACGATGATGTTGGTGGTGGTGGCTGGCGCAGAGAGAAGGAAAGAAAGAGATGAAGATTTTTTTTTTCAAATATAGATACCGTGCTGAATCGGGAAAGGGAGATATAAATAAGTTAAATTTTCCCACTGGTTTCAATCGCCCACTGATTTGAAAACTGTGGGAATATTTATTATTTCAACTGAACATATTGGTCGAAAATTTCTATCTATTTAATTATTATTTTTAAATAAATTTTGACCGAGCTATATAAATAATTATAATAAAATTTATTACTTCCTCCGTGCCATATTTCTTTATTTCTTGGTACGGTTCATGACCGTCAACTTGACTAAATTTTCAAAAATTATAGTAATTATATATAGTTTAATTAATATATTTCATTAATAGTTTGATAATATCACAGGACTTTATACAAACACACACACACACACACACATATAGTTTAATACGGCACAAATGTGAATAATTTAACATGATAAGTCTCTTCAAAAATTGGAAACTTTTATTGAGTATTTAGCTAATTGAGTAATAATAATGAGAGGTGAGAGTATGAAATAATTGCTTTTATATAATTATTTTTAGACTAAAACAACATTTTTCTAGATTCTGAAATAAACCGAATTTTTTTATCTTTGAAGACACCCAAAGTGGTTATGATAGCGGGGCCCAAAGTCCACAATTGCTGGATGAAGATGAAGATGAAGATGAAGACTATAAACTATGGGAAATTTTGATGATTTCCATAATATCATCGGCTAAGTAATGGAAGCTTAGTTAATCCCTCAGAAGATTTTGACCAAGAAAGAAAACAATTAGAAAGGTCAAAACTTATGGTCCAAAAGATCACTGATCCGCTGGTGAAAAAAGAAATCAGATTAGTGAATTTCAGCCGACTCAAATCAGATGTGTTCAGTTTGGGATAAGCCGAGTGTTCATCAGACGAGTGACTTCAATCAACTGAGTGAAAGTGATCAGCAAGTCACCCCAACGGTAATAAATGCACTTGAAGTAATAAATTCTGAAGAGGAAGGGTATTAATGACATATGATTGAAGAAGAACCTCGTATCAGCTGTGTGCATTTAATGCGACTGACAGAGAAGTACAACAGAATGCATAGTGCACTGTCGCAGGTAGTCGTTCCTAAGAAACATGGACAAAGGCTCGAGAAATCAGTTATGTCTTACTTCAACGAACATAATTCAAATCTCAAGTATAAATAAAGAGTGTTTGAAGAGTTAGAGAAGTGTGAGACACAACACAACTGAGAGCATTCGAAGCAGAATTCTTCTAAGTCTCAAACTCAAGAATAGAGCACTCATCTGCCTACTCATCTGTTGACGAAAACGAGTTGAAGATCAAAGTTGAGTACATTTTTTTGAGTGATTCTGCAATAGAGAGTGTTGTGAGAAGTCGATATCCATCTTAGTGAGTGATATTACTTTGGAGAATAGGTTATCTTTGTGATCCCCTATCACGAACTTGTGGTCAGTTCATTTATTGTTTGGCGCAAGCAGAGTATATTGTAATCTGTGTGATTATAGTATAATCCAAGATCTGTATGACTTTGAATAGTGGATTAAAAGATTTATATCCATATAACCACTATAAAAATTCAAGTGTTTTACCTTTGCATTGTTTTCTTGCATATTTTCAAAGCATACCAAAACATTTAAGAAAACTGTTTAAAAGATTAAAAAAAAAAAAGTAGTTTGTAAAATTGGGGATAAATCTTTTAAGTTAAGAATGTTTAGTTGTGAAAAATACTTGCAAAATCCGCTGCAAGTAACCTGCCTTAAAACTCGGATTTTATTAAATCAGCTAAGTCTTTTGAAGAAAAGTGGTCTACTATGTTGTTCAAAGATTTGTGCGAGATCAGCTTAGTTTACTTATAATTATTGTGCTTTTAAAAACTTTCAAAAGTCCAAAATTGATTTTGGAAACTCTTACCATTAAGCGAAACTCAACCACGATAAAGATAGTTAAATCAATGGTAAGTTTCGTAGACCGGAATAGACATTTTTAAGGACGTTTCTCAAGCTATAAATATCTTTTAACATAGTAATTTCATAATCTTATAATCAAATATATATTTTCATTTTGGGTTATTGAATTTTAAAGGAAATTAATTAAGTAAGAAATCTTGATTCTGTAATTTGGTAATTGAAAATCCAACTTATATATATTGCATATATTTTGACGAGCTAATGGCAAATTACATTCTGTAATTTGGATAATGTTCAATTTACCATCATATGATTTAAAAATAAACAAATTTTTAAAATTTCGGGCCAATTTTAAAATTGGGTCTCAATGTGGTTAAAAGTTACCACCGAAATTAAAGTTATGACACCAAATGTTCCATTCTGATAAGATGTGGGGTAGAAACACCAGTAACCTTAAATTAAATAATCCCTAAAATAAATCGTGAAATTGGAATATTGCAACGAGACTAAACGCAGTCGGACATCTGCTATAATCATAGATCAAAATTTCTATAGGTTCCCACCGAAAATTCAAAAAAGTTTATATTTTTTAGTTAATTGAAATAAAAATGTAGTGCAGTTTCTACCTCAAAATAATTATTTGATTAACTGTTTTTTTCAAATTTTTCTTAAAAATTTCGAGAAAATTCGATAATTTCTGAAAAAGTTACTATTTAATTGACCGAAACATCGAAATTTAAATCCATGGGTATATTTCTTGTGGAAATGTAGTGTTGTTCCTATTTCACCACATTTCTTTGATATACAATTTTTTCAAATTTTCTCGTAAATTTTTGAAAAAGTACACAAAATTTGTTGAAAAGTTTCTAATATTTAATTGATCGAAACTTAAATCCGTGGACATATTCATACATTCGATTACTATTTACTCTGGTCCATGATGAAGGGCATTTTTTTAGTGTGTTAATATAATAATAAGGATGTTAAGGTGTCAAAGTTAAACAAATTTCTTCAATGTGTAGTCAAGTAGGTCAATCAAATTTTACTTCAATTTTGGGAATCTAACCTGTAATCAAAGATTATGTTAGGGAATGTCGGTGGTGACCCGACGGTAACCCTTTGATGCCTAAGTAAGTATCAAGATAAGAGAAGGTAATCGGAGTTCAAAGGTGCAATCTTTTGTGCATACCTCTAGGCGTATTAATGAGGGGATTTATAATTGTAGAGTTAGTCCACCGGGTCTAGTAAGCCGGATTCGAGTCATACGGGTATAGATGCACCGATCTGATTGCAACGGGGCAGAATCCGAGATTTTGAGGTTAATAACTCGTCTTGATAAGGGCAATCTAGTCTACAGGCATTGTGATCAGCTTATCGATGTCCCCAATGGTTTATTATAAGGATATCGACATAAAAGATGTAATCGATGACTATCTCCATGGATGAGTGTCGATCTTGAGTACTTATCTGACATGCTAATGACAAGATTCTTGACAGTTGTGAGCCTTATATTGTATGTTTTTAATTGTATTTTATATTATTTTAACAATCACGTACGATTGAAAAAAGACTTGGTAAATCAGTCCACGAGTAGGAATATTAGATCAAATATGATTCTTATGAGTTATGAGTTATGAGAGGACATTTTTGTATTGTTTCGTAATACCGAAATATGTCTTCTAAATGACGTTTATTTAGCCAAAATTATGTCTTCTTTGTTATTGTATTGTTTTAACTTGAGAACTAAGGAATATTCAAACCATGGTAGAAATATTGTATCGAGTGATAAATATTAAATTTGGGAAATAGTTGAATTCAAAATTTCTGTTTAATTGGCAAAAAGAAGAAAAATCTATTATTTTTACTAACAAAATACCCCATAGTAAATTCCTTCGTAAGTTGATAAGGAGGTTATCTTCAATTTTTTAAGTGAACATAGAGGTTATTGCCAATCTTTAAAATTAATTGTAGAATTATATTCTTATAATTTCTTAATGGTATATAACTTTAATTTTTCCTACAAAATATATTCCTTCATACTGGGGGACTTTTTCTGCTAAAAAAAAATATCACAGTGAAATTTTTACTAGTTAAAATAACACACAAACATTTTTAATAATTTATAAAATAAAATGGATATTTTTGCATTTTAGTCTTTGGAAATATTATTATAATATGAAAATAAAGTTACTTTACAACTCTAATTTTATGTTTCCTCAAGTACATTTCTAGGTTATTTATTTTAATAAATATGTATTGGGCTTTTGGCACTTTGCACCCTGAAATTATAGGGTTTTGGCACTTTGCACCCTAACTTAAAAGTTTTGGCACTTTGCACCCTGAAAATACAATTTAGTTGGCACTTTGCACCCTAGTGTGTGTTTTGAAGAAAAAATTAATTGATTGAAGAGCATAATAGTTATTTTCTAATATTTTTGGCACCTAAAAGTATAGATTTTTGACACTTTGCACTCTGAAATATAAAATATTGGCATTTTGCACCCAAAATATATAATTTCTAGCAGTTTCAACCCCGACTTAATATGATAATCTAAATTATATAAATAACACGAAATACAATAATATGTTAGATATGTAAACGTGTATTTTAGATATAAAGTAAATAATCTTGAGGATCTTGAAAATAAAATGAAGATAATGTCTTTTTTTAATTTAAATTTTACAGAGAGAAAATGTTAAAATAAGTTATTGTAAAGTAAAATAAATTCAGAATAACAAGTTTATGATTGTTGTGCATAGAAATGACCATTTTATCTCTACATCGCCGACATTCATGAGTCTGTCTCTTTTTTTTTTTTTTTTTGAGATAAATACATTAGGGTGCAAAATGTCATCCAAATTATATTTTTAGGGTGCAGAGTACCAAAAAATATAAATCGGGTGAAAAATGCTAATATTTTATAATTTAAGGGTTCAAAATGCCAACATTCTATATTTTAAGGGTGAAAAATCTATATTGCAAATGTGCAAAGTGAAAAAAAAAAATTGAAAATAACTATTATACCCTCCTATCAATGAATTTTCTCATTAAAACACACACTAGGGTGCAAAGTGCCAAATAAATTATATTTCCAGGGTGCGAAGTGCCAAAATTTTTAATTTAGGGTGCAAAGTGCCAAAACCCTATATTTCCAGGGTGCAAAATGCCAAAAACCCAATATGTATTCTATGATGAAAAATATTTCTACGGAAACTAGATGAATTAGTAATTGCAAACCCAATCCTAGAGCAGGGGCCCACCTCAGACCCTGCCTATTTAAAACCAATCATGGAGCTCGTTACTCCATTTAATCTCAACTTAATTATTTCACATTCTCACCATAATAATAATAATAATAATAATAATAATAATAATAATAGTAAATGTGATATAACCATAATAGTCAATGTATTTTACACTTTGATGGATTTTCTGAAGCATATAAATATTTATATTATAAAAATAAGTAAATATAATGGCCATTTAGCGGAACTCACGTTATTATTCAACACTGCTTAGGCATTACTAGATATGTACTTGGACCCAATGCAGATGTAATCATGATTATGACTGGATTTGGACTTGAACCGGAACAATCCATACCAAGCCTGAACTAGAACCTTTTTTTTTTGGGGCTAAACCATTTTTTTTCTTTTCCATAGAGTGCATTAGCCCTACCTACATACTACATATATAGTATTCTGAGAAAAATCAAAATCTTAGGTTGAGTTTCTTCTAAACCAAATTAACCAAAATTAATACAGAAAAATCCAAAAACCCGAAATCACCACAAAAACATTCTTATTTTTCTAAAAAAATTGATAATAATTCCTCCTACTATTATTTAAAATTGGCAATAATCTAATCATTCAATTAAAAGAATGATAATAACCAAACTATTGACTTATGAGGGCATCAATCAGAGTTTTTTGTTAATAAAAAAAGAACACATGTAGATTTTCGTTAATAAAAATAACAAGGGAAGAATTTTTTTCAATTTGAGTATTTTTGCATTTAGCTTTTCCAAATAAAATAAAATAAAAATAAATTAAGAAGTAATTAATGTTCCAATAAATATATATAGTCATATGTATTAAATCGCTTAGGCTTAGCCATATCTAGCGATCCCCCTCCATCCGGATGTAGATTTCCTGTCCAATTTGGTTGTCCCAAATTGTGTTCATTCGTAATTGAATGACACGTGTCGATCTCCATTATATAACACCTCACAGGATTACATTCTCTTCCCGACCCATCTCCATCTCAATACAACTGCTACTATAATTCTAATCAATTTTCAGTGGATTGAATTTGAAAAAATAGTAAAGTTCGCCAAAATGATTTTAAGAAAACAACCTATCCAAATTAATCGATGTTCATCAGATTTCTTTTTCTTTGATGAATAAACTTTGAAATACAGTACATATGAGATTTTTTTTCTTTTATGAATAAACTTGAAAACATAGTCAATATACTTTGAATTAATGAAAGTTCAATTTGAACGAATCAATCCCAAAAACCTGTAATTTATATTTTCATAGTCGGGGGCGATGTTCATGACAGCACTACCACATTTGTATACCTAATATGACTGTTCTAACTTCGTTTTTTTTTTTTTAATTCAACAAAATAAAGTACTTGATTATGCAAATGGGTTTTTCACGAAACAACTGCCGCTGGCAAAATAAACTTGACATGTGGCATAATTTAATTAATGGGACACCCACTTTGGGCCAAGAGAACCGTAGCGCACCCACCCCTTCACCTCAGACTCCCTTCCCCTCTTCAACCTCTTTTTCCAGTCATCTCCAGTGACTCAGTCTTCTCATTTCAATTTCATATTTCTTAATAATAATAATAATGAAATAAATTCAACATGGACATTAATAATAAGAAATTTTACATTGAAATTAATAATAAGAAATATAAAACTGAAATTAATTTATCTGGGTAAACAGTCAATTGTTAACTTCAAGCCGACTTAGTCGAACATGTGAGGGCAACACACGGTCCAAATGGTATTGTATGTAATCGGATTTATTTCAACTAATCACAGTTCTCAAATTTCAATATATTTAAATCGTATTTAATTTTAATGTATTTAAATTCAATAAATCGAATTATTTCAATGTATTTTTATTCAATAACTCGTATTTAATTAACACAAATTCGCAAAATTTAAAATAATAGAAAATTATAGTTTCTTACAATATTATTAAATTTCATAAATTAATGTTAAGTTTATTGAATAAAAGTTACAATTATAAAAGTTATAAGTTAACTAATGTTAAGATTATAAAAAAAAAAATTATTATTAAATATATTAATTAAACCAAAAAAAAAAAAGACAACAATGGCAGGTAACGCCACCTGCCATCGATCGAGATGGGTGGCCCATTTGATTATATACATTAAAATTTAAGTTAAATTACTACTTCGTAATGACGTCACACCGATCGAACGAGTGGTTAAAACGGTTAAACATATATAACCACTAACCAGTTATGCTACCGGTTCAATGTCTGATCCGGTTTTTATAACATTGGTTATAATACCCTTATTTAAAGTCACATAACTTACGCTTGATTGCAGTTTCGTTGAAAAAGTGCCGGAAAAGTGATTGGTATAACATAATTTATATAGAATGGACTCAAGTGTAAATTCTTTGACAATATGAATATAAGTGTAAAACACATTATATAGGAGGGATTAAAGTTTTTACCAGAAGGATATAAATTTAAGACACTTTATACTTGAGTATCGGCATAAGTTTGATTTAGCCAATATAAATTACATAATTTTTTTTTTTTTTACAAGCTTACACTAGACTAATCCTGTATCCTCAGAACCCTTGCTATAGAACCCTGAAGGATGTAAATAGCAGGATGTGCCTCCACCAAGCCTCGGGATCCCACCATACTGATGTACACTATGCGCACAAAGGGGTATTCACCACAAATGACCCTTAGATAGACCCATAGAAATGCTTCCATCCAAGTTCTAAATGGGATTCGAACCCCCACCCTTGCCGCTGGCGCAAGCCTTATGAATTGTTGGTCAACCAGTTGGAGATATATCCTGGGGGCAATATAAATTACATAATTTGAATATATTAAGGATTGTTAATTAATTAATGAAAGAAAACCTTCTTCTTTGGTTCCCCTTTTAATTAAGGATATGTTGATATAAGGGAACGTAGTAGAATTAGTTTTTTAGTAATTGATTTTAGCAAAAGTTGGTCCAAGGAAAACTAGATTTTATAGATTCTAATTCCCAAAAGCGATATTATCTAGCTTTTGCTTCTGAATAATAGTGATTTATTGTGTTTGAAGATTCCCAAATTGTTTATAATCTTGGGGAACGAAGGAAAAAGAAAGAGAAAGGTTCAGTCATTTTTACCTCTAAAAAAATATGACTCGTACTAAATAGGTATTGTCTCCCACTAGTTCAATATCGTCCAACTTTTCATTATGTTAGCTCCTAATGCTGCCATGTGTCCCAATTTTTACTGGAAAATGTTTTAGCAAGTTAGGGAAAGAAATATTTTATGACTATATTACCCTATCTTAAAAAAGTTAACGAAAAAATCATTTTTCTTTTTTAAAATCGTATCCACAATTTTTTTTAGTATACATCTACTTAGAGAAAATAAAATTTATCAATGTTTATTTCAATTTTAAATCAAGGCAAATACAAGATCAGTAAAAATAATAAAATCAAGTTTACATAATGAAATATTTATACAAATTAATTTACAAAGTTAATTCTCCTAATAATTTAGTATTTATTTTAGAAATTTGATCATCATTAAGTATATGTATTTATTTATATATTCATTATATAATTAAATATAAAAAAAATTCTCAAAAATAAAATAAAAAGTTTGGGGTCGTCTTCGTATCAGCTTCCTTCACCGAAGCCTCAACCAAGCATAACAACTATTCTGGTCGCTTCCGGAACAAAGATAAGTGCCATATACAAGAAAATGTAGAAAACAAGAACCAAAAACAACAATTCAAATTCAAATACAAAAGTTTCACATCCCCAATTCCAAGATCTAAACAGAAAATTAACCAAAGCTCAATTTCCATAACAAATCAAAACGTCAATTTCATGCCATGAAAAAAGTACATAGTACACTATAACATAATATATATACCATCCAAATTCATTGCATCTCATCTACGGAATTAGGAGAAATAAGAGTTTCCTTGTAAATGGTAGCTCCAAAAAAGATGTCGCAAAAAAAAGGAATACGAACAATATGTCCATAGGGAGTGTGCTTCCTTATAATCTCTGTATGTATATGATCTTCATCTTCTTCTTCATGCTTCCTTATAATCTTGTCCGAAATGAACAATACCGTCATAGGAAAGAATATTCGACTTGGAACAGATTGGAATGATATGAACTTAACCCAATTAGAAGAATTAGATTCTTTCAAAGTCCAAATGTCCACGCGACTGTCCATATATTCGAAAGCTAGCATGAGATATTGCTCCGAAGCTCCCAAAACACCATGTATATAATTACCGGCTTTGCAAGAATCAGGATGCGATATAAGAGCAAAAGTCTCTAATGCCAAGTTTATAGCAACAATACATCTTCTCAAACCATGACCATCTCTTAAAAGTGTTTCCCAATGGAAAGCTCCATTCCAGAACACTGTGTTAGTAGCACATGAAACCATCTCACAATAATCAAGATTCCACTCCACGGTTTTCCAAGAATTGTATCTTAAACTATAAATCTTGGTTTCAAGTTTCGGTGGGTCGTCAGAGTAAATCTTACTTGATTCAATGACTTTGAAATCACGAGTTGAAGTATCGTAACCAAGACCATAGCTCGTGATCATGTCGATTATGCTGGTATAAGATCTAGATCTAGAACTAGTAGGTAAAACTCTAGATTTCCTTGTAGCAGGATTGCACAACATAACGTCATTTTTTAAGCAAATCAAAAGCAACCCATTACAAGAACCCATGATCCAGATATCCTCATAGATCAAATTTTCTATTGGAAATTGGAACGGTATGATAATGTCGTCCTCTTCCTCATCATCATCGGTCCTAATTATACGGGTTAGAAAACCTGTGTCTAAAAACTCAATTAATCTTTGACACGATGGAGTTTGGAGATGAGATTTCACAAATTCTGGGCTGGAAATCAATGAAAGCCATGATTTCGAAACGCACTTGAATCTCAACAGATGTTTTACGGGTAACCTCAACAATATTTCTGTGGCAACTTCTTCGGGGAGATATTTGCGAGCCATCATATATAATAATACGTACGTCCCTAGCTATAAAATTGAAAATAATCGTATGAGCAGAGTATCATTAATTGTTTATGTACTGTTCTGTGTTTCATAATCATACATAGTTTGAAAAGAAAACGTGATGTGCTTCTTTATAAAGGAAAAAGTTTTCTATATAATTGTTTTTGTATTGGGAAATAGGAACACTACAACGAAGAAAGCAAATGCGGTATTGGCTTTTTGGGCTTTCAATTCTTGTAATTTGTTATGAAGGGTCTCCTCTTCTTATCTTAATTGGTAAAAGAACTCTTTAATTTAGTAATTTATTATAAAAAAAAATAAAAAATTAAAAAGTACTAGGCTTGATTGGTATAAATTTTTTACCTGGTTATCAATTCATTTTAATTTATGAGTATGAATATTAGATCAGATTTGATTTTTGTGAATTTTATAACAATGTGTTTGGTTTGGCGATTGAGACTTACAAAAGCCTTAAATTAATTTAAGAATGAGACTTACAAAAACCCTAAATTAAAATATTAGATTGGTATTTATCTAAACAACTCAAACAGATTGGTATGTATTTATCTATTTCTTAACCCCAAAATCAAGTTTAAAGTAATTGTTATCTAATTCTATAATTTAATCAAAATTTTCGTATAAATCAATCCTAAAATTATAATTCTAGTAACACTATAAACCCTAACTAACTAAAAGTTCTAATAATACAAGCCCTAAATTATAATTTTTACCAAAATTAGGCTCAAAAATATTTTCAAAAACACTATATATATAAAAAAAAATTAAATTAATTTAATCCCAAATTAATTAAAATCTAGATCTAGAACAAAAAAGAATATATAATTTGAAGAAGAACATATATATACCTCTAGATCTTAATATGAAGAAGAAAGAATAGAGGTGCCACGACAGCGGTGGTGCTACGACGGCGGTGATTCTTCGCCGGTGTGGTGCTAAGTACGGTGATGGGCATGCGGGGTACGGTGATGTTGGTGGTGGTGGTCGGCGCAGAGAGAAGGAAAGAAAGAGATGAAGATTTTTTTTTTAAAGTAGATACCGTGCTGAATCTGGAAAGGGAGATATAAATAAGTTAAATTTACCCACCAGTTTCTATCGCTCACTGATTCCAATCGCCCACTGATTTGAAAACTGTGGGAATATTTATTATTTCGACTGAACATATTGGTAGAACATATTTATATTATTAAAATAAGTAAATATGATGGCCATTCAGCGGAACTCACGTCATTATTCAACACTGCTTAGGCATTACTAGACATGTACTTGGACCCAATGCAGTTGTAATCATGTGATTATGACTGGATTTGGACTTGAACCGGATCCATCCATACCAAGCCTGAACTAGAACCCTTTTTTTTTTTTTTTTTGGCTAAATCATTTTTATTCCTTTTCCGTAGAGTGCTTTAGCCCTACCTACATACTACATATATAGTATTCTGAGAAAAATCCAAATCTTAGGATGACTTTCTTCTAAACTAAATTAACCAAAATTCATACAGAAAAATCCAAAAATCCGAAATCACCACAAAAACACTCTTATTCTTCTAAAAAAATTGATAATAATTCCCCCTACTATTATTTAAAATTGGCAATAATCTAATCATTCAATTAAAAGAATGACAATAACCAAACAATTGACTTATGAGGGCATCAAATGGAATTTTTTGTTAATTAAAAAAGAACACATGCAAGTTTTCGCTAATAAAAATAACAAGGGAAGATTTTTAGTCGATCTGAGTATTTTTGCATTTAGCTCTTCAAAATAAAAAAAATAAAAAATTAAGAAGTAATTAATGTTCCAATAAATATGTATATAGTCATATGTATCAAATCGCTTAATCAAAATTTATGATCACCTATCTTTTTGGCTTAGGCCATCTCTATCGATCCCCCTCCACCCCTTCGGCTCAGACTTTCCTTCCCCTCTTCAGCCTCTTTTTGCAGTCATCTCCAGTGACTCAGTCTTCTCATTTCAATTTCATATTTCTTAATAATAATAATAATAATAATAATAATAATAACAATAATAATAAATATTTAAATAAATAATAATAATAATAATAATAATAATAATAATAATAATAATAATAATAATAATAATAATAATAATGAAATAAATTCAACATTGGCATTAATAATAATCAACATTACATTGAAATTAAAATTAAGAAATATAAAATTGAAATTAATTTATTTGGGTAAACAATCAATTGTTAACTTCAAGCCGACTTAGTCGAACATGTGAGGGCAACACATGGTCTAAAGGTAGTCGTATGTATTTAAATTCATTAAATCGAATTATTTTCAATGTATATGTATTCAATAACTAGTAATTAATTAACATAAATTCGCAAAATTTAATAATAAAAAATTATAGTTTCATACAATATTATTAAATTTCATAAATTAATGTTAAGTTTATTAAATAAAATTTCAATTATAAAAGTAAAAAAGTTAAATTAATGTTAATATTATAAAAAAATTATATTATTATAAAATATATTAATTATACCCAAAAAAAAAAAAGACAACAATGGCAGGTGACGCAACCTGCCATCGATGGAAGTGGGTGGCGCTATTGATTATATACATTAAAATTTAAGTTAGTCATCTGCCATCGATCGTGGTGGGTGGCCCGGTTAATTATATACATTAAAATTTAAGTTAAATTACTACTTCGTAATGACGTCAAACTGGTCGAACCAGTGGTTAAAACGGTCTAACATATATAATCACTAATCAGTAATGCTACCGGTAATGTCTGATCTAATTTTTATAACACTGGTTATAGTACCCTTATTTAAAGTCACGTAACTTACACTTGATCGCAATTTCGTCGAAAAAGTGTCGGAAAAGTGATTGGTATAACATAATTTATATAGAATGGACTTAAGTGTAAATTTTTTGAGAATATGGATATAAGTGTAAAGCACATTATATAGGAGGGATTAAAGTTTTTACCATGAGAATATAAATGTAAAACACTATATATATACTTGAATATCAACATAAGTTTTATTTAGCCTATATAGATTACACAATTTCAATATATTAAGGATTGTTAATTAATTAATTATTAATTAATGAAAGAAAACCTTCTTCTTTGGTTCTCCTTTTAATTAAGGATATGTTGATACAAGGGAAGGTAGTAGAATTAGTTTTACAGTAATTGATTTTAGCAAAAGTTGGTCCAAGGGAAACTAGATTTTATAGATAGTGATTCCCAAAAGCGATATTATATGGTTTTTGCTTTTGGATAATAGTGATTTATTGTGTTTGATGATTTCCAAATTGTTTAATGTTTATAATCTTTGGGAACTGAGGAAAAAGAAAGAGGATCATTTTTGCCTCTAAAAGAATATGACTCGTACTAAATAGATATTGTCTCCCACTAGTTCATTATTGTCCAACCTTTCATTAGGTTAGCTCCTAATGCTGCCATGTGTCCCAATTTTAACCGGGAAGTGTTTTAGCAAGTGAGGGAAAGAAATATTTTTTGACTATATTACCCTATCTTAAAAAAGTTAACGAAAAAATCATTTTTCTTTTTGAAAATCGTATCCACAATTTTTTTTTTTTTTGTATAAATCTACTTAGAGAAAATAAAATTTATCAATGTTTCCGAGTAACACCAAAAGTTCTCCATCCCACTTTTTTTGTTAACAATAACTGCACCTCTAAGCCAATATTAACTAGAAATCTTAGGATTTAAACGGAGAACAAAAAATGTGTATTATCCGCTATATTATATAGATACACAAAATAAACACTAAGTTGAAATTTGTTACACTAAGTTGCATGATTTGCTGAGCGGAATGAAAGGAGTAGTTGGACTAGTATAAATAAGTCTAAACTAATGTAATTCTTACCCAGATCGGGTTTGGCCGAACCCAAACTAATTATATGGCAAGTGTAATATACTTGCTTTGGGATTTGATGTAACTTCCAGGAAAGTGGTCAATCACAAAGCAAGTGCAATACGTACACTTGCTTGGTGGTTGAATGGGTTTGGCCAAGCCAGGTTTGGGCAAGAATTTTCCTATGAGATATCCTTACATAATCACACAAGCAATAGAATTATAAGAAGAATATAGACAATATCAAAAACACCTTACAGCAGGTTTCCACTTATATCAACTTTGGTAAATGACCACTGCGTAGTTCTTCCATGTCCTGGATTTGCTCTAGCTGTTCCTCCAACTCTTGAGCAGGTGGTTCTTCTCCTTTCACGTAAGAGTTCGCAACACAGCAGTAAAATATTAAGTTGACAAAGCATACACACGCTAAAATCGCCTAGTATTCACCCAATTTACTCGTATCTAAATCATCGGTGAACAAGCCGGGAAAAATCATGATAAAAGGTAAGCCAAGGAAATTCCCGATGCTCAAAGCAAACTGCGTAAATGGCGGCCCAAAGATTTTCATTGATTTAGGAACCTGCACATAGAAGAACTCTTCCAATCCATCAAGTACAAGCCCTTCCATGAATCCAAGTAAGAAAAATTGAGGAATTAGCCAAAACACACTTATCAAAATGTCCATATTCGTAGACTGGTGTTTCCTGTAATCCTCAATCCTCCAAGAAATTACGCAACACAATGGTAAAATCGCCATTCCTATGCCAATTCTTATAAGCATAACATGTCGTGGAATCTTCTTTGTGACCGGCCAGAAGACTGGAAATAGAACCGAGTCACAAATATGTGACACTACAAAACTCGTGGAAGTCTTAATTATCAAGAATATAACTTCAGGAGAATTGAGTATTTGGTAGAGAGGATTATCCATGTAGTTGACTTGTTCATAAAAGAAAGTGCTGCCGGTGGCCTGTAGAAGACCGTACACGAGGAATGTTGTCCAAAGAGGGATCATTTTGAGCAAAAGTTTCACTTCTTGTATTTGTTCGACAGTGCAAAGTCGTGCTTTCCTCTCCTGTTCTTCCAGACTGGTCGATGATTCCACAATGGAAGCTTTATCTAACCACCTACATAAAAAAGCATCATCAATGGCTTCTTATGAGAGCTTCAGTGGGTTATTAGCAAAATGCACCCCTATTATTATCAATTGTATCAACAAACCCCCTCCA
Organism: Penstemon barbatus; assembly: GCA_003313485.2. Taxonomy (NCBI): domain Eukaryota; kingdom Viridiplantae; phylum Streptophyta; class Magnoliopsida; order Lamiales; family Plantaginaceae; genus Penstemon; species Penstemon barbatus. The sequence continues at coordinate 74,511,286 of CM064879.1, forward strand.
TACAGTTAATATCTTACATGAGCGGTTGACGTGATCTGTAGTTCATTTTTGTCTTATAAATTCCATATATACCCTCCATCTTCTTCTCGAAGTTAACAAAGCACCCCGTGTGTTTGTCTTAATTAGCAAATACACCCCCCTGAGTTAATATTCCATATGTTTAACTCTAGGTATGCATCATGAGACAATGTGATAAACTCTTATGAACAGATGATTATATTGAGTAAATAACACGAAGTTGACCACACGCAAGGAGAGCATCATACCTGAACATGGAATATGCAATATAGGAGGGGGATCGTTTTCAAAAGAAAGAGTAGCGTCGACACTTAGATGTCTTTTCATTATAGCTGCATATAACACCCGCACCACTTTGTTTAGACTGCGGCCTTTAGTTGGTTTCTTGTACTGAAAAAATGGAATGCCCCCTAAAAAGAACGTAAAGGCTATAGCCAGAGCACGAATTTCTTGCATAGAACCACCCATGAACCATTAGTGAAGACAAATATAGATGCAATGATGCCTAAGATATAAGCTGAACGCCACCATACTTTTCTACGCCCTGCTCTGCCTAAAGCTATGAACATAAGTGCCACATAAAGCAATCGTAACTCAATACTATGAAGACGCCAAGCTGCAAAAAACAGCAGCACCAATCCCTGCAAATAAGTGATATATCATTTGCTTTGAGCAGAAAAATTACTTGAGGACAGCGACATGGATATAAGTGAGTAAAATAATAAGTAAAATGCAAATGAACGAGAAACGAAGCTCAATGTTGCGTCACTTGATGCAAGAGTTAACATTTTCTTTAGCGTTTTACTTACTGAAGTCCAAGAATCAAACATAGCATAAAGTTTTATACAGTTTACTTATTATTTGTGCAAGTATACAGTCGAATAGTTAAAACACATTTAGGTAATACTAGTAAGATTGTACTTACAATGATATAAGCAACATTTGTGCAGATGACGGTCATGAAGGAACCCAAATAAGCATCGGAAGCATAAGAAACAACAAGCACAAGAACCGCTGTTACTCCACCGTGTACATTCACAATCGAAGCAGCTTCCGGAAGGTGCAGCCAATCATCGGTTAGATGTGTTATCAAGATTGCAATCAGAGCATACTCAATCCAACTGTGAACAAGTATTAGAACTACATACGAAAGCAAAAAAAAAAAGTAAGATAATAATAAACTGAACTCCAACCATTTTGGTAATGAACACATTAAACATGTACTAAATAAACTTAAATAGGTAAGATAAACAACATTACAATAAATGAAAGGAGCAGCCTTGGAGAAAACGACGTAGTATTTGGCTGTTTGAATGATTTTTTTCAAATAGCTGGTAATCATATTCTTCATCACAGACACAGATGCAGCTGGGTTGAATCAGCAGCCATACTATACAATTGAAGCTGGTATATATTTCTTTTGGGTATGAAGTCATTTTCAAGGGGAGTTTCAGCGATTGATTGAGGAAATTTCGAGCACAACTTCCAATTAATGCTACCTACTGGATTTAATTCATTGGGTCGGATGTTCTACACATGGGCATGAGCATGAAGCAAGGCACGAATTTTCCTCCTTACCGACAGCAAATGAGATGAAGGACTATGCTTGTGGAATACATTAAAAGTGTACAAGAGTCCGGGTAATTCAGAACAAAAGTTTTGTTTGAAATATTATATCAAAATTGAAATTATGTTTAAGTTTGGTTTATTGTTAAACGAATATCAAATGAGCTCGACTCGAGTATTGAATAATTTGTTACTTTTATGTGTAGCTTAAGGAGGCGAACTCGAATCAGACTTCAAACGTTATCAAATGGAACCTAGTTGGTCAAAGCTTGTTTGATTCAGACAGTGTATCGCATTGGGTGATTTGATTTTTAGGCCTACACATAAGTAAGAACTCCTTTTGTTGTATAGATTTTAGTGAAAATTACTAAAAGCCCCCCAAGTTATGGTTGAATTGTGAAAATCCACCTCTTGTCAATAAGGCCATAATTCATTGGTAAGGTTGAGACTTGAGAACCAAGAGGTCCTGAGTTTAAGTCTAGTGAATGTGAATTTTTCTTCTAATTTAATATTAGTATTTGGTTATTGACTTTATTTCGATAAATTTTTAATCCAATAATATTGACATGATGATATTAATATATATTTATTTCTGTTAAAAAAAAAAACATTATACTAAACTTTGTTTCATGAACTGCCCTAGTACTTGTAGAAATGCTATAACCTTTCACCAAATTAATGTTAGTCCAACCCCGATTCAATAATATTGGTCAAGTCTTGAAATATTTGCAGGATTTTCTTCGGCTCAATTTTGTTCCAATTAAACCGGATCGAAGACAGTGGCGGAGCCAGAAACTTTTTTCACCAGGGTCCATTATAAACTGACCTATACTTATTAATTAAAATAAAAATAAAAATAAATAAATTACTCAAAAAAAATTATATAACAACAATTAATTTAACCTCATAATCACACGGAACAAATCTTATTTGAATAAAACCCTAATCGATCTTGATAATACAATTGTATCTAAATACTAATTTATAAAAAAAAACACCACGAGTAATAAAATCACATTTTAAAGTAAGTAGGAGTACTATATTTGTTTTTTTTCCCCTTCTGTTGAGAAAACTAAATCTATATGTTTGTTGAATAAAAAAAATTACTTTTATGTGTAAGCTCATTTTAATAGAGATGAGATCATATGCAAAAGATATTGGTATGAAATTAGATATTTAAAAAGTGTCTTCCATCTCTGAACATATTGTTTGTTTTTTTTATGATTAAAATTACAAAATAAAAAAGAATATATATACATATTAAAAGTTTGAATTGAATTAGTTCACTTCTTTACCATGATTATTAATTTCATGAAACGGTAATAATATATATGGACCCCTTTCTTATAAGATTTTAATTTTTATTAGAGGATTTCCTAAAAGAAAATTATAAATTATACTTCAAAGTTGTATATGTTCTTTAATAAAAATATTATACATATAATATCTTCCTAAAGATAAAGACTTTAGGGGGTCCATGTACTCCCCTAGCTTGTATGTGGCTCCGCCACTGATCGAAGATGCAAGGTCGAGTTTAACTTAGTGAACTGGCTGAAACTCTACTTGAATACTTAAAGTTCTTTTTAATGGAAAAACAGGTATGGGAATAATTCTTACGTAGATAAGGTTATGAAAGTTGCATAGATATCATGGTTAGGAACTCGTCACATCATCGGCTTTGAACTTATAATGAAAGTTGGAATTTTTTTTTCCTAAACTAAATTATTTTGCACTCTTCATTTTAAACTTATATTAGTGTTATACTTCCTCACTGAATTCTTTTCCGATAATTTTTTCAGTTCAGGGCTAAAAGTGCAACACAAAAATTCAGGGTGAAAAGTGCAACAATGGTGTAAGTTAAAGTGCAACTCGGCTATAAGTTTAGAGAAAAAAGTACAATTTTTGCTTATTTAATTAATAAGTTCACCTATTAATTCTTCAAATTATAATTTCCAACTAGAAAATCCCCAAATTTAGATTGTCAAACATGAAATTATAGTGTATGCTCGATTTTATACTGATATCCCACTATTTAATATCTAAATATGTATTTTATATTAAAATTTATTTTTATTTATATTATATATCTTATTACAATTACACATATTATTTATAATTCCATGTCATTTTGCACTTGAATTATAATTGGTTGCAAAAAAACTGAGTTTCACCTCCTAAATTTACATTAAAGTTGCACTTTTCCCTCTAACTTACACCCTTTCTGCACATTTCACCCTGAACTTTTGTGTTTCATTTTCTCATTGAACTCTTTGGCAGGAAAAGTGGTGAGAGAGTTTAGAGGGGAAAATTCAACACTAATATAAGTTCAATGTGGACAATGCAAAAAATTGAAGTTCAGGAAGGAAATTATCATTTTCTCATTTATTTATGCTGTTCTCATGAAGCTAATTCACGTAAGAATTTTCCCGTAGTTCATAAAACGTGCTATTAATGTGACTGAGACTTTATTTACTAAAAGTTTGATGTAGAAATTATGATTCAAAATATATAATGAAAATATATAAATGTCATACGTCGATTTGTTAAATTATTTTGAAATCTGAGTGTGATTTAAATAAAATAAAATAATATATATATATATATATATATATATATATATATCTTATACTTATAAGTGTCAACAATTTCAATTCAGCGGTTCCTGATTTTCTTTTCCATTTAAATTTATCCCATTTAATAAGAAAACGGCGCCGCTTTTCCTATTTTTTCCCGGTTTTGTGCTTGGATTCATTTTCTTTCCTCTTTAATTTTGGGACATCGTATTTTCTTCGGCCGCCTCCTGTGGGCCCAAATTCCTTCGTTTCCTTTGCAAATTGAAATCGTGAACAGTGGTAGCTGAAATTGTCTTGATTAACATTGAAAGGACCTTGCTTTTCTCCTTTATATTAAATTCGTCTTCTTCCCTTCCTTCTATACGAGGGCTTTTTCAAATTGTCTTCGTTTCTCTCCCTCTCGTTATTTACTGGATTATAAGGAAATGATTTGTTCTTAATTTTAGGTTACCGTGATTTATTTCCTGCAAGTCTTGAAGTTGGATAACTACGGTTTTGTTGTTATGCTTCAAATTGATTTGTTTCTCATGTAACTTTTCCTTGGTTTGGAATAGTTGTATTGATAGATTGAAGTTAGTAATGATTTCTTCTTAATTTTAGTCTGAAGTTATTGTAAGTTTCTCGGTTTTATTGTTTGGAATCGTGAAGTTTAGTTACTGCTTCAATCAGTATTACTTATATATTTTTAGATTTTGTTATCTTAGCCATTTTGTTACCTAATCTACCTTTTTGCATGGTGTAGCCGTCTTGTGCATGTGAACTTGTTGACTTTGAGGATATTATTGTGTATAGGCATCTTGAGGAGGATGTTGACTTCAAGGATGCGGAAGATGAGGCTAATATACCTTTACTTTTAAGCCTTCAAATTTTTTAAATGCGGACATATGATTATTTGTTCTGCACATAATGTTTGCAATACATAGTTTGATGGTTGTATCATTTGTGGAATAAGTAGTTTGCTGAAATTTGTGAAATTTCTTTTACTAAAAGTATTGGTTTGTACAAACTCGGTGCCATGTTATGATTGTTTGATACTTGTGTTTGAGATGATGTAGTTCAGAATTTATAAATGAAGGTAGGATATACTATTTACATTCGAAGCATTAAAGGCAAGGGGGTATTATATTGTTAGACTTGATTATTCCTGCAATTTTCGAGTTTTGGGTTTGTTAATTTTATTTGTAATTTTTAGGAGGACCTTGAAATTCACGTTGCATGGAGGGCTTAGGATCAAAAGGAAGTTGTAGCAATTATTGCTAAATTTGTGGTCCAGAGTATTATAAGTAACAACAAAGTTACATAAACTGCCTCAATGTACTCCTCAAGCCCGTTTGGCTCCATCTTAGTAATGATTCTGGTACATGTGCATCATATATCTAAGATTCATGAATATATTGCTGATTCTCATAGCTGACATAAATAATGACATTGGTGCTCTAGGTTTGGATGTTGTTAGGACAGACCGCACTCTTGTATATTATGAGAATGAAGCTAATCAGGCAAAGCCGTGGGTTGTTCTTGCTGTCTCTATGCTTGGATTGACAAAGATATCGTGTACGTTCAAGGTAATTTACACGTATTAGTCTGCACCAGAACTCTAACCAAATTGATACATCTTACCTTCTTTTTTTTATATTGATTATATTCCCATAAGCAAGAATGAATGACATATGCTCTCCAATGATTATTCTTCTAGAACACCAAGCAGATGCCTTCTGGTGCTTTGAGCGTGCAATGCGTAGATTAGTAAGATTCTGTGAACTAGGAAACATGCATTTATTCTATTTATCAATAATCAAACTTATTGTTTTACTTCTCTGTTTTCTTAAAACTTCCAAGAGTTATATGTGTTGCATGTTTTATCTTGTTCCATAGGTAATTCATATAACTACGATTCTAGCAATCTGTAACGTCAATCAGTTTTGGTTTTTTGTATTGGCATCCTCCTATGTTAGCAAAGTAATTGAAATACATACGAGTTGAACTTTCAATGAATCTTGTTATGAGTCGAACTTATAATGTCCAAGGGGCATTTCTTAGTAGCAAATTAATTTTACTATTGCTACCGTGACTTAAAGATTGAAGTCAAAGATGAGTGATGTGGTTATCTGCGACTTAATTAATCTGTTCTAGAAGCCTTCATCAGCTGACTTTCTCTATATCTGCATGTGTAGGCATGTTCATCTTTTTGCTTTTTCTTACTGTATATCTTCAATATTTTTCAACTGTCATGAAAATTACATAGCACCTTGTATTTTCGTATATATTATAGATTTTTTATATTGGATTTGTTCCACATTAAATTATGTTTTCTCAAAGATTTATCCAGTTTTTGTTTAACTTGCAATGATGACATCGTTCATTTCCTTTTACCACAGAGGGAAAATTTCAAGTGCACGTGCAATCTCAACTCAGTACCCTTGTACAAGTTATTAAAGCTATTAACCCGAAGCTCCATCAGCACCTTGGTATGGCTACTTTCCTCGTGTAAATTCTGCACCTGAAGCCAGCATCCATATTTTTATTTGGAGGTGCACTGTTAAAAGATTGTTGAACTGCCAATTTAGTTATAATTGGCTACATATGATTAATGTATGATTAATGTTTCATCACAAAAATACTAATCCTTTGCAAATTTTTTCCGTGAACAGTGGTAGGTGAAACTGTCTTCAATTCGTAATTGCGGGATCATTCTTTTTCTCTTCGTTAAATTCGGTTTCTTCTGGAATTAAAGTGCAATTAACATTTAATCAAATTGAGGGAAGGAGACGGCTATTTTCCTGCTTTCTCCATTCCAAAGCACAAAAATTGGGTACCAGGTTTTCTCTTCTATTCTTCCCTTTCCCCTTTATATTAAAATCGTCTTTCTTGAAATTGTCTTTGTTTCTCTTCCTCTTGTTATTCATTCGATCTTATTCCCTTATTCATACCATATGATTTCTTCTTATTTTTAGGTTACCGCGATTTATTTTCAGTTCTTATGCTTTAAATTGGTTTATTTCTCATTGTTATTGTTTATTGAACTGATATTTTTTTTAGCAGAATAGTATTTCTTTCTTTATAACTCGAAAATAAGCGGGATATTTAGTTATGATTACAACTTCAGTTTATCGTTTAGTCATACTTGTTCAATTGGAAATCTTTATCCAGTTTTTGCTATCAGGTAAAATGTGATGTTTTGTTTTAATGTTGTAGGTAGTCTTTTGATAATCTCAAATTTTTTATTCATTTACTTGATTGTGCTGTTCTATACAGCCTGGTATCTTTGTCCTACAGACTTGCATAATTGGTTATGCATGCCCTGATTCATTTATTTAAGTCTTTTCCTAACCACATAATTTTCCATGAGCAGTGGAAGTTTATTATATTAAAGGAAATAAGTGAAAATGGAAAGAAAGACTACAAATAATATGGCAGGCTAGAATAATTAAATATCTTTTCCATTTCAATAAATGATTGTGACAATCTTTCTGTTTTTGGGAATTGGGGTGTTTATTGCAATCTTACAATCGAATTCTTCTGTTGTTGCAGGACGTAGCAGTTAAAGTTCTAACAGTCCAGGATTTTCAGGATGATCAATTGAAGGAGTTCTTAAGGGAGGTATAACTAATCATAACCTTGATTTGTCAAATTTTCCTACACAAATCCTTTTTTTTTTAAACATCTTAGCTGACATGAATATATTGATCACAGTCGGATACATTACCATATTTGGATGTTTGCTATTATCTGTTTTTAGCTTGACAAGTAAAGCATCCAGAAATGCCTTTGTCCCTGCTCCTAAATCCTAATGTAACAATATGATCCCTAAATACATAATGAAATTGTTTTGAAGGTTAAAGTTGTAATAGTTTAGACTCCAATATATAGACGTAAAGAGTGTAATTGGCAAGCTGTGTCAGCCAAGTTGCCCTCACTCTCAATCTCGTATACTTCCGTAGCTCCATTTCATGGCTGCTTGATCTCAACAGCCACATACTTAAGATTATAGACAAACAAAAAACTATCAGCATCTTACGAAATACAAGGTTTCGTATGTAACTTCAAGTAAATGATTTATGGGTGTAAATGAACTTCAGTTTTGACATTTATAGAAGCATGATACTAACAAATTGTCAAGTTCATAATGCATTGTGCATCTTTCTTCAGGTTGCGATTATGAAACGTATTCGTCATCCAAATGTAGTTCTGTTCATGGGTGCAGTAACAAAACGTCCACATTTATCTATTGTAACAGAGTATCTTCCAAGGTAAATATGATCTCAAATGATCTTATAACACAAACTGAAATTTGGTATTAAAAGTGGAATTTTATGCATGTATGTGTGTAATGCTAAGACTTGTACAATTAAACTTTTATGGATCAGAGGAAGTCTTTATCGACTGATACACAAGCCAACTGCTGGGGAAATTTCAGATCCGAGGCGACGAATACGAATGGCTCTTGATGTGGTCTGTTTTATTTTTCTATATCTTTGTTCCTTCAAAAAAATTTATGCCTCTTGTCATTTCTGATGTATGTTCTTCGCAGGCAAAGGGCATCAACTATTTTCGTTGTCTGACCCCACCTATTGTTCACTGGGACCTCAAATCGCCAAATCTGTTGGTTGATAAAAATTGGACTGTAAAAGTAATTTTTATTTTTTTATTTTTGGATAAGATACTGTAGAAGCAATTCTCTCGTTGCTTAATTTTCTTGAAAATCTACCAACTTAATTCTATGTCTAATAGTGCTTTTTGATCAGGTATGTGATTTTGGTTTGTCAAGGTTCAAAGCAAACACATTCTTATCATCCAAGTCTGTTGCTGGAACAGTAAGTCTCTCTCTCAATATATAAGTAAAACGTGATTTATTTTAAAACAAATACGAATATGTTTTATTCAACATGCGAAAGAATTTCAAAGTGGAAATTCAATACATATCATGTAAGTAATATCTCTGATTTCATTTTGCAGCCGGAGTGGATGGCCCCTGAATTTCTTCGTGGAGAACCCTCGGATGAAAAATCGGATGTATTTAGTTTTGGAGTAATTTTATGGGAGCTTGTGACAATGCAACAGCCATGGAATGGACTTAGCCCTACACTTGTCCATTTTATAATAAAATTCTCATGTTTAAATGGAATAGTTTTTATGTAATGCTCTTAAAAGATGTTATGTAATGTTTGTAGGTTGTGGGAGCAGTAGCGTTCCAGAATAGGACGCTTACAATCCCACAGAATACTTCTCCCATATTGGTGTCTTTAATGGAGCCTTGTTGGGCTGAGTAAGTAGTAGTCTTTACAATTTGATTAATCGTTGTATAATTAGTTTCACTGAAATCTGACTGACATAAAATCGTGTTTGCAGTGAGCCTGCGCAGAGGCCATCGTTTGGTAAAATAGTCGAGACATTGAAGAAGTTGCTCAAGTCTCCGCTGCAGTTGATACAAATGGGCACGCCTTGAAGTGCCATCCAATATGTATTTTATGCTTACTAAACACGTTCTGTCTCTCTAAATGGCTGGTTGGAGATTCAATCAAAGCTTGTACTAATGAGTAAATTAGCGTGCCTCCTTAAGAAATATTTTAGATGGACTTTTGTACGTACTTGAAATAAGTGTCATGTCATGTCATGGTATGGAGTTGCTTGAATATGATCAGTCTTGCAAAATCAAACATATATAATTGATAGTTTTATTTAGTTGGCTCAATCTCAAATATAATATATTATATGTGGGAATATTGAACTAGGTACTGTTTTTACATATCTATATGTTTATCCCGTCGTCGTGAATTTTATGTAGTGGCCGTTTGTGATTCAAATATGCTGAATTTATATGTGAGGCCTATGTTTGAGGCTGATTATAGATTTGCCCTCACATGAAGAATTTCATGTTTAGCTAAAACACACATCTGAAATATTTATTTTTATTTCACAATAATATTTTGTGTTATTAAATCAATATCATTAATCTGAAAAAAAATATAAATATGAAAATTATTTATATAAATATTGTATAAAATTGAATTCTTAAGTTAAAACTTATATTATCTATATACATGTAATACCCACATATGAGATAGAAGTTAAACCAAAACAATACGTACTATCTATTCCATGAATATATACAAGAATTAAAATTTCAATTATAAAAATATCATGAAATTAACCATCACACCGAGCACGAAACACCGCGCCTTGCGCGGTATTTACCTGCCTAGTATATATATATATATATATATATATATATATATATATATATATATATATATATATATATAAGTAGGGGAATTCTATGGTGACTCTTGGTTAAGGGAAGAGTCACCACAACAAATCAATCCCAGCCTTTGAAGGAAAAAAAGAAATTATCTTGTCCATGGATTATATACAAATGTATACAATTCTATATTTTGTGTATTAAATTTAGAAATTTAATTATTAATACATTGTAAATAGTAAATTTACATTATTACCCTAAAATAAAAACAACAAAAATACTCCACTTTTACTAGAATATCCCTCTCATTTCTTCTCCCCCAATTTCTCTTCTTACCCCAACCCCAACCCCTTTCCAAACCCTAACCCACAACACCACCATGCCGCCGCCACCTTCCTCCTCCCCTCCCTCTCTCTCTGTGCTTTTATATCGGCGGCAAAGTGCCGCCTCCGTTCTTGTGAAAACAGCAGACATATTATCTCCAAACCCTAACCCATAACCACCACCACCACTACCATTCTCCTCCTCTCTATGTATCTATTCCAACGAGAATGACGACGGCGAAGTGTCCTCTCCCATATGGTTGCACCAGTCCGGCGGTGTAAGGTCGCCGCCGTTCTGGTCACGACCAGAACGGAGGCGGCACATCACTCGCCGTACTTCTGGGCACGACCAGAACGAAGGAGGCACACATTGCCGCCTCTCTTGTAGCGGCCAGAACGCGCAGCCCTTCCCCCCAATTTTGGTCTCTGAACAAAACAGTAAAGCTTCACCGGTCCAGCAGTGAAGCTTCACCGGTCCAACGGTGAAGCTTCACCGGTCCAGCGGTGAAGCTTCATCCTTTTAATAAATAAAATTTTCCTTTTTTTATTATTATTTTGATTTTTTCTTTAAAATAAGAAATGACTTAAAATATTTAATAATGTACAATTATTGTAGGAAAATATTTCATTATGAGAATAATGTATTTTTGTAAATAAAAATATTCATTTTAATATTATATTTATCTAAAAGAATTATATATTTGAATTTATTATTTTTATTAGCTTTGTATTTGACTTGGTAAAATCTAATATAATTTCAATAAATTTCAACCCGACAGTATAGACTTATAATTTTGGTTTTTAACTTTCATGATTTGTTTTAGATTGTCATTAACTACATGTTTCAACCCAACACTAATCATAAAAATAAAATTAGTAGATTTGCACATGTATATAATAAATAAACAAAAAAGATAATTTGAATTTAATTTAATTTGAATTGATAAAAATAAAATACATAAATCAAATTGTTTGATATTCATTTATTTGATGTTGTGACTTTATTAATTAATTAATTCTCGATTTTAGCTCAAATATCAAACCTCTATATAACTTGTTTAACTTTACAAATTAGAGTATATTGGACTTTTACAAATATAGAATAAGGGTATACTGGTAATTTTACAAGGTCAAGTGAGTTGTAAATAAATTAATTGGGATTGTAATACTTACATGTGTCCAAATTTGATTGGATTTCAAAGAGGTTGTTGGTGACTCACTCCTAATAGTGAGTCACAATAGACCATCCCATATAAGTAATGTTGATAGTATTTTGTCGTCGGTCTAACATAACATGCAGAAATAAGTTTCTTTATTTATGGTCTTAATTTTATGCATATTCTTGACTAAGAAAATGAATTGGTTTTTTTTTTTTTTTTCTCAAGGTTTAATCTCTTTCGAGACGCGTCGGACATAATAAGTGAGAATCTCCTAACGAAAATTTGAATATGAATTCGCTACTGTTAGTTCCTTCCACCAAACCAATCACATGTTAGATGGAAATAATTGATTTGATGGACTATATGGCTATGTTGTTGTTTCTGACAGGATCTAAAAAGCATCATGAAGAAATTGATTAAATATGTAGTGGTTTAATTTTTTTTATGTCGAAGTCACCTATAATTAAGTTGTAAAATGCTTGGGATCGTCTGTGAATTCACCACCATCTAAGAATATTGAATTGAATTACCAATTACCATCTAATTAAGTTAATAATGTATTAATAAGAGAGAGAATATTGAATTACCAATTGAATGAGTATTTTGGGATTGAGAAATATGGATTTAATGACCATTGACTTGAAAGGGCAGAATAGAAAATTAAAAAAAGTTGCTCTGGTAGCAACAATATTCGCTCTGACAATATCGCTAGCCATAAGCTTAGGCGAAAAAGTACAATTTTTGCTTATTTAACTAATAAGTTCACCTATTAATTCTTCAAATGATAATTTTCAACTAGAAATCCCCAAATTTAGATTGTCAAACATGAAATTATAGTGTATGCTCGATTTTATACCGATATCCCACTATTTAATATCTAAATATGTATTTTATATTAAAATTTATTTTTATTTTTATTATATATCTTATTACAATTACACATATTATTTATATTTCCATGTCTTTTTGCAATTGAATTATAATTGGTTGCAAAAAACTGAGTTTCACCCCCTAAATTTACATTAAAGTTGCACTTTTCCCTCTAACTTACACCCTTTTTGCACATTTCACCCTAAACTTTTGTGTTTCATTTTCTCATTGAACTCTTTGGCAGGAAAAGTGGTGAGAGAGTTCAGAGGTTAAAATTCAACACTAATATAAGTTCAATGTGGACAATGCAAAAAATTGAAGTTCAGGAGAGAAATTATGATTTTTTTAATTTATTTATGCAGTTCTCATGAAGCTAATTCATGTAAGAATTTTCCTGTAGTTCATAAAACGTGTTATTAATGTGACTGAGACTTTATTTACTAAAAGTTTGATGTAGAAATTATGATTCAAAATATATAAAAAAAAAAATATATAGATGTCATACGTCGATTTGTTTTATTATTTTAAAATCTGAATGTGATTTAAATAAAATAAAAAAATACATACATACATACATATATATATATATATATATATATATATATATATATAATGTTATTTATATAAATATGAATAATGTTGATAGTATTTTGTCGTCGGTCTAACATAACATGCATAAATAAGTTTCTTTATTTATGGTCTTAATTTTATGCATATTCTTGTCTAAGAAAACGAATTGGTCTTTTTTTTTTTTTTTCCTCAAGGTTTAATCTCTTTCAAGACGCGTCGGACATATTAATTGAGAATCTCTTAACGAAAATTTGAATATAGATTCGCTACTTTTAGTTCCTTCCACAAAACCAATCACATGTTAGATGGAAATAATTGATTTTGATAGACTATATGGCTACATTGTTGTTTCTGACATGCATGATCTAAAAAGCATCTTGAAGAAATTGATTAAATATGTAGTGGTTTAATTTTTTTTATGTCGAAGTCACCTATAATTAAGTTGTAAAATGCTTGGGATCGTCTGTGAATGCACCACCATCTACAATTAATTGTCATATTCATAATACAATATAACTATATAATTAGAAATGTGAAATAAATATGGTCTTCACTATATACTACAATATACATGTTTCCGATACTTAATTCAATTTGTAATTTATCATCACTGCCTAATTCTTCAGCGTTCTTCATTTGCTCTATCAATTCCTCCAGCTCTTGATCAGGTGGCCTTTCTCCTTTCACGTAGGAGGGTGAAACATAGCAATAAAACATTAAGTTGACAAATCATACACACCCTAAAATTGAATAGTATTCACCCAATTAACTCGTGACTATAATGATTGATTTTAATTTTTAATATTCTTTCAGATATCATATCTATTGGAACCCGTGGAGCCAGGAAGGAAGAAGTGCTAAGATAACAAAAAAATTGTGCACAAATACCCAAATATAAATCATGAAGGGTACATACATATTCAAATATTTTGTTAGTATTTTGATCATGAAATTATAAGTAATCTGAAATTTGTAAGTTTGATTGCAGATTCTTGAACAACACTCTTGCAAATATTGTCAGAGTGCGTTACTCCATCATTCAAAATGTTCGCAGACTCTTGCTATATTCATGATCAAATTAGTTATAATCCAAGGCGGAATGAACCACCCCAAATGATAAGGTAAATAAGATTCACTTATATGTTATCGTTAATTTAATTTTAAATGCTTTATAATTACATACCGATGTTCTATATATCCCGGAGGTAGATATGAAAGCCGACATTTCACTAAATTTTACCCATGTAAATTCAAATTGAAATTTAAATAGAAATTATGTACTAATATTTATAGACTAACAATGATTATTAGACTATGTATTGATCATTTCAGTGTGTTTGTAGGGATTTGCAGTATATATAATACTTGTACTGTTTAGATGATTGCAGAATACCGGGCAATCAATCGATCGGAGGCAGTCTGCTGCTTTTTGTGTGTGAAAGAAATAAAGGAAGAAAGGTTAAAAAAATGCTTTTTGCCGTGCAAGATAAAACTAGCTAGGAATACAAATATAGGTAAAATATATATTTAGATAAAAAGCGAAAAAGAAAGGGAAAAAGAAAGAAATAGAATAACGGCCAAAAGTGTAAATAAAATTGACGGGATAATTAATTGATTTGGTGGATACATTTAAATGATTTGCCATGACTTTGTACGATTACTAGGTTATTATATAAATGTGCAATATTTGTGCATTTATCTGGTACTAAGAATATGAATGGATTTTTGAGCCTCCATTATGTTTATCTTATTAGATTGCTCAACTTTGAAATCTTCGAGTGTACACACACTAATCAGCACATTAAACCTTAAGAAAAAAAACCAATTCATTTTATTAGCTAGGAATACAAACATAGGTAAAATATATATTTAGATAAAAAGCGAAAAAGAAAGGGAAAAATAAAGAAATAGAATAACGGCCAAAAGTGTAAATAAAATTGACGGGATAACTAATTGATTTGGTGGATACATTTAAATGATTTGCCATGACTTTGTACGATTACTAGGTTATTATATGAATGTGCAATATTTGTGCATTTTTCTGGTACTAAGAATATGAATGGATTTTTGAGCCTCCATTATGTTTATCTTATTAGGTTGCTCAACTTTGAAATCTTCGAGTGTACACACACTAATAAGCACATTAAACCTTAAGAAAAAAAACCAATTCATTTTCTTAGCTAGGAATACAAACATAGGTAAAATATATATTTAGATAAAAAGCGAAAAAGAAAGGGAAAAAGAAAGAAATAGAATAACGGCCAAAAGTGTAATAAAATTGACGGGGAAATTTAATTGATTTGGTGGATACATTTAAATGATTTGCAATGACTTTGTTCGATTACTAGGTTATTATATGAATGTGCAATATTTGTGCATTTTTCTGGTACTAAGAATATGAATGGATTTTTGAGCCTCCATTATGTTTATCTTATTATGTTTATCTAATTAGGTTGCATAACTTTGAAATCTTCGAGTGTACACACACTAATCAGCACATTAAACCTTAAGAAAAAAAACCAATTCATTTTCTTAGCTAGGAATACAAACATAGGTAAAATATATATTTAGATAAAAAGCGAAAAAGAAAGGGAAAAAGAAAGAAATAGAATAACAGCCAAAAGTGTAAATAAAATTGACGGGATAATTAATTGATTTCGTGGATACTTTTAAATGATTTGCCATGACTTTGTACGATTACTAGGTTATTATATGAATGTGCAATATTTGTGCATTTTTCTGGTACGAAGAATATGAATGGATTTTTGAGCCTCCATTATGTTTATCTTATTAGGTTGCTCAACTTTGAAATCTTCGAGTGTACACACACTAATCAACACATTAAACCTTAATTCATTTTTTTAGCTAGGAATACAAATATAGGTAAAATATATATTTAGATAAAAAGCGAAAAAGAAAGGGAAAAAGAAAGAAATAGAATAACGGCCAAAAGTGTAAATAAAATTGACGGGATAATTAATTAATTTGGTGGATACATTTAAATGATTTGCCATGACTTTGTACGATTACTAGGTTATTATATGAATGTGCAATATTTGTGCATTTTTCTGGTAATAAGAATATGAATGGATTTTTGAGCCTCCATTATGTTTATCTTATTAGGTTGCTCAATTTTGAAATCTTCGAGTGTACACACACTAATCAGCACATTAAATCAAAACCAAACAACGAAGTTGGTTTTATTTGATTGATCAATTTCAGATTTCTACAACTGGAATAAAGTCTTTGTCAGGTATTGCGATGGATCGTCATTTTCTGGAGACTTCGAAAAAATTATTTCAATACATGGTTCATTATGTATTTCATTATTTAAAGTTTACTTAATATTGTATATATACAGTATCCTAATTAATTATTAGTATATGTCATTTTCAGATTAAAAAATTGATCGAAGAGGCGTGAGACTTTTCACTGCAGTTATGGAGGAATTGCTAGCAAATGGAATCGAAAATGCCAACAATGTATGTAACAACACAGATACATGCATACATTTAACACACACATTTGTACATATATATTTTTATTATTCTGCATATACAAAGTCATTATATGAATGTGCAATATTTGTGTATTTTTCTAGTATTAAGAATATGAATAAAAATTTTGAGCCTCCATTATGTTTATCTTATTAGGTTGCTTAACTTCGAAATCTTCGACTGTACACACGCTAAAATTAAGCACATTAAAACAAAACCAAACAATGAAGTTGATTTTACTTAATTTTCAATTTCAGATTTCTACAACTGGACTAGAGTTTTTGTCAGGTATTGTGATGGATCGTCAATTTATGGAGACTTCAAAGAAATTATTATAGTAAAAGGTTCATTATATATTTAATTATTTAAAGTTTACTTAATATTTCTTATATGTAGTATCCTAATTAATAACTATTATATGTAATTTTCAGATAAAAAAAAATGATCGGAGAGGCATTAGGCTTTTCACTGCAGTTATGGAGGAACTGCTTGCAAATGGAATTGAAAATGCCAACAATGTATGTATCAACACAGATACATGCATACATTTGACACACACACACACACATATTTACATTTAGATTATTATTATTCTGCATATAATTATAAAGTTATTATATGAAAATGTGCAATATTTGTGCATTTTTCTATTATTAAGAATATGAATGAATTTTTTAGCCTCCATTATGTTTATCTTATTAGGTTGCTCAACTTCGAAATCTTCGACTGTGCACACACTAGAATTAAGCACATTAATTCAAAACCAAACAATAAAGTTGATTTTATATAATTTTCAATTTTAGATTTCTACAACTGGTGTAGAGTTTTTGTCAGGTATTGCGATGGATGGTCAGTTTCTTGAGACTTCGAAGAAATTTTTTCAATAAAAGGTTCATTATATATTTGATTATTTAAAATTTACTTAATATTGAATATATGTAGTATCTTTTTTAATTATTAATATATTCATTTTCAGATTAAAAAAAAATTCACCGGAAAGGCGTTAGGCTTCTCACTGCAGTTATGGAGGAATTGCTTGAAATGGAATGGAAATTGCCACCAATGTATATAAAAACATAGATACATGCATACATTTGACATGCATATATGTACATATATTTATTATTATTATTATTATTATTATTATTATTATTATGCGTATAATTATAAAAATTTAATTTGTAATAACTAATATGCTATAGCTAATTCGGTTGGGGGGTTGGCGATAGTAAATTACACCAAGTGGCTCAGCTAAACCAGAAAGGGTTGCCAACTTGAATGCTTGACATTTGCTAAGGAAAAACAAACAAGAAAATTTTCACGTACATCTCTTATAAACATGCATACAAATAAGTTAAATAAAAGGATGCCAATCTTTACCTATAGTGTACCTTTCTGTGGCAAAATAAACAGGCGGTGCAACAACAACACCCTATCAAACAATTAAAAAGTCAAGATAACAGGGTAATTCAAAGGTATAGCTTAAATAACTGAATATGATATTTAAAAAAAAAAAAATACCACAGGGATGTTGTGTAAAGTAATAGCTAGTGCCATGTTCAAACCAACACAAAAACATGAGAAAGAGATGTACTTGAGTGTTTGTAATGAGGATCCTATACGAAGAAACACTAAAAAAATTAACATTACCCTTGAATATTATCTATAGAACATTAGACTGAAAAGCTCTGAAATTTCTCTTCTTTTAACGAAAACACATTAGAATCATAGGAGAGTCCCCAATGTTTATGGATTTAGGAACACAACTTATTCAATACTGGATTCATATTATAATCGATTCCGCACATATGCATCCGTCAATAGTTATAAGCGTGAACCCACAAAATTTAAAATAATTACATTTGTCATTTGATATACATATGTAACGAGAGAATTACATTTTTCATACCAAAATTTTGGTACCTTTATATATTTCATACCATACCTTTCAAAATGACACATTTAATACCAAAATTGACTAATCTTTTTCAAATTTGATTTGGCCGTTAATTTGTGGATGAAAAATATCATGTGCGTGGCACATGCCCGTTAAGTGAAAAAGATGTGAGATTGGTTGAGGGTTTTGTTTATCTTGTCATGGAGAAGTCGTACACATGAAGATATTTTCAATCCATTGAGTAATCAATTCAAATTTTGGTTTCTAATTTTCGAATTTCGTAGGTCAAAATTTTTGAAATTTAAATTGTGATTTCTCCTTCGATTCTCAACCAAAATTCGTGATTCTAGAACTATTGTTTTTTTTTTCAATAATGTCATAACTCATACACAACTTACAAAAGCCAAAAACCAAGTCAAGCAAAAACTCTCCCTCTCTCCCAAGTAAAATCGGCCGAACCCTTCCTCATTTTGGAAGAGTTCGATTTTTTCGATTCTTGCTCCAGTATTGTTCTCTAACCCTAGATCTTAATATATCCTGTGTTCTAGCCGATCAGGATATATTATTTTCGTGATATTTTGGTGTATCAACGCATAGAGGCGTAACACGTGGGGCGCTGCAACAGGGCATAGGATCGACCAACCCAAGGGAGAAACCTGACTTTGTTCGTAGACTGGATTTGCAAGGAGACAGGTTTACATGGATCTTGTTATTAATGTCATTTAATTTAATATTCATATATATACAACCAGGGTAGTATCCTGACAAGATTCTGTAAGAGGTCCTAAAATTATTAAATTTCGTTGTGCCTAGGGCTGTTTATCTTACCGAATCCCAACATACAGCACCTCACGTAGTTTTCCAGGCATTGATTGAGCCTCTCAGTCTGCCCATCACTCTGGGGATGATAAGCAGAGGTCATATCAAGTCTGGTACCCAATAGTTTGAAAAGCTCAGACCAAAAAGAACTTGTGAAAATAGTGTCTCTATCAGTAACAATGCTGACAGATTGACCATGTAGTTTGAAGATATTATCCAAGAATAGTTTAGCAACAGAAGTAGCACTATAGGGATGGGATAATGCCAGAAAGTGAGCATACTTGGTGAATCTATCAATCACCACTAGGATCACATTTTTCCCTTCAGAATTAGGTAAACCCTCTATAAAATCCATAGAAATGTGTGTCCAAGCTTCCTTAGGAATCTCCAAGGGTTCAAGCAATCCTGGGTAAGGATTGTTCTCATGCTTAGCCATTTTACAAACATCACAACATTGTACCAAATCTGTAATATCAGCTTTCATACCAGGCCAGTAAAAGAGATTCTAGCTCTCTGGTATGTAGCATGCATTCCAGAATGCCCCCCAACTGCAGAGTCATGTAGGTTGTGCAGCAACTTAAGCCTTAGGTCAGTACCCTTTCCAACACATAACTTTCCTTAATTCGGATAACACCATTAATGGTAGAATAATCAGGTAAAGTCTGGTCATCAATGGCTTTTACTGCCATAATTCTTGATAAATCACGGTCACCAACATAACTGTGAATACCTCAGTGACCCACTTAAGTTGAACAGTAGTCATAGCACACAAATTAGAATCATATTCCCTTCTGGACAAGGATCAACAACCTTGTTTTTAGCTCATTTCTTGTATTGTATCTCATAATCCAACCCAATAAGTTTTAAAATCCATCTTTGTTGCAGGGCAGTAGTAAATTTCTATTCCATAATATATTTAAGGCTCTGCTGGTCAGTCCTTATAATAAAATGGTGACCCAGTAAGTAGTGGTTCCACTTCTAGACAGTCAATAAAACAGCCATAAACTCCCTCTCATAGATGGATAGAGATTGATTCTTAGGACTAAGAGCCTTGCTCAAGTAGGCAATAGGCCTAGAATCCTGTATGAGCACAACACCCAACCTTGTAGAACTAGCATTTGTCTCAATCAAGAAAGGCTTGGTGAAATCAGGTAAGGCTAGCACAGGTGATGACACCATAGCATCTTTAAGGTTCTGGAAAGCAGTTTCAGAATCAGGACTCCAAACAAAACCAACCTTCTTTAGCATGTCAGAAAGGGGTTTACTGGTCAAACCATAGCCTTTAATAAACTTCCTGTAGTAACCTGTGAGCCCAAGAAAACCTCTGAGTCCTTTGGTAGTCGAAGGTTTAGACCATTCCACCATACTCCTAATCTTCTCAGGATCAGTGGAAACTCCCCCATCACTAATAATGTGGCCCAAATATTCAACAGAATTCTGACCAACCTGGCATTTTGATTTCTTAGCGAACAATATATGATCCCTAGTATGGATAGAGTGATCTCCGGATGATGTAAGTGCTTTCAAAGCAAGCACTATACACCAGTATCATCAAAAAATACTAGAATGAATTTCCTTAAGTATTGAGAGAAAACCTGATTCATGTGAGACTGGAAGGTGGCAGGTGCATTACAATGCCCAAAATGCATGACCATGAATTCAAAGTGGCCATGATGGGTTTTAAATGTAGTCTTGTAGATATCAGAATCCTTCATCCGGATTTGAAAATAACCAGATCTCAAATCCATTTTAGTAAACCATTTAGCCCGGTGCAATTCATCAGGTAGCTCATCAATCACTGAAATAGGGTAATCATGCTTGACAGTGAGTGTATTGAGATACATGTAATCAACGCACATTCTCCAGGTGGAGTCCTTTTTCCTTACTAACAGAACTGGTGAGGCAGAAGGGCTCTGACTATGCCTTATAGTCTCATTGTCCAGCAATTCCTTAACAATTTGTTCAATTTCATCCTTGTAAGCATGTGAGTACATGTAAGGAAATAATTGTTTAGGAATGACATCTTTCTTAAGTATAATATGGTTTTCCACCCCTCTCAATGGTGGAAGTCCAGTAGGTTCATTGAAAATATCTTCAAACCCTTTTAACAATTTTTGTACTTTCTCATAAGTTATAGCCAGAGTCACAATTGTCTGTATGGAGAACAAATCTTCAATATGGTTTCCCTGTTTAACCATTTTGTATAAAGTTTGGGAAGAAACCAAGTGACACTCAGCAGCTTCATTGGTGGCTTTGATTTCCACTTTATGATCTCCCATTTGTAACCTCACACACCTCAATTTATAATCCAATACTATTGGACTATTTCCCATAGCCAACCACAACCCTATACCATATGGAACCCTCCTAATTTGATCAATCTCACTGGAAAAGTGAAATAAAATCCTTGCATGTTCCATTCCAGGCCAGAGATTTTCTTTCTACTGATAATTTTGCTACCATCAGCTACACTTCTCATCATAGGATTAGCATCCTCCACTAAATAAGACAGGTCATACGCTAAACTCTCATTAATGAAAATGTGAGTTTTCCCTGTATCAATGAGAATGTCTAGTTTATGGTTTCCCATCTTACTCTGGCTACCTTGAGAGTGGTAATACCACTACTCCCTGCTATTGCATTGAGGGAAACCTGCATATCCTCACTCACCCCCCTCCCCCCCCTGTCATCAAATTCATGTTCAGTCATAGAGTGTAAATAAGTTTCTTCTTCCTCTACAAACATGATTAAGTACAATTGATTATGTTTACATTTGTGCCCAAATGCATATAATTCATCGTAGTTGAAACATAATCCCTTCTCCCTCCTAGCTCTCATTTCAGCAGCAGTTAGGAGTTTTCTGGGTGGATATAATGTAGGGGGTGCATAATTATTATTCTTCATCACAGTGCTCTGTACTGGTGGTAATGATGGAACTGCCCTCTTAGCAGAGGTATTGTTAGCAAAAGCAGGCTTGGATCCCCTTCTCGCCCTTCTAGTTATGGCTTCCAGTGCTACTTCCTGTTTCCTAGCCATCTCTATGGCATGTTGTAGTGTGACAGGTTCAAAGAGAGAAAAGAAATGCTGACTCTCATCTGGTAACCCACTAACAAAGTTGTCAATGAAGTATTTATAATCATAAGTTCTACTATTCAACATTAACATATATGATCTCAGTTCCTCAAACATATCTATAAATTCCTCCAAATGCCCATTAACCACCTTCAGTGTCCCTCTCTCAACTCCTCAAACCTAGCAGAGATCAGTCCCACAAACTGATCTCATGTTAGGTCCCTACTCTTTTGAGATATATGACTTTACCACCAAGTTGCCTTACCATCAAGGTGGATAGAAGCCATAGTTATTTTTTGCACATCAGGAATATTAGGAATCAATTGAAAATAACTAGTACACCTCCACAACCAAGCTCTAGGATTAGTACCATCAAACATAGGGAACTCAATTTTGGGCTAGGATGAAATCCCACAGAAAATAAATCATGATTTCCCAATTCTTCACCATATTTTTGTTGCCTATTCTTTAAAAAAATTTACTGCCATTTTCAGGTGATGAATTCCTAGGTATTGAGGTGGTACCGGACTGTGGTGCATCACCTATGAGGACTTAATCTTGAGATAAAACTCCACCCTCTTAGCTATTTTGGGTAATTGCAAATGCAAGATATCAAAGGATTTTTGCAGTTGATCATTTCTTTCTTCCATGTTTCTAGCAATTAAATTTATCTGGTCCTGCAAATTCATCTCTACAGCCTCGCTTTTGTCCATCTCTTCCTGTATTTTGAGCTCAAAGAATTTTTATACGCCTCCATACCATCCTTCGATCTCAAACCATTAGCCATTAGCCCAGATTACTCACTACCTTGCTCTGGCTACCAAATGTCAGATTTTGGAACTATTTTTTTTTCAATAATAAAACTGGAAATTAAATTGATAATAGAAGAAGAAAATGACGTGTCGTCCAGCGAAGCCTATAAGAAGGTGACTCACGCAGACAGCTGACTCCTTTTCAATAGAAAAGAATAGCCAAACAAACCCAGATGACTGGTCAATCTCAGAGATCTTATCGGCCGGCAAAGCGGAAATGGACGACCACGGTCCGATCTTATTCAGGCTTGGAAATGTTTCCTTTATCATTTCCAGAAGTGAAGGAGCCTATGTAGAAGTGCTAGGATGCCCAAAAGATATTGCCATGAGACTCGTGCAAGACGCCTTCGATCATAAAATAGAAATTTCTTAATAGAAGAAAGAGAACTTTAGAAGCTTTAGCTGGCCAACCCTTATTTCTTCGTCTTGGTAGGAATGGAGAAGTAGGGAGCAAGAAAAGAGTGAGAGAAAATTAATGATAATTCGCATAATGCATTTTCATTTCAAAGTCTGAATACATATAACAAACTTGACAATGACATGAGAATATTCTCTTCTTAATAGCCTATAATATAATAACATGTAATCAGTTGTAATCAATTCTCTGCTGCTAAATCTACTACGGCGGACCCAGGTGCACTCTTGCCAGCTAAGCGTCCATATGCGACTGATTCATCCCCTGTGCGCGGTCCACCTGCTCCCACTATTTTCTCAAAAACGTTGTCGTCTTCAATTAAATCAATTTCCCTCTCAATCTTCGAAGCCCTAGAATTTTCCCCAATTTCCTTTTCCAAGCTGAATTCTTCGTAATTCGTCTTCAAGGCCATGACAGATTCTTGTTGCAATAGTTTGCCATGACCATGGGCATCATTTTCCATGGGGTTATTGTAGCTGCCGTCGACGGTTGAGATCCACCCAAGGTTTTCGGCCCAAACCCTAATTTTCGCGAAAAAATGCACCTTCCCGGAGCTCCACCGTCTACGGCTACTGCGATTACCCCGGTGGAAAATGTTTCCCATGACAAGAGGAAAAAAACCCCTTAACCAATTTCGACCAAAAGCCATCGGAAGCCGGCGATTGTATAGGAGGAGGAAGAAGAAGGCGAAATTGCATAAAAACCCTGCCCAATTTTTAATAATTGAATTTTTCACCTCTTATTTCACTTAACGGGCACGTGCCACACGTGTGGCATTTTCCATCCACAAATTAATGGCCAAACAAAATGTGAAAATGGTTGGTCAATTTTGGTATCAAATATGTCATTTTGAAAGGTATGGTATGAAATGTATAAAGATACCAAAAGTTTGGTATAAAAAGTGCAATTCCCTCCATATGTAACACTAAATTAGAATGATTATAACCAACATGTGATTGGTCCAGTGAAATGTACTAGTCACTACAAAGTAGCACAGATTCTGATTTGAATCCCTGTTGGGAGAGGTTTCCACTTTATGTGTCCGACGCGTCTCGAAAGAGATTAAACCCTTGGGAAACCAAAAAAAAAATATATATGATTATTATTTTGAAAATAAAAAGAAAAAAATTAACCAACTTCGGAAAATATGTAATTGTTGTACTTGAACTCTTATTTTTTTTTTTATTTGTTATAACTCTAAAGAGGGAAAGATCTATTATCTCGGTTTTTTTTTCTAGGTAGTTAGGGAGTTACATCTATTTATACTACTTGCCTCCTCAAATGGACGGCTATGATTAATTTGATCTAAGGGCTAGGATTGGTTCTCTAGACCCTTCCACAAAACTCCTACACTATGTACAAGTTTCTAGTGTGTTCTACTATGTACAAGTTGTCCTGCTACAATTGCTTTAGCGGGAGCTGCTGTCGGGATTGGAAATGTCTTTAGTTCTTTGATTCATTCCGTAGCGGGAAATCCATCATTGGCTAAACAATTATTTGGTTATGCCATTTTGGGCTTTGCTCTAACCGAAACTTCCATTGTGGAACCATCGGCTAGTTTGGAAGAACAAGAAAAGAAAGTACAACTTAATACCGTTGAACAGGTACAAGAAGTGAATCTCTTACTAAAAATGATCCCTATGTGGACTACATTCCTCTGTATACGGTATGTTACATGCCATCGACAATAATTACTTTTTCGAACAAGTCGGCTACATGGACAATATCTAGGGCAAATAGTACACCACATTCCAATTATTACATTCAGATAATTAAGTCCGCCACGAGCTTCATAGTTACACATTTTTGTGACTCGTTCTTATTTTCAACTAATAATGAAATTCCACAACATGTTATCTTTATAAGAATTTGTATAAGAATGGCGATTTCACAATTGTATTGTGTAATTCCATGAAGGATTGAGGATTGCAGGAAATATCAGTCATCGAATATGGACATTTCGATAAGTGAATTTTGGTTAGTCCCACAATTTTTCTTGCTTGTATTTGATGGATTAGAAGAGTTCTTCAATTTGCAGGTTCCTATATCAATGAAATTATATGGGCCGCCATTTATGCAAATTAGACGGCAGTAGGATTGAAATTGGTATTATTGATCATGATTTTGAGGGTAAATGCAAGGGCTGGAATCACATTCTTTTTCCTATTCCTCTAAGTCCGGATTCAGCTTAGGTTTTGGCTGCTCTGAAAGGGTTGGAGTTTGGCTTGGAGACAGGCTGCAACAAAGTGATAACTGAAGGGGATAATAGCTCTACTATGAAAGGCTTAGAAAACAATTTCTTCTTGCTGGGAAATTTTGGGCACATACTTGAAGACATCAAAGTTTTTAAGTAGGAATTTTATTTCTTTCCGAGTGATTCATACACCTAGAGTTAATAATATAGAGATGAAATTTAAGGAAACAAACACCACACTATACAAATTAATTACATGTTTCCTTCACTTAATTCAATTTGTAATCTTTCTTCACGACCTAATTCTTCACCTTCCTTCATCTGCTCTATCATTTCCTCCAAATCTGGATCAGGTGGTCTTTCTCCTTTCACGTAAGAGGGCGCAACATAGCAATAAAACATTAAGTTGACAAAGCATACACACCCTAAAATCGCATAGTATTCTCCCAATTTACTCGTGTCTAAATCATCGGTGAACAAGCCACGAAAAATCAAGATAAGAGGTAAGCCAAGGAAATTCCCAATGCTCAAAGCGAATTGCGTAAATGACGGACCATATAATTTCATTGATTTAGGAACCTGCACATAGAAGAACTCTTCTAATCCATCAAATACAAGCCCTTCCATGAATCCAAGTAAGAAAAATTGTGGAACTAGCCAAAACACACTTATCTCAATGTCCATATTCAAATACTGATGTTTTCTGTAACCTCAATCCTCCATGCAATTACGCAACACAATGGTGAAATCGCCATTCCTATACCAATTCTTATAAGCATAACGTGTCGTGGAATTTCATTATTAGTCAAAAATAAGAACAAGTCACAAAAACGTGTAACTATGAAGCTCGTGGCGGACTTAATTATCACGAATGTAATAATTGGAATGTGGTGTACTAATTGCCCTAGACTATTGTCCATTTAGCCAACTTGTTCAAAAAAGAAAGTATTGCCGGTGGCCTGTAACAGACCGTATACGAGGAATGTTGTCCAAAGAGGGATCATTTTTAGCAAAAGTTTCACTTCTTGTACTCCTTCAACGGTACAAAGTCATGCTTTCTTTTCTTGTTCTTCCAAACTAAGCGATGGTTCCACAATTGAAGCTTTATCTAACCATCTACACAAAACAATATTGTCATAATATAAGAATAGTTTAATGTCCATTTACCTTATATGCGTCATATGAATAATATTCAATTTATCCCATGAGATTTAAAAAATAGCATTTTATACCCTGTGAAAGTAACAAAGGATTAATTTACCTCCTTCCAATGAATAGTGTAACTACTCTTCCGAAATTGAGTGCGAGAACTAACAATGTGGTGTAAAAAGACAAAATTACCCTTTTCTGAAAAAAATAATACAAGCGATAAAAGTGCCACATTTATAAAAAAAAACACATGGTAAACTGATCCATTTAAAATAGCACAGTGGATAAACTTCCATCCTAAATAGAAATGCAGTACACAAAAAATTCCATGAAGTATGCAATTATATACCCATTATCTCATTTTGCCACTTAACAAAATTGATTTTGCAATAGAATATGACTCCAATTTGAAGAAAAGACAGTTCAAAATTTTAAAAAAAAATCATCATTTCTTTTTTTGTAATTAGGTGAGTATATATCATACCTTAACATTGGAACATGCAATACAGGAAGATGATCATTTTCAGAAGAAAGATTGGTGTGACTTAGATGTCTTTTCAAAATAGCTGCATATAATACACGCACCACTTTGTTTAGACTGCTGCCTTTAGTCGGTTTCTTGTACTGAAAAAATGGAATGCCCCCTAAAAAGATTGTAAAGGCTACAGCCAGAGCAATTGTGGATATATTACAAAGCTTCACCCATGAAGCCTTTGTCAAGACAAATACAGATACACCGATGCCTAAGATATAAGACGAACGCCACCATACTTTTCTACGACTCTGGATTCGTTCCTCGTCTAATTCAGAATGACCTTCTTTCCAAAACTGATTCGCAAGGAATTCTTTCAATGAAACGTCGCGCCCTGCTCTGCCTATAGCTATGAGCAAAACTGCGATATAGAGTAACTGTAACTCTATATTCTTCAGACGCCAAGCTGAAAAAAATAGTAGCACCAATCCCTGCAAATAATTTACATAAACGTATTATGATTGAGTAGCTATTAATTGTGTTCTTGATTAATTATATGGGAGGAAGTAGATTGATCAATAATTGTTTATAGAGATCCTACCTAGATTTATCAAACCATCAATTAAAATACTTATTTGGATAAGAATCGTTGTCAGTCAATAGAATTAACAGCAACGGTCCATTGGTCTAGTGAAATGGACCAGTCTCACAGTGTGGCGAATTCAAATTTATGTCCTCGTTGGGAGAAATTTTCATACAATGACACATTTCGAAAGAAATTATATCAAATCTAAAATATGAATATCATAGGGCAAAAGAAGTCAATGTAATTAACTATAATATGATTTTGTTGGTTTGATATTCCTATTTCAACATTGTATTACTTTTTCAATGTATGTACTTTCATTCTAAAATAGTATAAATTACAACTAGTAAATTACCAAAATACCCAATGTTCTTTATCTAATTAGCAAAAAGTTTCATGTCATTTTTCATAGCAAAAATGCTGGTTTGTTAACTATGTACTTATCTATTGCACCCATTAGAAATTAAGAGTTAACCAGATGAAAATACCCCATATGTCAACATAGGGGTTATCGTAAACTTTTAAATATTCCTATGGGAACATGGGATTATTGTCATTTTTTAAATTAATTAGGATAGTTGTCAATTTGTTAAGTGAAAAGTGATTGTTTTTATTTCAACGAAAAAAAATAAAACGTGAGATCAAAATTATCATTTTTCTCGCAAATCATGAAGCATAATGTGACCTGATAAAGGTAAATAAATAAATATGTTTAACTAGTTAAAATAGGGGATTTTTTTTCTAATAAAATTAACACGTGCCAATTTCGTCAATTGAAGAAAACGCAAGGGGTGTAATTCATTATATCCAAATTACAATTCATGAGAAATGGTAGAGTTATATATGGCATCTATGAACCACGGATACTTCAAAAATATTCAAGTATGAAGAGTCGGACTCTTTACGGGCTCGGACACGCGTGCGACTCGGCTCGGATACGCGTGGCAAGTCTGATAAAATATGGTTTTGGAAAGGACTCGGTCAAATGCTCGGTCAAGGATTCGGACTCGGTCAAGGACTCAGTCTTGGACACGACAGGGGTCTTTTTACAATTTTTTTCAAAATTGTGGGTTTAAATTGAAATTTTGAAACTTAATTAACAAAAATCAGAAAATACTTTTGTGAACTAGTCGAGTAAACTTTTACAGAGTACTCCTCCTCTTCATCCAAATACAAATTAAACAACTCCTAAACTCCCGAGTTTCATTCATTTTATAAACCTTAGTTCAAGAATTCTCTTCCAATTTATTCAAATTTACAGGTATTTCTCTTCCTCTCTACCTCATTTTTTGCATGTGAAACTTGTTTTGAATCATTTACGATGTGCTCAGCGTGAATTTCGATATTTTTTGTGATCTTTTCTTTTGATTTTGTGTTTGAAATATTAGAATGAATGTTAATTCATTGACTATGATTCTAATTTATTTTGTTTTTATATAAACTATTTAGTTATTTTTTTTTTAAATATATGTATCCATACCGAGTCGTATCTTGAAATTTTTTTAGAAAACCAGTTGTCGAATCCGAATCGTGTCGAGTCCAAGTCGCCGAGTCAGTGTATGTGCAACATAGTATGGCATTTTAATTTTTGTAGAATATTATTAAGGTTGCACTTACAAAGATAAAAGCAACATTTGTGCAGACGACTGCCATAAAAGGACCCAAATAAGCATCGGATGTATAAGCAACAACAGGCACAAAAACAGCTGTTACTCCATCTTGTACATTCACAATCGAAGCAGCTTTCGGAAGGTGCAACCAATCATCGGTTAGATGTGTTATAATGGCTGCGATCACCCCATATTCGATCCAGCTGTGGACAAGTACTAGAACTACATACAAAACCAAGATTTATAATTATTGTTAGTTCCTGTTTTTGAATTAATGGAAACCAATAATAAGATATATTTTTTGGAACTCTGTGTTAATTATGTGAAACCTGCACAAAATTATCCTAGAGCTAAAAAAAATTCCCCAAAATATTATAAGTAAATAAAGCTAAGACATATGGCCGGTGAATCTTAACTCCAATAATCTGGGTAAAATCTCTTATGTTGGCATGAGAGATTCGGTCAAATCCTAATCAAAGCAACTTCCAAGATTATTATAATAACCCATTATAAATATATAGAAATATTTTCTTACCATATGCATGTATATTATATATATTTCCCTCAAAGGTTACTGCTAGCATAACAGCCCTCAACCGGCTGTACATATGTACAGCCGATTGAGGCATTTTATTTCTGAAAAATAAATTGCAAAACAAACCCATAATTAATCAATAAATTAAAATAAATCTTATTTATAAATAAATTCTAAACCATAAATTATAAAACCCTAGACCCAAAGATCCTAAAACCTTAAACCCTAAAACACTAAACCCTAAAACCTATAACCCTAAACCCTAGAACCCCCATAAAATAAAATTACAAAAAAAATCCATAATTAATCATCATATAAAAATAAATCCTATTTATAAAATAAAATCTAAACCCTAAACCTTAAAACTCTAAACCCTAAATTAAATATTATGTCATAAACTCTAAATTATATGCATTGCAAATACTTTTAAATTATGAGTTTATATTTTTATGATAATTTTCGAAATATTTATATTCAAATATTGAAAAATGATAAATTAACATTTTGAAAGTAATGAATTAATTTTTATATGAGTAATATCGTATAATTTAGGTGTTCTGTTGTAATTTTTTAAAGTTGAGATTTTTTAAAACTTTTTTTAATGTATTTTAAGATTTTAAAATTATAGAATATCACATAATAACAAAATCTAATGTCACGAGTCGACCGGCTAAAACGACGACACGCCTCATTTTCACACTTAAGGAATTTATCCGGCTACTCCTTCGATCCTATAACCAACACCGTTGGGAGAGATGGTTTGGAAATTGTAAAAAATATGTGCATGGTAATAAGTTTGATTTATCGGGTAGCCTTTAACTTTTGAGTTGAATTATACGTGTCCTAATATATTTTCATTGTAGGAATTTCCATTTTACGAAGCATATGCAATCAATGCAGAACCGAAGTGGGGTGATTTGTGCGAAATTTTCGGACACCCGGACGAATTGGTGGTAGTAGGTCCACCACCAGCTTCACCAATCAATCTTCAATGGTTCGAGGAAAATGATGCACCAATTATCGGGCAGGAAACACCAGTCCCGGAGCCAATCAATCCGCCTCAAATTACCTTCTCACCAGATGCAAGCAACGACGATTTCTGGAATGATTTGGTCAGTTATAATAACACAGAAGCGGGTTTAGAAAATGCCGAGAGGGAACCGGCAAAAAATGTTGTTAAGTGTTTGTGGCCAGATGTGGGACCCTCACATGATAATTAAGCTATGAAAATGCCGTATCTATGATAATTAAGCTAAAATAAAATTTCTAGTGATTGCGTGTCGTAATTCTGTGTGGGTCGAGTTTAGGGCGTTTATGTTGCTATTGTTGTTGTTTTCTTGTATTTGTATTTTCACTATGTTGCACTTGTTCTTGTTCTTATATGTGATTGATTGTTATAGTAGTAATTGTAACAAATGTGTTGCAAAGTTTATAAAGTACCAAAAAATCTAATATATATATATATATATATATATATATATATATACTACCAACATATAAAAAAGTCAATTTAATTGTGAATCATACCCAATAAAAATAAAATATGTCAATCACGAATACATCAAATATTACAATAACGCAATCCATACTAAAATATAATAACCAACCCATTCCATAGCATATACGTTGAAAACAACTATAAAAACCAAATATAACCCAGTCCATAACTTACGCAAAACCAACCGAAGAAATACTACCTAATTGTGCGAGTACATAGCATCATACTAATAAATATTGCAAGTCATGCAATATTTTCAAAAAGTACCTAATTGTCCAAAAACTACATAATATCATTGACATAACCCATGCATATTACAAATCCATACCACAAATCAATTCCAACGAGTACACAACTCCGAAGAAATTTGCTGTCCATATACTTGTCCATAGAATTAACAAATCCATAGAAAATAAAGTCCACATAAAGTCAAGGCATTTGGTTGTTTAGCATCATGTGCCCAATGTGCTCTCGATTCTTTTCGTTCGATTTCAAGAACAAACTCACGTGTTTCGCATTGTCCATAATCTTGAATGAGAGAAAAATTATATTCTCATCCGTGAGAGAATCGATACGGTCGAGTGCATCTATAATATTTTCTGCTTTTTGATCGTATGTATCCTCCTCTTTGGCAAAGCTGTGGCTAAGATCACCCCATACAGATTTAGCCGTATCTATGAACTTGTCCATACCGACATCGTTCGATTCCGGTGTAAGCGTCTTCCTTTTCCTCTCAATCTTTTCCTTCTTTAATTTCTCCTTTTTAATTTTCTTTGACAATTTAGAAACCTTCGGAGTGACATTCTCAAACCCCATGTTGTACGGGGGAATTTCGGGAATAAATTCCCCACAATCCGAGGCATCAGTCGTAAGATCGACACAAGGACTACTGTACATATTAAAATCATCACCCGTGGTTTCCATCATTGGTTCCTTTCCCTTCCCGGATGACGCCTTAGTCGAGTGACGTCTTACCAAATCTTCCACAATCTCCACAAAGTCCTCGGCTAAATCTCCGGTGGCCCTGTCCTTTCCGAAAATCTCAACCCAGTCATCATAATATGGATATGTCTTATATCGCATATTGGCAACATCTGGGTGTGCCTACAATTCAAAACGAACTTTATAAATAATATTTTTCATATATCGTACAAAAATACTAAATTCTAACAAGTATGCCAAAATTTATTGTTGTTAAATTAACCTGTACATATAAAGCCCATATATCATCATCAACCGTGATTGTTTTACCAGATTCGTTCCACCCGAAACCACTCGTCCCCTGCATACCTAATACTTGATAATACATTTTTTTCCACACTGTCAACTTCGAGTTGATATGCTTGAGTTGTATTTTTGAGTGAGGCAGTCTATCATTCATAGCTTTTAGCAACGAGTTCAAGTACCCTGGACGAAATTCATTGTCGGACTTCCATCCAGCCGAAATTAGTTCCTTCAAAATTACTATCAATGTTTGTTCTTCGATTGCATTCAACGACCTTCGGGTGCCCTGGGACTTTCTTTGGCTAGGATCCGTCTCGCCGTAACGTGGAATGGAAGTCATATCACTTCAAATATACACAATCAAGTAGTTAGATATAATACGAAAAAAAATAAAATATTCAAATATACATACACAATCTAAACCTAAATTGCACGAAATTCTTCCCGTTCAATTGACATAAAGTACGTTACACAATCAAATATAAATATCTAGTTCAATAGGGTACAAAATAATGCAAGAATGTTGATTTCAAACAAACGGAACATATGTCCATAATACAATCGATTGCAAATTGGTACACCGATCAAAGTAAACAATCATATGTTAAGGCATGATATCATTCACGATCCGAATTCCACTTCATGAACATTTCTCGAGCCAAGTTATCACGGAAATTGTTCCACGCGGGTGACGTTTCGACCCCTTGAACATATCCTTCACCAGCCGCCTCATTCTCGTCATCACTCGACTCACTAGAATCACGCAACGGATCCAACACCATGACGTCCTCGGGTGATGTCTTACGCAAGAAGTTGTGAATCAATATCAAAGCCATAATCATCCTATTTTGTGTTTGTAACGGGTAAAAAGCAGGACTTGCTAATATTGCCCAACGCTTTTTGATTTGACCAAAAGTCCGCTCAATCACATTTCTAGCTTGACTATGTTTCATATTGAAAAATTCTTTTTCATTTTGAGGGGCATCCATACGAACTCCCCACTCCTTAAGATGGTATCGTACTCCCCTATATGGCGTAAGAAACCCCGGTCCGTTAGTATATCCGTTGTCACACAAGTAATACGTTCCTACAATTATTAAATACGAAATAGTGAGTGTTGTTAGGTATGACCCAATTGCCAATCATATTTTATAAAACTAATTTTTACCCGTGGGCACTCTCAATCCGTTCGGCCGATTGATTGCATCTCTTAACACACGACCATCCGCAGCAGACCCCTCCCAACCGACGAGTGCATATGTGAACACTCCGTTAATATCACAAGCCGCAAGTAAATTGGTAGTAATGTCACCCTTTCGATTCCTATAACGGGGTCTATCCTTAGACGGAACATGAGCATGAATATAAGTTCCGTCTAGAGCCCCTATGCAGCCCTATACAGTAGCGCAAATGCTATATTGTAATAAACATGATAATAACACCAAATGTAGACAAAATCTAAAGTTTTATCCTTACCGGGAAACAACTCCATCTATCGTCCTCATAATCATCTGGTATTGGGTCCGGTTGAGATAGTAAAATCGGATGGAGTTTGATCAAACACGTAAGTACACGGTGAAAACATTTACTAACAGTGTCTCCGGATCTTTTATAATCCGTGGCAACGACACGATTCTTTTTGTGATGAGCAAAGACCGTTAAAAACATGGCTACTTGTTCTCTAACGGATACGTACTTAGTATCATTTAGACCCCCGACGTTGTGTAGGAAACAACAAAACTTATCAAATGAACTAATATGAAGACGAATATTATTTTTACAAACTATTGTGTTTTTCCGGGTAATTTTTTTTAGGTTTTCAGCCCATTTGCGCCGCCTACGAATTAGGCTATATCGAACCGGTTTATTCATGGATTGGCTACGGAGTAGTTTAGCACGTACCCATAAAAGGAAAATGCCCGTCCAAAAAAAATGTGTGAATAACACAATCAATTGTTTCTTCCGTTCATCCATTTGTAATGCCTAGAAAAAAATAAATTCCGTACTTCAAGTAGAGATGATAGACAATTAACACAAGTTATTGAACCAATCTAGTTTCAATTTCAAATTCAAAATAAATTTTATGAAATTATACATCCTAAATAATACTACGATTAATTACCATACACTCAAATTAACACATATCAAGTAGGATATTATATTTATAAAGTTCAATGCATTTCCAAACTATACCCATATCAAAGTAGAAAGTATAGCCCAACAAATTAATTCCAAACCATACCGATATCAAATATTTTAGAATGTTCACCACTAAAACAAATCAATGAACTTCATTTTCTAATAAAGATCATAAAATTTCACATCCCAAATTATGTGATGAAATATGTGTAATAGAATGTTCACCATTAAAGTAATCATAATTAAATAAACTATACCCAATTCAAGTACAACGAAAGTAATTATTGTGATCAAATTTAATTCATATATTTCGACATCAAGTATGACATTATTATATACATATAGATAAAGTCAAGTTAACCTATATCAAGTACCAACAAAATTATTCATATATCAAGTAGGAATTAATAATACATATATACATATATACATGTATACATATATCAACTATATTACAAATTAACACATATCAAGTATAATATACATATATAAAGTATACTTCAAGTAACACCAACAATTTTTACTATCAAGTTTATCAATTGTTATACATCTATACATATATACATATATACATGTATGAACTATATCAAATAAAGTAGTTCCAAGTGTATACATATATATACGGAAATTAAAGAAAAAAACGCAAATACAATAAATCGTACCTTCTTTAAACAAATTAATATCAAACCGAAATTGGCCTCCACGGATCTGATTTTTTATTCCTAAATCATAAAATTTAAATCATTAGGTATAGTTTACAAAATATTCATAAGAAATTAAAAAAAAAAAATTGGGAAGAATTGAAGCCAAAAATCCAACAATGGTGACAACTCCAACTCCTTGCAACTTGATCTAGGCCTCCTGTACTGTCAAAGAAAAAAAGAAAGCCAAAAAATTATTTCAATGTCACAAAAACAGTTCGAAAATGGTGAATTTTTAAGAGAAAAATTGAACTCATTTGGGCAAAATATTTTCGAAATTAAACCTAAGAATGTGTCTAATGTGTGCATAATATAATTTCCGAACACAAATTAAGCTTACCTTCGTGCAACTAAAATGGCAGCGAAAAAATCTACCCCCTTCCCGTAAGTAGCAGCTGAAAAATGAGAGGGAATTGAAGTGTAGGAGATAAGATATAATGATGGCATTTTTCTAATATTTGGTTGGTTTGTTTGTAAATAATTGTATCTATTGGGGCAAATTGGGCATGTTAAATATAGTCTGGGCCATTATTTTCTAATCTTGAGTCTGATGGTCCAATTACAATCAGGCTGAAAAGAGAGGCTGGCCCACAAATCAGACCAAATCTCGCGGGCAGCCCGTAAAATTATTGGCCCATCCGAACAAGATTTTGGCCCGCGACTAAATTAATTCTGGGCCTAATCATACGTAATTGGGGCCTAATTCAGCAAACCGAACACAGCCTTAATGTATATATTTTCTTCTCCAACATATGTGGTGGGGTTTGTTTTTTATTAAAGTTTAATAATGTATATCAGTATCATTTTCATTTTTCTAACTTTGATATTTGGTGTGAGAGAAAATTATAACTTTTTGAAAATGAAACATTCATTGCTACAGATTCTGATTTGGACTTATAAAAAATTGTAGATTACAGTACATGTATGCTTAATAGTGCCAATTGCTTAATTGTCACATTTTAATTAATCTTGACAGTAGACACTTTTACAGTATGAATGTTATGAATAAAAGCTAAAAGTAAAGAGGACATAGAGTTTTAAGTCATGGGACAGTAAAAATGACAGACTTGACTGAAATTCTATTTTGCTTGCGATTATTTTTTGCATGTAATGGACTTTGTGTTTCTAATTGATTTTAATTGTCATATATTGCAGAATGATGGCTAAATATTACTTTAAGCTTAGGTTTGTACATGTTGATGACAAGTATATGATTAAGAAGGTTGATCCAGATAGTTACACATTCAAAGATTTACGTGGTGATTTCTGTGATAAGGTTGTTTCCAAGATTAAGAGGATAAGGGATATGTTTATTATGTTTAAGACTGAAATTGTTGGTTATGATAATGTAACAACTGTGGTGAGCAATGATGAAGAAGTTGAGGCTATGTTTCATATGAACAAGGGAAAACAATCATTGATATTTATGAGATGGTTGCAGTCACAAATCCTGGGAGTAAAGTATGCATGCAATTTGAAGAGTGGTATGATGATGAACACCTAGATATACCACAAGCACCTACTTTCAAGAGATTTTTTTTGGGGTTGAATGCTTTGAAAATGGGCTTTTTGGAAGGCTGCAGTCCTTTTTGGGGATTTGATGGTACTCATTTGAAGGGGTCATATGGAGGTTGTTTGCTAGCAGCTATAGGATTGGATGGTAATAATGGATTGTATCCTGTGGCATTTGTTGTGGTGGAGATTGAAAATAGAGATAGTTGGGGCTGGTTTTTTCAGTGTATGGAATCATTTCTTGGTGGCTTTAATGATGATACTCCTTGGACATTCATGGCAGATAGACAAAAGGTTAAGTACTTGTACTTTCTAAGTTTGTTTGTTTGTTTGTTTCATTTACTATTTAAGTGACTAATCTCATTTAAAAATTTCAGGGCTTGGTGGAGTGTGTTAAAGAAATGTACCCTAATGTCATCACCAGGAAGTGTGTTAGGCACATCTTTGCAAATTATAGGAAATCATTTTCTGGTGCTGCTGTAATCAAGTACTTTTGGATGGCTGCCAGAGCATATAATGCTGCAACATTCAACTATGCTATGAATTCACTGAGAACAGGTAAGAAACCTGCTGCATATGATTGGTTGATGGAAATACCTGTTCAACAATGGTCTAGGCATGCCTATCATAGGGGTTTGAAGAATGACCACATCACTAACAACTTCACTGAGTCTTTCAATAATTGGGTAGGTGACCTTAGGGGTAAACCAATACTAACTTCAGTAGATGGTTTAAGGACTAAGATGATGCATAGGATTCAAAAAAGAGCTGATAAGGGGATGGCGTGGACTAACACTGTCACAGAACATGTGGTTAGTGAGCTAAATAAGGTCAAAGAGGCATCCAATGCTTGCAATATTATGGCAGCTTGTGGTTCAGAGTTTCAGATTCAGGATGGAAATGTCCACTATCTTGTGAACATTTCTGAAAGGACATGTGATTGTGGGGTGTGGGATCTTAGAGGAATACCATGTAAGCATGCTGCAGTGGGAATAGAGCATACTAGAGCTAGACTTGAAGACTTCACATATTATGTTTGGTCCAAAGAAAAGTACATGAAGGCTTATAGTCATGGCATTAGACCAATCAGGCATGAGAAAATTTGGTCCCCACAAACTACTTTACCTAGAACTGCATTACCACCAAATATAAAGAGGCAACCTGGTAGACCTAAGAAGCTCAGAAACAGAGAGGCTGGGGAGGAGAATCCAACTAGGAGACCTTCATCAGTGAAGTGTAAAATTTGTGGAGTCATTGGGCATAACAAGAGGACATGTGCAAGAAGGAATAAAAAAAAGGGAAAAGGAAAGGCAAAGATGGCACAAAATGTAAGTTATTTTTTCTGTTATGGTTAAATCTTCATATTGGGTTTCAACTCATAATTTTCACTTCTTTTGTTTACAGGATGCAACTGTAAATGCTGGCAATGCAAATTCTATTGGTGATGCAACTGTAAATGCAACTCCAGTTTCCCCGCAGGTACATTTGAATCAATTTTTTTTTATATTGGAATGATAATCCTTACTTTATACTTCAATTATTATGATTAGGGTACTGGAAAGAAGAGGAAAAATGCATCAAAAGACCCTTCACAGGGTACTGGAAAGAAAAGGCAAACTGAGGCATCAACTAGTGCTGCCCCCAGACAGACAAGAAGTTCTACTGCTCTAAATGTATCATCTTCAGCTCCTCCAAGGACTAGAAGTTGTATTGCTACTGTATTATGCTCAGCTCCTCCAAAGACTAGTACTTCTGCAAAAGGAGACAGGAAATCCAGCAAGGATTGATAGGTTTTTTTGTGATGTTTTTGAAGAAATGCAAATATTGGCATGCTTAGGTTGATATTTTGGTGTTTTTGGATTTATGATACTTTGGTGGTGTTGATATATTTTGTTATGATCTACTGGAATAATTGATAGGTTTTTTGTGATAGTTTGATGAAAAAATGCAAATATTTGCATGTTTTCATGTGCTGGAAAGTTGGTATGATGAAAAAATGCAAATATTTGCATGTTTTCATGTGCTGGAAAGTTGGTATGATGAAAAAAATGCAAATATTGGCATTTTTAGGTTGATATTTTGGTGTTTTTGGTGAACTAATTTTTTGTTTTGCAAGTGTTGGTGGGTTGCTATTTTTGTATCCAGATTTGATCTAAATTAGTATTGAAAAATAGTTGATTTGTATTTTGATTCGTATTTTGCAAGTTTTGGTGGATTGGTGGATTGTTATTGGTGTAAAATAGTTGCATTGGATTGAACACATATGCATTGCATTACATTAGGGTGGAATATTACATTGATGGGAAAATACATAACATTTTGCATTATATTACACATGTTTTACACTCTAGAAAACATTCCTATTACTTGGCACATTATGTATAACCCGAAAAGGGTTAAGTTTATGATCAACAACTTTTGAATTAAGTTCATGTCATCTTCGTTTTTGCCATTGCCATTGACTTCACTTGTTGGATGATTTCGACTTTGTGTTGGTGTTGGTGTACTAGTGGCTTCTTCTTCCCCAACATTAGCTCCAAAGCTTTGTCCCTCACCTTCAACGGGTTCAAACCAATTCGTCCATCCATGGTCGGGGCAACAATATAAAAGTCTTCCCGGATTTGAAGTCGAATTTGCCACCATTATTGTTGTATTCTTGTGACACCATTCACGGCTACACTTCGATTTTCGATATTTAATGTACCCAACACTAGATTTTGAGGTGTGTGAAGACATAGTAATGTTGTGTGAAGGTTAATGCACAAAATGGTGCACAAATGGAGTCTATTTATAGGGAAAAAATGCCCCCAACGGTCATGACCAGCCTCCAACGGTCAATTTTTTCAAAAAACTGTCCCTGTTTGAATTATTACAAATACACCCCCTGTAAATAAAAGAATATTACAAATACACCCCCTCTAACATAAAATAAGTCACAAATACACCCCTTGAGGGCATATATGTAAACTAAAAAAAGTCAACATTTTGACCGAGGGTAAAATTGGAAAAACATTAAAATAAATTGATGACATCATCCTCTGCCGTTAAAAATTGACGCCGTAAGGAGTCACCTTGTAATACTGTTTTGCCAGAGGGGGTGTCTAGGTAATTTTTCAAACAACGGGGTAAGTTCATGTAATTAGGCCTAAACCCAGGGGGTGTCTAGGTAAATTTCCCTTTTTTTTTATCTTTGAAGACACCCAAAGTGGTTATGATAGCGGGGCCCAAAATCCACAATTGCTAGATGAAGATGAAGATGAAGACTATAAATTAAGGGAGATTTTGATGATTTCCATAACATCATCAGCTAAGTAATGGAAGCTTAGTTAATCCCTCAGAAAATTCTGACCAAGAGAGAAAACAATTAGAAGGGTCAAAACTTATGGTCCAAAAGATTACTGATCCGCTGCTGAAGAAAGAAATCAGATTGGTGAATTTCAGCCGACTCAAATCAGACGAGAGACTTCAATCAGCTGAGTGAAAGTGATCAGGAAGTCACCCCAACGGTAATAAATGCACTTGAAGTAATAAATGTTGAAGATGAAGGGTTTTAATGACATATGGTTGAAGAAGAACCTCGTATCAGCCGGGTGCATTTAATGCGACTGACAGAGAAGTACAGCAGAATGCATAGTGCACAGTCGCAGGTAGCCGTTCCTAAGAAACATGGACAAAGGCTCGAGAAATCAGTTATGTCTTCCTTCAATGAACAGAATTCAAATCTCAAGTATAAATAAAGAGTGTTTGAAGAGTTAGAGACGTCGGCATTTCTAATGTGAGATACTTTGATTCAAGCCTTCCTTGAGATAATTTGTCAGAAAGTGACATGTGGCTTAATTTAATTTAATTTTTAATAGTTTAATATGTGAATTACAAGTTTACCCTTATTAATAAACAAATCTATCTAGTTTTAATTCATATAGTTTCCACGATCATTTCTCAACTCTCTCTCTCTACTGATACTGAAAATTTACTAATCGAGAGTTTTTGTGCTAAAATTAAATACGCCGCCGCATCGGAGTAAGATCTGCCGGAGACAAAAAGAACTGGCCATTTTATTATGCAATTGATTGGCATAAGAGTGGGTGGTTGATCTATTTTGAGGATTCGGGTGGTTGGGAGAAAAAAATTGTTGAGAGGAACATGAGATTGTTTTGAAGAAAAATTAGTTTTACGCTAATATATTTTTCTTTTATATAAGGGTATTATCATCATTGTGACTTTACAACATTTTATTGTACATGTGCAAAATTATCATAATTATTTGTACAGTTGCACAAATATTAACGATCTAGATCTACTTTTTTTAAATTTGAAGGCTCAGATTGACATATCTCAAGAAAGGTCACCTATCATGGAATCTTATATTAGAAGTGGGGTAGAGACGTGTGAGACACAACACAACTGAGAGCATTCGAAACAGAATTCTTGTAAGTCTCAAACTCAAGAACAGAGCACTCACCTGCCTAGTCATCTGTTGACAAAAACGAGTTGAAGATCAAAGCTGAATACATTTTTTTGAGTGATTCTGCAATAGAGAGTGTTGTGAGAAGTCGATATCCATCTTAGTGAGTGATATTACTTTGGAGAATAGGTTTTCTTTGTGATCCCCTATCAAGAACTTGTGGTCAGTTTATTTGTTGTTTGACGCAAGCAGATTATATTGTAATCTCTGTTATTATAGTATAACCCAAGATCTGTGTGACTTGGAAGAGTGGATTAAAAGATTTATATCCATATAACCACTATAAAAATTCAAGTGTTTTACCTTTGCATTGTTTTCTTGCGTATTTTCAAAGCATACCAAAACATTTAAGAAAACTATTTAAAAGATTAAAAAAAAAAAAAAAAAAAGTAGTTTGTAAAATAGGGGATAAATCTTTTAAGTTAAGAACGTTTAGTTGTGAAAAGCACTTTGCAAAATCCGCTACAAGTAACCTGCCTTAAACTCAGATTTTATTAAATCATTTAAGTCTTTTGAAGAAAAGCGGTCTACTCTGTTGTTCAAAGATTTGTGCGAGATCAGCTTAGTTTACTTATAATTTTTTATCAGCTTAGTCTGTTCAAAGAAAAGTTGTAGAAATTTTAAGTCAAAATTTTCAGAGGTCTACTCACCCTCCTCCTCCCCCTCTCTTTTTAGACCTCATCTGACCACTTGAGACCAACAACAATTGACCAAAAGTTATTTTGATCTTTGTCCTAAATGTGCTTTTAAAAACTTTCAAAAGTCCGAAATTGATTTTGGAAACTCATACCATTATGCGAAACTCAACCACGATAAAGATAGTTAAATCAATGGTAAGTTTCGTAGACCGGAATAGACATTTTTAAGGACGTTTCTCAAGCTATAAATATCTTTTAACATAGTAATTCCATAATCTTATAATCAAATATATATTTTCGTTTTGGGTTATTGAATTTTAAAGGAAATTAATTAAATAAGAAATCTTGATTCTGTAATTTAGTAATTGAAAATCCAACTTATATATATTGCATATATTTCGACGAGCTAATGACAAATTACATTCTATAATTTGGATAATGTTAAATTTACCATCATATGATTTAAAAATGAACAAATTTTTAAAATTTCGGGCCAATTTTAAAATTGGGTCTCAATGTGGTTAAAATTACCAACGAAATTAAAGTTATGACACCAAATGTGCCATTCTGATAAGGTGTGGGGGTAGGAACACCAGTAACCTTAAGTTGTGGCACCAAAAATTAAATAATCCCTAAAATAAATCGTGAAATTGGAATATTGCAACGAGACTAAACGCAGTCCGACCTCTGCTATAATCATAGATCAAAATTTTTATAGGTTTCCACCGAAAATTTCAAAAAGTTTATATTTTTGAGTTAATTGAAATGAAAATGTAGTGCAGTTTCTACCTCAAAAAAATTCTTTGATTTACAGTTTTTTCAAATGTTTCTTAAAAATTTCGAGAAAATTCGATAATTTCTGAAAAAGTTTCTATTTAATTGACCGAAACATCGAAATTTAAATCCATGGGTATATTTCTTACGGAAATGTAGTGTAGTTTCTATTTCACCACATTTCTTTGATATACAATTTTTTCAAATTTTCTCGTAAATTTTTTAAAAAGTACACAAAATTTATTGAAAAGTTTCTAATATTTAATTGGTCGAAACTTGAATCCGTGGATATATTCTTACATTCGATTACTATTTACTTTGGTCCATGATGAATGGCATTTTTTTAGTGTGTTAATATAATAATAAAGGATGTTCAGGTGTCAAAGTTAAACAAATGTCTTCAATGTGTAGTCAAGTAGGTCAATCAAATTTTACTTCAAATTTGGGAATCTAACCTGTAATCAAAGAAGATTGTGTGAGGGAATGTCGGTGGTGACCCGACGATAACCCTTTGATGCCTAAGTAAGTATCAAGATAAGAGAAGGTAATCGGAGTTCTAAGGTGCAGTCTTTTGTGCATACCTCTAGGCGTATTAATGAGGGGCTTTATAATTGTAGAGTTAGTCCACCGGGTCTAGTAAGCCGGATTCGGGTCATACGGGTATAGATGCACCGATTTGATTGTAACGGGGCAGAATCCGAGATTTTGAGGTTAATAACTCGTCTTGATAAGGGCAATCTAGTCTACATGCATCGTGATAAACTTATCGATGTCCCCAATAGTTTATTATAAGGATATCGACACATAAGATGTAACATCGATGACTATCTCCATGGATGAGTGTTGATATTGAGTACTGTTGGATGAAGATGAAGATCGAAGGACAAGGAAGTTAGAAGTTAAGGGGAGATTTTGATGATTTCCAAAACATCTTAATCAGCTA
This sequence comes from Penstemon barbatus, assembly GCA_003313485.2. NCBI lineage: Eukaryota > Viridiplantae > Streptophyta > Magnoliopsida > Lamiales > Plantaginaceae > Penstemon > Penstemon barbatus. Next base: position 74,555,517 of record CM064879.1, read on the forward strand.
AGTAAGAAATGCTTAGTAAAGTCCCTTAGAAGAATTTTGATCAACTCTAAAGACAAATCAGACAAGTCAGAATTAGAATGGTCTAAAAGACTACTGATCTGCTGCTGAAAGAAGAAAATCAGTTTGGTGAAAATCAGCCGATTCAAATCAGATTTGTTCAAGTTTGGGATCAGCTCATTATATCATCAGACGAGTGATTATGATATCAACAAAGTGAAGACGATCATGAAGTCTCTCCAACGGTAATAAATGCACTTGGAGTAATAAATGCTGAAGAAGGAGGGTATTTATGGCAAATGATTGAAGAAATCCTCGTATCAGCTCGGTGCATTTAATGCTGCTGACAGAAAGTACTGTTGACAGTACTGTAGCAGTAGAGAGAGTCGTTTGCAGAGTTTAAGGACCAGTACTCGAGGCAATTTGAATTCTGTCTTTTCTTCAACGGACATTTTTCAAATCAAGAGTATAAATAGTTCGCGAGTTTGAGAGAAGAAGAGATACGACACAATTGAGATCAATCATGCGAAGCAAAAATCTTCTAAGTCTCAAAAACTCAAGAACAACTCACTAGTCTGCCGAAGTTATTTGTTAACTGAATCTAGTTGAAGTCAAAAGAAAAAATAATTTTCTGAGTGAATCTGTTATTGTAGAGTGTTGTGAGAAGTAGATATCTATCTAAGTGAGTGATATTACTTCAGAGGGTAGTCGTTTCTTAGTGATTTCCTGCTGTGAACTTACGGCTCATCATTTGTTGTAGAGCGTAAGCCGAGTAAATGTAAACTGTGTGTTTATAGTATAACCCAAGATCTAAGTGACTTGGAAGAGGACTAAAGGATTTTTATTCATATAACCACTATAAAAATTCTTTGTGTTTTAACTTGCATAATTTTCTTGCATATCTTCAAAGTTGCATTAAACACTTTAGAAAACTGTTGAAAAGATTTTAAAAAGGAGTTTGTTAAAACTGGGGTTAAAATCTTTATAAAACTTAGTTTACTTGTGAAAAACACTTTTAAACATCCACTGCAAGTATTTTGTTCTTAAAACTGATTTTACTAAAATCAGCTAAGTACTTCTCTGAAGAGTGGTCAACTCTGCTGCTCAAACTTTGTGTGCGAACAGCTTGGTCAACTTAATGTTCAAAGATCAGCTTAGTCTGCTAACAGTTAAGTGAAAAGTTTTTAAGTCCAAATTTTAAGAGGTCTATTAACCCCCCCCCCTCTAGACCTCATCTGACCACTTGGGATCAACAAGCACTTATCTGACATGCTAATGAGAAGATTCTTGATAGTTGTGAGCCTTATATATTATGTCTTTAGTTGTATTTTATATTATTTTGACTATCACGTATGAGTGAAGATGTTGGATAAGGATGAAGATGAAGGCACTAAAGACAATTTTAGAAGGGAGGTTTTGATGCATTCCAAAACTTCAATATTGGCTAAGTATGGAGTAACTTAGCTGATGATCCCTTCGTAAGAGATTTTGACTAAGTACAAGAAGACATCAGAAGAGTCAAAGTTTCGAGGTCCAAGACTTCTGATCTGCTGAAGTAAAGTTATCAGACTGATGAAGATCAGCCGACTCAAATCAGATTTGTTCAAGTTTGAGATCAGCCGAGTTCGCCATCAGACGTGTACTTTCGTCAGCCAAGTGAAGAAGATCAAGAAGTGTTCCCAACGGTAATAAATGCCCTTTGGAGTAATAAATGCTGAAGTACAAGGTTATTAAAGACAAATGATTGAAGAAATGCTTCACATCAGAAGAGTGCATTTAATGCTGCATTTCATGCTGCCTGCAGAATAGTACTGTTCAGTACGGACAGACTGCAAAAGAGCCGTTCGCGGATTTTAAGGACCAGTACTCGAGGAATTTGAATCTTGTCTCTCTTCAACGGACATTTTTCGATCCTCAAGTATAAATAGCTGTATGAGACGAAGAAGAAACAAGCAACACACTTTCTGAGAGAAAATTTCGAAGCAGAATTCTCTTAAGTCTCAAGAACAGCTCACTCATCAGCTGAGTCATTTGTTGACGAAAGCAGAGTTGAAGAATCAAGAAAAATACATCTTCTGAGTGATTTTGTAAACAAGAGTGTTGTGCGGAGTTGTGATCCATCTTTGTGAGTGATCAAACTTCAGAGAATAGGTCTTCTGTGTGATTTCCTATTGCGAACTTGTGGTCGTTTCATTTGTTGTTCGACGCAAGCAGAGTATACTGTAAACTTTGTGATTATAGTATAACCCAAGATCTGTGTGACTTGGAAGAGTGGACTAAAGGATATTCAAATCCATATAACCACTATAAAAATTGATTGTGTTTTTACATTGTTTTAAAACTGCATATTTACTGATTGCATAAAACACACTAAGTTAACTGTTTGAAAAGGAGTTAAAAAGGAGTTTACAAAACTGGGGAAAACATTTTTCAAACTGCTAAGGATACTTGTGAAAAACACTTTGAAAATCCGCTGCAAGTACTCTAAGTATTAAAACTGATTTTAACAAATCAGCTAAGTAACCATCAGACGAGTGGTCAACAAATCTGTTCAAAGATTTGTTCGCGAACAGAGTTGTAACTTACTAATCTGATCAGCTTAGTCTGTTCAGTTGAAGAAAAGTTTTAAAGTTAAAATTGTAAGAAAATTTTAAAGAGGTTTATTCACCCCCCCCCCTCTAAACCTCTTCTGACCACTTGGGACCAACAAGTGGTATCAGAGCAGGTGGTTCATTTGAATCAGCTGCCTGATCAACGAGCTTGATCCGAGTGTTTTTCAAAGGTTTCTAAAACTTTTCAAAAGAGCATCTTTTTGAAAAACTAAAACTTTTTGAAAAATGGATTGTATCAGTCATGTTCCCCACATTGCTGGTATGTCCTTTGAGGACTGGAAAATCAGAATGGAGATTTTCCTTGCTGCCTATAATGACAACATGTACACATGTATCATTAAAGGTCCATTCAAATTCACCAAGACCATCATAGTAGATGAAGCTGAAATGGTGGTGGAAAAAGATCTGACAGAGATGACAGCCGAGGAAATAAAGCTGTTCAATCTGGATAAAGTTGGCCGTTTCATCATGACCAAAGCCCTGGATAATGATCGGTTTGACAAGGTCAAACATTGCAAAACTGCAAAGGAGATGTGGGACAAGGTTCGTGACATGAGCGAAGGAAACGACGCCATCAAAGAGCATCAGCTCAGTGTTGCTTTGGAAAAGCTGGACAACTTCAAGATGAAATCTGGAGAGACCATTGATCAGATGGATACCAGGTTCACCAGAACGTTGAATGAAGTTTTAAAGTTGGGAAAGACCTTCACAGACAAAGAGATAACCAACAGAGTACTGAAGGCCCTACCCCCAAAGTTCAACATGAAAGTGACAGCTATGGAAGAATCAAGGGATTTGGGAAAAATCTCTCTTACAGAGCTGTTTTCTGTACTCAAGGCTTATGAGTATAAACTGCCTAGGATGGGTATTGAAGAAACCTCAACTTCAGGACCCACAGCTGCACTGGTTGCTGCTGAAAATCAAAGAAGACCAACTCAAAGAATTGCGGAAGTGGACTCATCTGATGAAGCCACTCTACTCAACAAGAAGGAGTACACTGCTGGAGACGTTGCACTGTTGATGAACAATTTCAAGAAGTTCTACAAAAGAAAAATGAAGAACAAATACAACAATGCTTCTACTTCTAAACCTAACTTTTCTTCTCAAGATAAAGATGATTATAAATCAAAACTGATGTGTTACAACTGCAGGAAATTGGGACACTTCATCAAAGACTGCCCATATCCAAAAGCAGAAAAGTACACTGAAGAGGAGAAGAAAGTAAGAAAAGAAAGAAAGTATCAGAGAGGGAAAGCAATGATGGCTGAAGCAGAAAAGCTTGCTGCTGTCTACTCATCTGATTCAGATTCGGACTCGTCTGATGAAGAATCTTCTGATGAAGAAAAACCTGCTCTCCTGTGCCTGATGGCAAAGGACTCTGATGACTCTGAGGATGAGGTAACTCCTCAAAACAATGAATTGTTTGATTCTCTAGAGCAAATGATGTTAAATAATACTACTATTGCTGGAGAATTTGTTAAGCTTAAGGAAGAGATGAGCTTGCTAAAAGAGCAAAATAACTCACTGAAACTTAAAGCTGAAAAGCCAAAAGAATCAGTCGAGTATAAACAGCTTGAGCAAGAGCATGAATCTCTGAAAGCTGAATGTGAAGTGTATAAAGGAAAAATCATGGAACTTGAAAAGATTATCGAGTCTCATGAGAAATCATCTGTTGCATCCACGCATACATCTAGTAAACAGAAGATGCCTTTAGAACAGGATAAGCAAGAGTTGAACCATACTGAAAAATTCATATCAGCTGACAATAGTAAAGTCATTCTGTATGTTCAAACTGCTAGACCTACTTCACCTGAGAAAGAATTAAAGGAGAAGAAATCTCCTAAGGCTAAAAAGAGCAAAGAGCCTAGTGTAGGAAATAAGACTAGTAAGACCAAACAGCAGAGTCCTAAGAAGTCTGCTGATAAAGCTAAAGTCAATCAGACTAGTGGTAAAGCTAAGTCTAAACAAGTTGAGCAAGCACCTAGTAAACCAAAGAAGCATAAGAATAAGAAAAATCAAAATGCTTGGTACGGAAATGAGTCATATTATGTGCAACCTGCTGCATATCATCCTATGTATCATGCACCTCAATTTCCTAGTTACTATGCACCTTACCCTGCTCATCCAATGCATGCATATCCTCCATATCATGCACCTTACACTGCTTATGAACATTATTCTTATCATACTGATCATCAACATGACTTATCTGATAATTATGATGAAAATAAAACTGTTCATGCTCCTGTGAAAACTCAGAAACCTAAGAAGCCTAAGACTTCAACATCTTGGGTTGTCAAAGGTGGAACTAATCCTTCAGGACCCTCTCAATAAGGGTACCTAAAACAATTTTATTTTTGTTTTGTAGATTAGGATTAGGAGTAGGAATAAAGTAGAGAAGAAATGGTACTTGGACAGTGGATGTTCAAGACACATGTGTGGAAACATACATGAGCTGACTGATGCAGTTGCTGTGGATGGTCCAAGTGTTACATTTGGAGACAGCAAAGAAGGCAAGATTAAAGCTAAAGGAAGAATAATCAGAGGAAACATAGAGATATCTGACGTCTCATATGTCAAAGGCCTCAAATATAATCTGCTGAGCATAAGTCAATTTTGTGACAAAGGATATTCAGTCATCTTCTCAACAGATAAGTGCTACGTTGAACAGATAGGTACAAAGAAGGTAATTTTATCTGGAAGACGACAAGGGAATGTCTACATAGTCGACTGGAGTTCTGCTGACAAGAACTCAAGTGTTTGTTTGGTAGCATCTGCTCCAAGTGAAGTCAGTTGGCTGTGGCACAAAAGAATGAATCACTTAAACTTCAAGACCATAAACAGATTAATCAAGAATGATTTGGTAGAAGGGATTCCAAAAGCAGTCATGAGCAAAGACAAGCTCTGTGACGCCTGTCAGAAGGGTAAACAAATCAAGTCATCTTTCAAAAGCAAGAAGCACCAATCTTCTGGAAGGATATTGGAGCTGTTACATATGGACTTATTTGGCCCTATTGATCCAGTCAGCAATGGTGGAAAGAAATACTGCCTAGCTGTTGTGGATGATTATTCAAGATATACTTGGGTGATTTTCATGAAGAAGAAAAGTGAAACCAAGGAATGTCTTACAAATCTGATGGAACTGATCCAGAATGAGAAGACTATCAAAATATTGAAGATCAGATCAGATAGAGGGACAGAGTTTACAAACTCTACTGTTGAAGAGTACTGTAACATCAAAGGAATACATCATGAGTACTCTGCTGCCAGAACCCCTCACAAAATGGTGTTGCTGAAAGGAGAAACAGAACACTAAAAGAAGCTGTCAGAACCATGATAGCTGAAGCTAAACTGCCTCAAAGATTTTGGGCAGAAGCAACAAATACAGCATGCTTCACCCAGAACAGATGTATGATCAACAAAAATCAGAACAAGACTCCATATGAAGTTTGGAACAATAGGAACCAAACATTCATTATTTTAAGATTTTTGGTTGTAAATGTTTTTGT
>CM064879.1:74821989-74911917 GCA_003313485.2 Penstemon barbatus
AAATGTTTCTACAATGTAGTTTTAAATGAGACACCGTAAAAAGTTTTACTTCCCATATTTTGAGTCATCTTGAAACAAATAAATCATAGTGAGGACTAACGTGGAAAAAAAACACAAGAGTGACCATTCTGTAAAAAATAAATAATAAGGAGGAATTTTTACCCTCCATTTATCCTTCATCAGTGATTTCTTTGAATATGACCAATTTTGAAAACAAAAATCTCTAAAATTCTAATAGGTATATATTCTGAAATATTTAATAGATAATAATTTTAGAATTAATATCAGTATATAACTAATTTTATAAAGACTTCAAAATTGATTTCATATTTTGAAACTATCTCTATCTCTATTTCTATTTTTTTTATTATAAAAGCATGAATATTTCTATTTCTAAACTTTTTTGAGCGGACTAAAATGCCCTTCTTTAAATTGTAAAGTGATATTAATTCAATGGTAAATATGTAAAGTAATTAAAGAGGTATAATTAGACATGTTGTCTTGTTATATTTAATTTATCTCCTATATAAACTCCCAAAATTTATAAATTATATCAATTTTTACAATTTTAATCTTCTTCACTTATAGATAAAAACGAACCATAAAAATAAATAACCCCTAAAATATATATATAAAATTATTATATTTTAGCATCAATAATTACTGGAGTAAGAAAATGTCAATTTAAAGATTTAGTATACCATAAGTCATAAGCACTCTAAATATAAAATTTAAAATGAAATTCTCTTAATTATCATTATGTTACAAAAAAAATTTAAGATTAAATCACATATTATTATGAAAGAATTAAAAATACTTATGACTTAGCTAACTATGTAATTTTAATTTGGCTAGAATAGAAAAATATAAAGAATATTCAATAATATCGGGACATGCATAACCTCAAAATTTCGTGGAACTCTTTTAGTGAAAAACGGGTGAAATAGGTGAAAATGGTGAAATCGGTGAAAATTCAGGTGAAATCGGTAAAAAAATGTTCCACTGAAATCGATAATTTCATGTGAAATTAGTGAAAATGATGATAGTGGTGAAACAACAACATATGAATAAAGCTGCTGAAATAAGTGAAAAATTAATGAAGTATGTGAAAATGTGTCGCATTAATGAAAATTCAGGTGAAATTCGTGAAAAATGATGAAACTGGTGAAACAACAACAATATAAAGTTGGTGAAATCGGTGAAAATTAATAAAGTATGTAAAAATGTGTCAAATCAATATAATTCAGGTGAAATTGGTGAAAAAAATATGTGAAATTAATGAAATATGTGAAAATGGGTTAATATGATAAAAATGTTTAAAAGCAGGTTTATAGGATAAAAACCGGTTGAGGTTCCTCTATACACTATTAGTGTACCATAACATGTGGCATTACTTATTAGTGGTATACAAATATGATACACTAATAGTGGTATAGAGGATCTTGAGCCGATAAAAACGTGTGAAATCAATAAAAAAAAAAAAGGTTTAACCGACAAAAGAAGATGAAACCGGTAAAAAAAGTTTTAAAATTGAAAAAATCAAAAGGACAAAATCGTAAAAATAATGAAAATAACTTATAAATGATTAAAAAAAGGGTAAAACTATTAAAAAAATATTAAAGGTAAAAATAAATAAAAATTAGGTAAAAAAAGATTTAACTGGTGAATAATGAATTAAATAGGTAAAAAGGGGTTAATTTGCTCTATTTATGACATAATAGAGGTAAAATGTGACCGTGCCCCCTTGTTTTATGTATGTTTGTGCACTTACCCCCCATACCAAATTCCGGCCACATTTTCCATCGGAACTAAAACACGTGCAAAGCACACAAAATTTAAGAGGGTAAAAGGGTAATATTACCTTAATTTCCCACAAAACCTAAACATCTCTATCTCTATCTCTATCTCTATCTCTACTATAATAAAAGCATGAATATTTCTTAACTTTTTTGTGCGGACAAAAGTACCCTTATTTAATTTAAATTGCAAAGTGATATTTAAACTCCTAAAATTTATAAATTTTCTCTTACATCAATTTCTGTAATTTTAATCTTCTTATCTTATAACGGATAAAAACAAATGATTAAAAATACTATTATTTTAAATAGCCCCTAAAATATATATAAAATTGTTATATTTTAGCATCAATATTTATTTAAGTAAGAAAATGCTAATACAACATAAGACATAAACACTCTAAATATAAAAATTTGAAATGAAATTTTCTTAAACATCATTATGTCACAAAAAAACAAGAAATTGAATCACATCTTATTATGAAAGAATAAAAAATACTTATGACTTAGCTAATTACGTAATTTTACTTGGGCTGGTATAGAAAAATTATATAAAATATTCAATAATATCAAGACATGCATTACCTCAAAATTTCATGAAATTATTTTCGTGAAAGGGTGAAATAGGTGGAAAATAGTAAAAAATCGATGAAATTTTGTGCAATTGATAAAAAAAAACGCAATCGATAAAAAAACTATGAAATCATTGAAAACATGTGAGATTGATGAAAATTCGGGTGAAATTGGTGAAATTTGGGTAAGATCGTTAATAAAGTGTTCTTGAAATAGATAAATACATGTGAAATCGGTGAAAATTGGGGTGAATTTGTGAAAAAAGATGAAATCGGTGAAATAACAACATAAAAAAACATGTGCAATATATGAAAACTTGAGTAAAGTCGGCGAAAATGTTTTGAATCAAAGAAAAATTCAGGTGAAATTAGTGAAAAAAAAATGTGAAATAAGTGGAAATAATTTGGGAAATAGGTGAAACTGGATTTATTTGATAAAACGTTTATAAATCAGTTAATATGTGAAACCGATGGAAAATGGTTTAAAACGAACAAAAACAAATGAAAAAAATTGTAAAAAAAGTGAAAATAAGTTATAACTGATAAAAAAGATGGAAAAAACAGTGAAAAAAATATTTAACTGATAAAAATAAATAAAAGTGGCTAAAAATCAGATTAAACCGGTGAAAAATAAATTAAACTAATGAATTAAATAGGTAAAAAAAATAGGTTGATTTGCTCTATTTTATGATATAATAAAATTAATTTTACTCTAATTTACAAAAAATATAGATTAAATTATCTAGATCGTACTTTCCTAGTTGAACCAAAAATATAAATAAAGTACTGTACATATATTCCACCACAACCCATTGCAAATCCCCATATTATCTCTAGACATGGGATGTGGTTCATCCCTTCGATCGCGTGGTGGATTTGATGATTTTTCCTACAAAATAAAACTACACAAAGATTGTATCCTGCAAAATGTAACTAAATTTAGATTGTATCAGTTGTGAGGTTACGAATGGCTTGAATACAGAAAGCATTGTTTTGTACATAGACACATCTTTCTCTAAATCAAGTTCATTTGTGTATTTTTGCTCTTTCTCGCTCATAATTTCTAGATATTTTTTTCCCATTTAATTCTGACTCTTGGTTTCTTATTTGTTACTGAAATCAGTATATAGCAAGGCTCACACAGGCTCTGGCGTATTGTCATGAGAAGAATGTGATTCATAGGGATATCAAACCTGAAAATTTGTTACTTGATAACGAGATAATGCCCATTATCAATGTACTATCTTATCAGCTTGATTAATCTGAACTGCTATTAACTCATAGAAGCTAAGATTACAAGTCCATGCAAATTGGCATATATTGAGCTTCAATTTTACTGGTTCTGTTGGTCTCTGATACCTTCAAATCATATATGTTGGCATATGTATTTGTGTATTCTTTGTTATTTGTAACCATCAAATCACATGACAATATCATAGTCATAAATGTTGAGAGATGATGAATTAGCATCAACATCCGCCGCGACGTTCTCTGCATCATTGAAAAAGCTTCCGACATCAATGCAAGTTTGATCATCAAGGCCATTATTATTTTTGAAAGTGCTGAAATCTGATGATGAGTTGGTAAAAGAATTCATGGAATCATCAAACATCATAGATGCGTTTTGAGTATCATCAATCGGTGGTTGAGGGGGAAGAACCGATTGTTCTTCTTCTCCGCTTTCATTAAACAATTCATGAACCCAGTGCGGAGTGCAATCATGAGTCACATTACCAGATGAAGTTATTGGTTCGGATGAAGTACCCCATACTTGTTGGTTAGTTTGCACTCTTGAGAATGTTTTAGGGACTTGAAAATTCAAGAATGAAGTATCTGGTACTTGCTGTTGATTAGTTTGTACCCTAGGAACTGTTCCTGAGACAAGGAAATTCATGGATGAAGTACCTAGTACTTGTTGTTGACCAGTTTGTGCACTAGAAACTGTTCCAGAGACTTGGAAATTCTTGAATGGAGCCTGATGCATATAAATTAAATATTAGATATGTGAAAGTAAGGGTTTGTAAATGCAAGTCAAAATCAAGGGTAATCAGGTTAACATGTACATTTTCTTTTTTCAAAAGGTATTTTGCTATTGATGAAACTTATAAATTATAAGAAAACATGGTATGAATATTCACATATGGATAAATGCATACGTGTATATTTTATAGATCTAATTTGTATTCGTTAAAGATACCCTCTTTTAAGGTTTAGATACACTTAAAAGTAAACTAACGTAGTATCTAAGTAGAATTTACATAAATCGTCGATCACGTGAATGTAAAACTAGTTTATCTTATAAAATCTAAATGAACAATTTTTTACACGTCAAAACTAGAATTTAACCTTCGTAAATTTTAATTAAACTGTACTCATACCCAACAAAAGAAAACTCATGAAATTATATTTTAAAAATAGTTTACCTCATCTAATAGATGTCGATTTTCATGTGTCCAATTTCCCATTGTTTTGAAGATGGATTCGTATGGCGATCTGAAACAAATAATACAAGCACCTCAATTTTAGAAGTAACCTAAAATTATCATAAAGTTAGAGTCAATTGAATCAATACTTTAAATTGAAACATAAATGCATTCTACCTGTTTTTGTTAAACGCATTTGAGAATGAAGATCTGCGCAAACCTTCGGAAGGTAATCTTGTCTCATTGGTGGCTAAAAAAATTCAAAATAAATAAATATATAAATAATGGCTGATAAAAGATCAATGATGAAAAATTGAAAAATTCAAAATAAATAAAATATATAAACGATTTTAGATGTGCATGGATCAAACTTTCATTTCAATTGTATGTTTCGGTCAATCAAATATTGCAAAAAATCTAAAAATATTTCGGAAAACTAAGGAAAAATTGTAAACAAAAATTGTTAAATTAAGAAAAATAAGAGAGTCTTAGACAAATAAACAGTTGTGGAATTACATATTATTTTCATTATGTTTGATTAAATAAATAGAAAATTTTCGATATCTGTTTTCAACAAAAAAAAATAGAAATTTTAATCCATTTACACGACATGCATTAATTAATACACGATAGCCTTCTCCAAATATACTATATATTACGTCTAAGTTTATTTTATTTCTTAAAAACTCAACCTCGTTCGTTTTAGTTGACAAATATGACAAGCGGTATTAGGAAAAAAATATCTGTAAATTGCACGTCGTGTAGCATCCAAAAAACCATTATTTTACTCAAATTAAGCATTACACACGATTTCTTAGATGCAAATCCAATCAAACTTACAATGATAATTGAATGGCAAAGATGTGTTTGATCTCCATGTTGTACTTTTTGAAACCTTGCCAAGCCTGAATTTCTGTAACAATCAACCATGAATTAGGCTTGTTAAATCTCAAGCTTTTCCTTGAGAATAGTTAAAAAACAGAAAAAATAAATTAATCTTATAAAGTATACAAAACTTCATTTCCACACCTGTAAATGACTCTTGACTTGGTATAGAGCTATTTCTTGGCCGCCACCCATCAAATTCAAAATTGTTTTTGGTGTTGCCCCTAACAAAATATATTTTCAAATCTTTACCAAAAAAATCAAAAAATAGGGTTTCACACAATTATTATCCCTTGGTTCATTTTAAATAGAATCAACATACAACATTATAAAAATTAAACACATATTTGGATGGGGATACGATAAAATACTAAATCATCTAACAAAAAGATTATATAAGCTTATTCATTGTTCTACAAAGAATTTTTTCAGCCCCCAAAGAACTGAATCTCTACGGATCGTGACAAACAAGACCACTTACTATACATCCTCGGGTATTTAAGTGGTCGTGATTTCATGAAAAAATTTGCACACATTAATACATAAAAGCAACAAAAGAAAAAGAACTTCAAGAAAAGGGTTCAAAGAGTGATTGAAGAATTACTATATGGTCCACCAAGCTCATTGACAGCCCTAACAAATTGATCATGAAGTTCCGGTGTCCATCGAAGTCGAGACTTCGGACAAGAAACCTCATGAGGTTTGGGCTGGTTATCTCCGACTCGTCCTCTGGCGGCGGACCACGGAGCTCTTAAATTTTCATCACCCATTATTATTGTATTTATCATTTTAATTACAATGAAAAAATTGGACAAAAAAAAATGAAAAAATTTGAATGAGTCTTGCGGTATTTAACCAGGTTGCATTAATGAGTCAGGTGGGCAATGATGCATGTAAGCCTACACGTGGACTAGCTTTCCGAAATGGCTTTTCCAATAATTAAAGTTTGTTTGGTAAAAAATGTTTCTTATTAGGGCGAAATACAGTTTTTCATCCTTAAAGTATGAGAGTTGTATCATTTACCCTCCTAAAGTATCAATTGTAACACTTACCCCCTCTGTTACAGTATTGAACATTTTTTTTCAAAACTACCCCTGCTCATTTTATTACAAATAAAGTATTTCTTTATTAATTAATTAAAAACTAAATATTTATTAATAATGAATTTATCCATCCATCGAATAATATTACATTTCAATTTCTTCATTTAATTTCTTTTGTTTCCTTCAGTTTCATGGCCTCAAAATTTTTCTTAATTTTCATCTCATTTTTTTACTTAATTTTTGTTTCAGTTTGTTTTCTTTATTTTATTTCTATCACAATCTTTTTCTTTATATTTATTAATTTTTATTTGGTGATAATTATCTAATTTATTTTCGGGTACGAATTATTATTCAAAATGTTGAGTAATTCTCCTTAAAATTCTTTCTCGCAAAATTTAAATTTGACACCTAACAATATTATGTTTTAATTTCCTCATTTCTTTATTAATAGGAAGGTAAAAAAAGAAATGAAGAAATTAAAACATAATGTTGTTTGGTGGATAAATGAATTCACAATTACTAAAGAAACAATTTTATTTTGATAAATTAATAAGAAATGAAAGGGGTTGGGGTATTCTTGGAATAAAAACTGCAAAACTATAAAAGAAGGAGTTAAGTCTTACAACTAATACTTTAAGGGGGTAACTGATACCACCATCATACTTTAGGGGGAAGTTGTATTTCACCCTTCTTATTATTCAACTCGTTAGGTTGAAGTGAACATTTAATTTGAGTTTATCCATGTGATTATGAGAGATGGGCCCTGTCCATATATATACTTTCCTATTTATTTTAGAAAAAAAATTTCTAAGGAAATAAAATTAAGGATTTAAAATTACTCAAGGTAAGTTCGTATAGTAATTAATTAGAATGGATGAATAGTAGCCATAAGTTGATACCAAACATTTGTTTAATGTTTCAAGATTGTTAAAATCTAGTGCAAAAGGAGATAATATCACATAGTCCAATTAATTATACTCAATTTTGTGAATTATATTGCCCTTTGTTTGTTAAATTGAACTCTATATTTTGAAAAAACAAAGAAGGTAATATTCAATGAATTTATACTCTTTAATTTATATATTATGTAGTTCAGTTTGTTCTAAATATTTTTTTATTGTTTATATTTGACGCCGATTCTTCTTTACCATATGTAATTTGGTTAATTAAATATAATGATATATATTGTTTTCTATAATATATATGATTTAGATGTAAATAACAAGATATTTATAAAGTTAAAAGGTTATTTCATTTAGAGAAAAAAAAATTTTAAAAAAACTCGACAAGTAAGATATTTATAATCATAATTGGTAAAATATATTTGATTTGTATTTGGGTAAATCTTAGATTTTCTTAAGAGGGATTATTCCATTAAAAATGATAGAAAAAAGAGTGGTTATTGATTGATTATTACATCTTTAATTGAACCTTAAGATAAAAGTAGTATGATATCATTCGGTACCGTAAATTTTGTTCTATTTAGTGTAGCTCGTATAATATTGAAATACATTTGACACTTAAAATTGAAGGAAAAATTCCAGAAAACTCCCGACTTTTCGGGAGTTAGATACTTATATTATCATCAACCTCTAGATATTCTTTTTAATGGATAATGATGTTGGTTTAGCCCTTGAATGAAGTGGGCTTGAGTTAGGTGCATTCGATCCATTAACACAATCATTTTCAATCTTTATAAAGAAAGTATTGTATCGAAACGAATATATAGTTAGTAAATATGATAACTGCTCGTATGAAAATCGGTATAGATAGAACTTTTCAAACTTATTCAAGTATTGTATCTAAACGAATATATAGTTATAGTTAATGAATATGACAACGGCTTGAATGAAAATCGGTATAGATACAATTTTTCAAACTTGATAGTGATGAATCGAACAAAAGTAAGCTTAATGGTTGTCTTGTCTTCTATCGTGATCTAAGATCGCTCGTCTAGTGGGTCAGACTAATTTTTTGAAACCCTACAAAACAAATTATGGTATCAAACAATTGTGTATTTGTAGTTAGTTGATATAATTTTGATACGAAAGAGATCCAATATAGACATTACTTTTCATGCTCGGTGAAGAAAAAATGAAGAGAGGTAGAATCGTTTGTTGTCTTATTCTGCAACGTCGTAATCAAAGATCCCTGGCGAGATACATTAGGTTGATATTAATTGTAAGGTGAATCTAACACTGAATTTTTCTCGATACATCATTGAAAAAAATGATAAGTCGTGTGTAAAAATGAGATTCCATAAATGAGATTGATGCTAGACTTTCTTTTGGAAGAGGTTGCAGGGTCAATATGACCTACCTGGTGAGCGATATAGTTAGTGGGTATAATTACAAAGCATTAACCCTGCAACCCCCTTCAAAAGAACATCTAATATCAGTTAAATCTTTAATTATAGTTGGTGGGTATGATTATGATTCAAATGAGGTTCAATATAGATACGACTTTCGATTCTTGGTCGTATACTACATGAAGTACATGAACAAGTACATGTAGTTAACAAGTACATGGTCGTATACGACTGAAGAGGAATATAACTTACCGGTTTGCTTGGTTGAACAAGTACATGAAGTGAAACTTTTGCTAAAAATGATCCCTCTTTGGACAACACTCCTCGCTTATGGACTACTACAGGCCACCGGCGATACTTTTTTCTATGCACAGGCGGACTACATGGACGATAGTCTCGGCCAAATATCCCATATTCCAATAGTTATTTTTGTGATATTTAAATCATCCACGAGCTTCATAGTGTCACGTATTTGCGACTTGTTTCTATTTCCATTCTTCTGGCCGGAACCAAGGAAGGTTCCACGGCGTGCTATGCTCGTAAGAATTGGTATAGGACTTGCACTTTCACCATTGTGTTGTGTAATTGCTTGGAGGATTGAGGATTACAGGAAACAACAGTACTTTTTTAATGACAATAATGAAATAAGTGTGTTTTGGCTAGTTCCACAATTTTTCTTACTTGGATTCATAGAAGGCCTGCTAGTTGATGGCATGGAGGAATTCTTCGATGCGGAGGTTCCGAAATCATTCAAAAGATATGGGGAGCAATTAACTAACTTCTCTTTGAACATTGGGAATTTCCTCGGCATTCCTTTAACCATAATTTTCCAGAGCTTCTTGACCGACGATTTAAACACGAGTAGATTGGGAGCATACTACGTGATTATAGCGGGTATATGCTTTCTCAACTTGGTGTTTTATTGCTATATTGCATACTATTATGCGAAAGTAGAAGAACCACCTGCTGCTATATGCTTGGAAGAAATATGCAGCAATGAGGAACAGGCCGAAATAAGTGTGAGCCTACCCGAAGCATGAGTCCCGTATTTCTCACATAACAATTAATGAGAATAATATATTTTATAAATATGAATTTTAATAATATATTTTATAAATATGAATTGTTTACGCATTAGTTAAATGAATTTATTTTATAAATTAGTAAACTTAATGAATTATATTGTATTATAAATAAGATATTTTAATTTATTAAAGTTTATATTGTATTATAAATTGAAATATTTTTTATTGAAATTTATGGAAAATTATAAATTATATCAATTAGTTTGGTGGTAAATATGATTATTATTTTTATAATTTACAAGATCTAACAATTAACACCCAAATTTTAAAATTTATAACATATTATAAACATTATAAATAACTTTCAAGGGCAAAATTAGAAAATTTTAGGGACAAGGGGTTAATTATAAGAAAGTGACAAACTTGAGGGGGATTTTTGTAATACCCAATACGTGAGAGAGATTATTGTAATTAGGCCTTACCTGATGGGGTATTCATAATTTACTCTTTAATTCAATGGTAAATATGTAAAAGTAATTGAAGATGTATAATTAGACATGAAGTCTTATTATATTTAATTTATCTCCTATATAAACTCCTGAAATTTATAAATTCTCTCTTACATCAATTTTTATAATTTTAATCTTCTTCTCTTATAATAGATAAAATATAAAGAATATTCAATAATATCAAGACATTCATAACCTCAAAATTTCATGGAATTCCTTTCGTGAAAAACATGTAAAATTGGTGAAAAATGGTGAAATCAATAAAATTTTGTGAAATCCATAAAAGAAAATACTATGAAATCATTGAAAACATGTGAAATCGATGAAAACTCGGGAAAAATTGGTGAAGTTGGTGAAAATTTGGGTGAAACCGTTAATAAGGTTCCCCGTGAAATCGAGAAATACATGTGAAATCGATAAAAATGCGGGTAAAATTCATGAAAAAGAATGAAACCGGTTAAGCGACAACATAAAAAGCAGGTGAAATCAGTGAAAATAAATAAAGTCGGTGAAACGTGTCGAATCAATGAAAATTTAGGTGAAATTGGTGAAAAGAACTTGTGAAATCATTGAAGAAAATGTGCGAAATAGGTGAAAACGGGTTAATATGATAAAAACATGTGAAATATCATTATTTTAATATGACAATAACCCAATATTTTAATCATCACGCAATGCAATATTATATCTCAAAACTATAAAGTTTTTTATTTTACATTTACTACCTACTTTTCTTCTTCAAACTTCAATCCAAATTAAATCTCAAATTTTCACAACCCACCAATTATTATTTATCAATATTTTACTATCTCAATATTATATTGAAACCATTATCCAAATTGAGTTTCAAATGTTTCGTTGAAACCTTAGAAAGTATTTTGTCTTGTGATATTGCCCAAGAATTTTAAAAAAGGCCATAAAATAAAATTGTATTTACAAAAAGGTCATTAAATGTTTAAAAATTACTTAAAGGCCATAGGATTAATTAACCAACTAAACCAAATTAATTAACTCTTACTAATTAAACTAAACTTTAACAAATATACCCCAAAATTTTAAAAATTTCAAAATCAACCCACCCCAAAATCAACCTCAAACCCTAACCCAATTCACATAAATTTCACTCAAATCAATGTAGAAAAAAAAGGAAGAACAACATAAAAGATAAGTGTTTGTAAGTTACTTGAATTTTTTATGTATTATTGAGTGATTTAGATGCCAAAAATTGAGAAATTGAATCGACCTGAAATTCGCGATTTTTGGCGTGTGGCGTTTGGTAAGAACAAATGTCACACGCCATTCATATCTTCATGGCGTGTGGCGTGTTGCTTCTTCCAACGTCACACGCCATGGAGATATGAATGGCAAGTGGCATTTGTTCTTTCCAAATGCCACACGCCATGAAGATACATGCTTATCTTCATGGCGTGTGTCGTGTGGAATTTTCCAAACGCCACACGCCATGAAGATATGCATGGCTTTTGGCTTGTGGCAAAAACAAATGCCACACGCCATGAAGATATGCATGGCTTTTGGCATGTGGCAAGAACAAACGCCACACGCCATGTATTTAAGCATGGCGTGTGGCGTTTGGTAAGGAACAAAAGCCACACGCCAACATGGCAGTATTCGAATTTGAGAATGCATTTTTTATTTAGATAGCTTGTGTATTAATATTTGTTTTTACTTGTAAGAATGGACAAACTTATAATATATCTTCGATATGGCGGTGATTTTACACGCCAAATGGATGATAAATGGCATTGGAGTGGTGATAGAAATTCTGTGAAAACAATAATGGTGGACAGGAGAATTTCTACTCGATAAAATTTGCAAGAAGTTGAATTTAGATCGGTATACTGATATTTTTGAGATACAGCGCAAATGTGTGGATAATAATGAGATAGTGAAAGTATCAGATGAAGAAGATTGGGAGATAACGAAGCACTATGCCCATAGTTCTATTGATTTAAATTTGTACTTGATTTTTTTCTCCAAGAGAGGAAATTATGAGGATAGAGGCAACTCCGGGGAGAAAAGAGAAATCGAAGAAACTTATGAACCGAGGTAAAGGGAAAAAATCATAGACAAACTTAGTTTCAATTACCGACTTGATGGTTGTGCTATAGGAGGATCAAGTGCACAAGGTGATGATGATGAGGAGATCATTGCCTCTAATTCAACTTTTCCTGCAATGCAGGAAGTTGAACCACTAAGTTGTTCTCCTCCATATAGTCAATGGTTTCCGTATAACAACGAGGGTCATAATCTTCGTCATGACCGCCGTAACTTTGACGGCGAAGGTGCTTATGGTGGTGCTGATGTAAATGGTGAACACCGTAACGTTGACAACGAGTGTGATTATAGTGGTGGTAATGTGGGTGGTGATGTGGATGGTGATGATGTAGGTGGTGGTGATGTAGGTGATGATGTAGGTGGTGATGTAGGTGGTGGTAATGTAGGTGGTGATGTTGGTGGTGGTGGTTATGGTGAAGCGCCTAGCCATGAAGAATTTTACGAACCACCTAGTCACGAAGGCTTTGATAACGCTGATGATGTTGCAAGAAATTATTCGGGATCAAATTCCAGTCAGGGCAGAAATGATAAATCGGGATGGACATTTGGTCAACAGTTTAGAAACAAAAAAAAGTTCATGGATGCACTTCGTGACACTGCTGTACGAAAAAAATGGGAATTTAAATCGTATAAGTCTGACCCTGATAGGAAGATAGCTCGGTGTAAGACTCCTGGTTGTCCATGGCGTTTATATGCGATTAAGAAAGATAGGTGTGATGAATTTGTTATTCGAACATATACAAACGTTCACACTTGTGGGATATCGAATAGAGGTGCCGGTCATAGACAAGCAACAAGTCGTATGATTGGTTTACGGATGTCGGGATTATATCTGAACACCAATGAAGCCCCAAAACCAGATGCACTGATAAACTTCATGTGTGCCGAAGAAAATGTTAACATTAGCTATCAAACAGCTTGGAGGGCGAAACAATTTGCTCAAGCGAATATTATGGGTACATTCGAAGAAAATTTTGCCAATCTACCCTCCTATGCTTACATGATTGAGCAAAAAATACTGGCACGCGCACTCGCATCCATACGGACTCCGAAAACCAGTTTAAATATTTCTTCATGTCTTTCGGAGCTGCTACTCGAGGATCCCATTTCCTAAGAAATGTAATTGTAATTGATGCAACATTTATGAGGACAAGATATAAAGGAACTGTTCTAATTGCAAGTGCGACGGACAGTGAAAATCGTTGTTTTCCAATTGCATGGGAGGTATCTAAGGGCAGCGAGAATGCGGCATGTTGGACTTATTTTCTAGAGTGCTTGAAAGAGGGTGTACCAGACAGAGACGATCTGGTTATTGTTTCAGACAGGGGCAAAGGGCTTATTAAAGCGGTAAAACATGTTTACCCTTTAGCTGATCATGGGGCATGTTACTTCCACCTCAAAGAGAACTTGGTTAAAAAGGTTTGGGAAAGATGGGGTAACCGAGTATTTTTACAAAGCTGTTTTCACGTACACCGAGAGTGAGTTCGAAAAATATTTTGGTTACTTGAAAACCAAGAGCCCGGGATGTGCAAATTGGCTACAGAACGAGGTAACGTTTGAGAAATGGGCGAGAATCCACCATCGTGTGAACATATATGAGGTAATGACGTCTAACCATGTTGAACTAATTCATGGCGTGTGGCGTGTGTTGTTCCCACATGCCACACGCACAAGAAGTAAACCGGAATTGAATTGAGAAAGAAACACGAAAATCTTACCCCAAATGACCATTGTCGTTCGTTTCTGTCACCATCATCGATGATCCCCTGGTTTGTCATTTCCGATTTGCTTGAATTAGAGAGAAAAATTGAAAGAGAAGACTTGGCCGATCTGTTGAAAGAAAAGAGGAGAGAGTTTTTTTTTTTTTTTTTTGTTATTTAAGGTTGGGGGGTTTTTTGTTTTATTAAAGAAATTTGAGGGGTAAAGTGTAATTTTTAGGAGATATTAAGTTTTATTAACATTTTTTCTTTTTTTTTTAAACTGAAAAAGGTCTTTGACCTTTGAGTAAATTCTATTTTTGATTTTGGCCTTTGTGTAAATGGCTCGATATTGCCATAGCACAAAATGTTGCTTTAAAAAAGCAACTAAAATTCTAAGACCAATATGCCCTTATTTAAAAAATAAACATTATTTCTCTTCACATTGTCCAACGCCTTTCCTTTCTTTTATTTTCATCTCCACCTCTCAAATGTCCAAGAGAAAGAAAATCAAACTCCTGATTTTTTTGCAAGCTGTTGAACAATACTTTTTCTCATCCGAACAAAGCTGTCTATTTCCTAGGTCATGAAATCTTAAAAATAAATTCCTTCCATTGATGCGCTATGTTAAATGAATTATATTTGCTTTTGGAGTTATATAACTTTTGTTTATATCATAGTGGATTATGTTTGCTTTTAGGACTTAAATTGAATGATCGAGTTGCCTATAAACAAATTTAAATTATACTTTTACATCCGTATCCATGCCGTATCGTATTCAATAAATTTCAAAAATTCATATCACCGTATCCATATCGTATTGTATCCGTATGCTCGTATATGTATCCGTGTAACATAGATCCAGACCCAATTCATTTTACCTTCACACAATTTTTTTTTTTTTGGTTCATATAAAATTAGATCTCCCCACTTGTTTTGGCTTAATCCCACTTTGCACCCTAGAAATGCATCAGTTTGGCACTTTGCACCCTCGAAAAAAATCAATCCCACTTTGCACCCTCAAAATATATATTGTCTTTCACTTTGCACCCTAGATGAATATTAGGCCAAAAAGCAGGGGTATTTTTGTCACTCCATTAAAAAATCAACATATATTTCCTCCAAAATGTACTAATGTGAGATTCATGTGCAATTAAGAGTAAATTGACAATTGCCCATTAAAATAACTCCGAAAAAAACATAAAAAAATTGAGACGTCACATGTTAATATAAATTTGAATTTAGGGTTTTAATGTTTTAATTCATGTGCAGTTAAAGAGTAAAATTGATAATTAACCATTAAAACAACTCCGAGAAAAACATTAAAAAAAATGAGATGTCACATGTTGTAAATATAAATTTAAAAAGAACGATATCAAATGATATTTTTGCCCATGTTGGAGTTTAGGGATCCTAATGTTATCTAAATGCACAAAGCTCTAATATATATATTGTTACATAGACCTTCATATATTATATTTCGTATGGAACATAATTTTAACCAACTACGTTAAATTTTTAGCTCACTACAAGAAAAACGTAAAATTTGTCGCGGCTTGGGACGGAAACATTAAGTCGAAAAATATCGTGTCGGAATTTTTTTTGATGAATTTTCGAGTGACCAGTATTTTCGATGGTCGTTTGGCGCCATATAATTACTTATACTCCACCACTTTACTGTAAAAACAAGACTATGTTTTATTTATGTATTGATATTATATTTTCTTATTTCAAGTTATATAAATAATTATTTAGAATAATATTTTATATTAGGTCGAGTTAAGAGTAGTAAATTATTCATTTAACTGCCCTAAAAATGATTTTTTTCAGAGTTATTTTAATGGATAATTTTTCAATTATACTATTAATATTACATATATGTCACATTATTATATTTTGGAGGGAATATGTGTTGTTTTTTTAAGAGAGTGGCGAAAATACCCTTGTCTTTTGGCTTGAAATTCATCCAGGGTGCAAAGTGAAATACAATATATGTTTTGAGGGTGCAAAGTGGGATTTATTTTTTTCGAGGGTGCAAAGTGCCAAATTGATACATTTACAGGGTGCAAAGTGGGATTAAGCCCACTTGTTTTTCCTAAAGATTTGAAACACTCAACTAACTCGATTTGTCTGGATCTGATGATTAATTCAATGTTGAGCAGCCTCTTTAAAAAATTGTATAGCTGGGCAATGAGCTTAAACAGAGAATTTTACACATTTTGGCATGGAGGTGTGGAGTAAAGTTGAAGCACAAGTAGTGAGATCGAGAACGAACAAAAGGAGGAAGGAATAACTGGTAAAAATAACAGTAATACATGGAAAGTTTAATACTACCAAAAATAACTAAAATGAACATTTATTGTTAAAGGATAGATTTTAAATTTTAAATAAATTGCTCTGGCAGCAACATTTTGTACTACATCAATATCGCCAGCCAACTACTTTTTGAGACCAAACCCAGTCCATGGAAAGTAGTTTGATTGGGTTTAGGATCATTCAAATCGGATCAAACCTCATTAGATAAAGAGTTTGAAAATATTTCATCCCAAATCCAAGTTTGAGTCCAAACCACCTACACAAACCTAATTGAAACCTATAAAGTTATTGATTTGACGTATATCCTCCATTTTTCACACAAAATTATCAAAAAGGCCTCAAAGGGCTTTATATAGATATAAATATATGGCCATTATGACCAGTTTCCGAAATACAAATTGGCTCCAAAGATTTACAACTTTTCAACTTATCCACAACTCAAACGCCCTAAAAATGTTTGAGTTGCTCTAGTCCCTAATGTTCCTTCCCAAATTAGGGTTGAACATAACAATCTCCGAAAAGGGTGGTGGGTTAGTCAATTATACCGTCGTTTTATCTACTTCTACGACCACTAAAACCGGTAATTATCTACTTTATTAGCAGCCTTAGTATACATAAGGGACTCCTCCTCCCCAATGAGTTCCCTTCAAGCTTCATCACGCGATCTTCCTCTGAGAACCGGCATAGAAGTGATCCAAAAAGATTATGATCATTATTAGCAGCTTCTCTAATTGGACGGCACTGAATACACCGAGGTCAAAAATGCTCGAGTCAAACACAAGTAATTATGGGTTGTACCAGTTAGACATGCCAGGCCCGCCAAATATGTAGCCGGATATTTCCTCGGCACTAGAGGAGTCCTTGGTGCTATCTGTACTATACGAGCCAGCATCAGATGTACTGAAAATGGAAGAACAGTCACTTGATGAATCCACAACGACAGGATTTCTATTTTTCAAGTGATTTCCCCAACCCTCAGGATCGACCATATGGTTTCCAGTGAAATCACTGGGAGACATCCAATAGTGGTGTTTTTCAGACCGTTGATGGACCATTGTGGACTCCGTACTCCGACCAGAAGGGCTCGGTTTTGTCTTTGAATTTTTCTTCTTGGAACTGTTACTTGAAGAAATGGCCTCCATGTTTCTCTTAGTTATCCCGTCAGAACAAACACTGCTGTTCCTAATCAATGATCCCCCTTGTGGAGTATGCCTAAAAGGATATACGGTTTTAATATGAATGAACTAATTCTTGAGTTTTTAAAAATGTCTTTTACATTAAGTAATTAAGATTACCTAGCGTAGAAGAGAATGTATGCTTCCACGGATAAGACGGTCTCCAGATCCACAGGGCTTACCTACATGAAGAAACACCAGTGATCAGCTATTCAGTCATGTCCAACATTAGAAACCAGGCAAAGCTCCTATTTATCAATGTGGCTAGTAAACTTAAATTTATATGAAGGTTATGAAACTCAAACATAGTGCGAGCAAACAAGTATAACTTGAAGCACAAAAATGCAGTTGAGATATTTGAGCGACAGTATGATAACATACCCTGCTATCATCAATTCTAAACCAATTTCCTCTGAAATCTTTGACGTAACTTATGTAGTGCCCACTGTAAGCAGCATTCATCATACCTAAGTGAACAACCACTGCATAGAGATGATATGTAGGATATCTGCCTCTCATTCCACTCATATAAGGAGCAAGGTTCAGAACCTCGGGAAACTGAATAAACTTGTTAAGTTTTTCTAGATTGCCCGACTGCAAAGCAAATTGCATAATGAGATTTATAAATCATGAACATATTTTAATTGCATGTGTAGCTTATATAGTAATGATGATTTACCTGAAATCGCTTCAGAACAATCGTAAGAATGTTAGGAGCTTCAAGTACTGTCAATTTCTTCTTGGCTTTCTCATACGACTTACATCTGCCCATAAATAGAGATCAGTGCTATTTAACAACATTAAAATTCAATAAACAAATTAAAAGATTGATATGCTCTTATGTTTTGGAATTTCATATTCTTCACTTAACAAACTATTCATAAGCAGTGCCAAGAAAGCAAAATGTTGTAATTTTATTTTCCATTCAACTTCAAAAATCTCAAGAAAGAGGGAGAAGAAAGCATAAGAATGTCTAGAGTTTTCCAATTTGTTCTGCAACCTTAACCATGAAAGATGACTCTAAAACGAAAAAAAGAAAAATTGAGTCTTTATAATGCTAATTACATTTTTGGGACATCGAAAAATGTGAAACATCAACAGGAAAAGATGGAAAAGTTTTTAGCTATTATAGTTCCTATAGATCACTCCAAACGGCATATGAGCTACATTCACAACATCAGCCTGTGGACTTACTCTACAATTTATTCTTAAGAAAAGAGATGATAATCAACTGGAAAACACAGTTTCATAAAACAATAAGATGAAAGTTGTAAGAACCCTCAGGAAATAGATAACTCGTAGTACAAGATGCAAATGGACACACCTGCTGCACTTATACTTATCATCTCCACCAAGAATTTCGGATGTCGTGAATTGCGCAAGAGCCTCTTCAAGTGTATATATATTCCCATCTATCTCCACAGTCAGATCCATCATTCGATCACACTGATCAGATCTCCCTGAGCACTTCATGCACTTAATCTGGCAAAACAATTTTACGGGAGTCAGCAGAAACATGATAGTTTATGCTACTACTAGTCTACTACTAAGAACCAGGTTCACTTGTAAACTAGATACTGAACCCTGGCTGGAAGACATCAAGGTTTTCGATAATCAATATAAAGACTGACCTTGGATCGAAGATAACCACCAAAAGTCAGACCCACAAGGGTTGAATCTTCAGCCAATGAGCCAGAAACACCAGCTTCTTCCAGACATATAGATTGCATCTTATCAACCACGTTTCTGATTTCACATAAAAGATATTCGTTCTCAGTCTATTAGATGCAATTTCCCAAACCAATTCAAATTAGTAGGACACTTGCCTCAAAAATTCATGTGCGTCTTCTTCCCTTCCACGACTTAGATGACTTCCAATAGTTGGTATTTGAGACATTATTTTAGCTGGAGATAATGGAAAGTTCACTTCTTGTCCCTTCCTAATTAGACATTCAAACTCACAAATAAAGCACCAGTCTCTCTTGCAACCTGAAATCATTGTTGGCAAAAGCAGGCGTAAGAAAACAAGACCATGAAGAATCTACACAACGTACCAGACATTAATTAATTATAAAAGGTACTTGCATGTTTTGGAATGCAACCCTTGAAGAAGAAAAGAAGTAATCGGCCGAGTAAAAGTCAGGCACTGCAGCACTGCATTTGCATAACAGCTGCAAGAAGAATAAAATAAGCTACAGTACATGGAAGAAAGAATTTACATATGCAGGTAAAAATGAGAGAAAAGATATGCACTTCGAAACAAGGAATCAAAATGAAAACCAGCATTTCTTTTGCAAAAAATAAAAGATGTAATATGATCGTTTGCATCTGTTTTTTCCTACATTTCTTGTTCAAATTTGTGCAACTCAGTGATCATCGTTCTTTTCCAAAACTAGTATGCCTTCTCACATACTCTTCTTCATGTAATACCATAAAAGATGATTCAGATATTCATAGGGTTGGTAAATGACTAGCACAATCTTCATGAATTAATATAATATTAAAAAATGCCAATATTTCTATGACAAGGACTATTATACAACCTGTGATAATATGCCAAACTTCAGAGGACTGAAAGGTTCTATTATGCTACATGAATTTTTCTACCACATAACACATGTATACAATAGCTTGGAATAGATCAAGAACATGGAGAAAAGCATACAAAACGAAATGAGGTCCCGTGAGCAGCTGTTCCATCCATCATTGTGTAAAAATAAGAAAAGGAAAAGAAAATCAAATAACTATTTCTTATGTTCGTAAATACTGAAGAAGATAAAAGATGTTCAAAATCTTTCGAAAATATTTGAAAGAAATAGGAATGAATTTTGACCAAAACTTTTCGTTATCTTGGTGGAGACGTACCGAATCTGATCAAAATATTTTCGGGCTCGTTCAACAATCAAATGAGAGAAAAAAATGACATGTGAAAAAATAGAGGAATTTTTTTCCATAAGCACCAATGTGGAATTAAGCCGAATTATCATTAACTTTTGATACCTTTTATGTATTTGCGGCAATCTCCCCACAATATGGAAACACAAGGAAGCATCAAGAAAAAATAACACTCACATGGGACGAAATCCTCCAATCAACAAATTAAATGATGCAGGAAAAACAGCATACTTCTATTGGCCAAGCAATTAGGAGATGATCACAAGTTCATGTCATACCAACACAGACATTAAAGAGCATGTATAATACAACACAGTCATATGTCGGTGGCCCAAGAATAATAGCATTAACAAGCAGGGTGATGAAACATAGAGGAATCAATCATATCGAATCTACATATTGCACCGACCTATTTCCACAGTTTGCAAGGCCAAAAGGCTGAAGTTCCAAACCATCACAGGATAGACAACATTAATCTTGTTTCTTTATCATTGCAAAGTTGTGATTCAATTTTCCAGTACTCACTATAATAAAAAATTAATTTTCCAGTTTTACGGTCTGCACAAAAAAATTAAGAAATTTTCATGCTTTTATAATAAAAAAAAAAAAGAGAGAAAGAAATAGAGATAGCGATAGAGATAAAAAAATGTCATCTTTTTCGTCAATTTTTTTGAAATTTTTTTTATTTTTAATGAATAGAAACAAAAATTAGTTGTAATTTTGAAAATCTTTGTTTGGCTTAAAACTCTTTAATTTTTCTTAATTTAAAGGCAAAATTGTAAAAATCATCCCAAACTAATTACTGATTTTGGATTTTCGTCCCAAACTATTCAACTTGACGAATTTCGTCCCGTAATTTAATATTTACTAGCTTAAGACCCGTGCTATGCACGGAACTATTTTAAGTTAAATTTTGTGAAAGTATATATATGATATGATATAAAATCATCAAATATGAAAACAAAAACTTAAAATATTTTACAAATTAATTATATATACTACTAAATAAATAATTACTTGTTGTAAACAAAACTACTTAATATAAGATCATAATTTAGAACAACATTTATTATAATACAAATATTTATATAATTACTTCTTGCAGTTATTTATCATATCCACATAAGAAAAAATAAAATAAAAATTTAATAAAAAAATTAATATGTAAAACAAAAGATTGACCTTCATGAAGTCGATGACGTACAAAATTAATTAAAAGAGAAAATAGAAAATGATAATAAAAATTATAATTTATAATAGTAAATAATGACAAATTCTTTTAAAAATAAAGCACAAAAAATAAAACGTAGAGTGTCAGTAAATAAGATTATTGTATTTGAACAAAGTACACCAAACATTTCTATGAAACGTGAATTATACCAATAAAAAGTAAAAGAAATATGGAAAATAAAATTTTATGAGTGGATTTTTCCATTGCTTTTCTTTTATGATAAACATATGTAAGTACTTTCTTGTGAGGCTAAAACAATATTTAAACTTACAACATAAAATTCATGAAAACTTGAGATTATTATATATAAAAAGAGTAAAATTTAATATATTGTTAAATTGGTATGACATATGACATCTATCTAAATTTGACCACTTCAACTAACTTGAAATGGATAAGTTAAACAAATAACAAACTTTATATTATACATTATAGTATTAGGCAAACTTTTTTAAATAATTCAAATAATAAAGAATCTCTATGTGTTAAAAAAATCAAAATTTTAATTCAACTCAACATTTAATTAATAAAAAATACTAATTGGAGTCAACATTATTATTCAAATGTGTGTTTGTATAGATAGATGTAAAACTATAATGACAAATGCAAAATAGTAGGGAAAAAAGAAAGAAAGAAGAACTTGCAAAAATAAAAAAATGAAATAATCTAAAATCAAAACAAATCAATTTATAATCACATTATTTTAAAAGATGAAACCCAAAAGAAAGAAGATGAAATTAAATTTATAACAATATTAATGGCAATTGCAAATATTAATGAAACTTGTGAAAATAAAAATGAGATTATCTAGAATCAAAATAAATCAATCTATAAGCTCACTAAATCGAAATATGAAACCCGATAAAATCTATAAGAAAAGCAATGAAAAGTTCAAAAAAATAATTTTTTTTAAAAATATTCAATTTAAAATAATGTATCTAAAATAAAAGGAAATTAATCTATCATAAAATTAAATCAGAAGGCTAAACATAAAAATGAAATTATCTAAATAAAATTAAATCAATCTATAGTCTCATTAAATCGAAGGATGAAACCCGAAATAAAATCTATAAGAAAAATAATGAAAAATGCAAAATAATAAAACAAAA
Source organism: Penstemon barbatus (assembly GCA_003313485.2). Classification (NCBI taxonomy): domain Eukaryota; kingdom Viridiplantae; phylum Streptophyta; class Magnoliopsida; order Lamiales; family Plantaginaceae; genus Penstemon; species Penstemon barbatus. Next base: position 74,845,050 of record CM064879.1, read on the forward strand.
ATTATGAATATTCAAATTAAAATAATATATCTAAAATTGAAAGAAATTAATTAAATAAAAAAGCAAAACAAAAGGAGATATGATAAAATTAAAACAAAAACATCAATGACAAATGCACATATTACAAAAACAAATATGAAAATTCAAATGGCAAATGAATAATATAAAATCAAATAAAATATCTATCATCAAATTAGGCCAAAAAGAAAAAAAAAAAAAAAAAAAGGGAGAAACTGAAACTAATTCCACAAAAAAATAGCGAAATATGAATCAAACAAAAACTAAAATATGGGTATGTATAAAATCTTGGAAAACACATAATAAATAATTATATTTTTCTAAAAATAGTTAAACCAAAACCAACCTAGAAAATGCTCGTCCCAACACCAAACAACCCCTTATCATACTCCCTCAGTCATGGTTGGTTAGACATGCCGACCTGCAATTATGTTGGCACTCTTCGAGGCTACCAGTCTTTGCCCGAAGGTAACTTGCCAGACCAAGACAAAGCAAGGCGACCCTCACGAGCTTAGTTAGAGACCCTAACTTAGAGTTGAGCGAATATAAAAAGCTTGGGTTATGGGTGTGATAATTAAATTTCTTAAGTCATATATATAAGATCGACATAATAAAATTGGCATATTTTCCTCCACAACGTGAAAGGAGAAAAAAAAATGTGAGATTAAACAATTCATTATAAGCATAGTGCTAAGAAGAAGAAGAAATTATTCATTCGTCTATATAATGCTCAACAGAGTCCAGTATATATAAAAAATGTTAAGCTTAAACTCAAAGAATTATGAAAAATATTGACTAAATAGAAAATTTATGTATTTTGGTGGGAACAAAATCTTGAATTAGAGAATAGTTTTCTTTTATCAACTATGTAATTTATAGAATCGTAATTAAATTGATGAAAATTATTGGTAGTTAAGAACGATATCGCATGAAGAACAATCTACTAAAAAGTAACATAATACTCCTATCTATAAAAACATTTATTATCAAGTTTGACATAGATTCTGTCTTAAAAGAAAAAAGAAATTATGTTTGACATGGATTAAGGACAAATAACTATCAACCATATAATTAAGATTAAGGACAATTATCAACTAAGTATAACAAATTTGAAACAATGGCAAAAATATATAATGCAGCAACCTCAGTCCTGTTTGATGTTGTTCTTGCACTCGGTCTTCTTCTTGCTATTATTTTTGTTTCATGAAAGATAGACCTGACAAAATTAAACAAAAATAAAAGTTAACCTAATGTGATTATTAGTTGAAGGAATTATAATACTATAATAACTCACTTTAAAAGTAAAATATTGTACCTAATTTTTATTGATGTCTGAGTGGCATGTAGACGTTCAGGTTGAATTTTCTTTAATTGGGTTGGTTTCATAATGTATATTGTACAACTGCTTCGAGCTAATTAAGATTTTTCTTCGTTGTCTTTTTCAATTTTTTTTATGTTTGTTATACATACACATTCACATATAAATATATAAACAAATATCAATTGATAATCTTAGATTATTAAAAAAAATCTAAAACTTTGTAAAATATATTGTAATAGAATGTAAGAATAAAATATGAAAAAAATAGGTGCATTCAAACTGAATAATTAACTTACATTACGCATCCAATATTCCCTATAAATTTGTATGTCAATCATCTTATTTTCAATGGACACAAGCGTGCAATCAATATTCTTCATGTGCCTGAACATTTTAGTAGAGAAAAAAATTATGAGACATGAGAAGAGAAATAAGTGGGTGCATTGGATTTTTATATTATAGATTAAAAGATGGAGGTGTCACAATATATATATATATAGTGTAAAATGGGTTATTTTTTGCAAGCATAACCTATGGCTATAGTCATGTGTAACGGCTTAGTTAATCATGTACTAATAAATATTAGATGAGTGAACAACTAATGAAAATTTCAAATTTACCAAATATTGTAATATGTTATAAATGCGTAATTACTAATTAGTTAGGGAAAAATAAGTTAAAAAAGTACTTTTAGGTGGTTCATATATGTATGCTTTATGTCCGTAAATTGTGCCACAAATTGAAGTTCAAATTTTGAATTGAGCTAGTTTGTGGAAAGAAATAATGAAGAAAATAAATATTGCATTAAATATAGAATGTAACGTCAATTGCCAGCCAAAATTTCTTACTTTTATATTATGAAATATAAATATAGTCAATAGGCTTCTTATTACATTCACTGAACAATAAAAAAATTTATTAAAAAAATTCAAAATTCTAGAAAATTAGGATTTTGATCAAAACAACTAATTGGGGTCAAAAGACACCCTCCAAATATATATATGTATTAGATAGATTTGAAATATCGTCCCACCGTTTATTATAAGATGGAAATTGCGCATATGCCGTTAAATTATCACATGGCTGCTTACGTGTCATGATGTGGTAAATTTTAACATGAATAATTATATAATATTGCATAATTCGTCTCAAACTAATTACAATATTGAACCGTCATTTCCATTAAATTAGAAATTTGATATTGGGACTAAATTCATACAAAATGATAAATTATGGGACGAAATTCGGCGAGTTGATATAGTTTGGGACGAAAAATCAAAATTTGTTATCAGTTTGGGACGATATTTCAAACAAATATTAAATTGTGGGACGAAATTCGGTGAGGTAATACCTCGAATTTCTCAATCAGAAGCTGTGGACTAGCCCCATTGATAATACAATTCCATCTGATGTCTCTCTCTCGCTACCATGTAGTTTGGGACGAAAATTCAAAATCACTAATTAATGTGGGACGTTTTCTGCAATTTTACCTAATTTATATATATTTTCATGATTGTTCTTAATATTTTCGAAACGTAGGTACAGTAAAAGTTTTCAAAAAATTTCTAATATTTACCTTAATGAAACGTATGCTCTAATGCTAGAAAGCGAAATATATACTAGAAAAAGAACAGAGTATTGAGGGAATTTTGGAGAGGGTATAATAGTTTAGAGATTAAATTAAGCTTTTTAATAAAGTAAAAAGTTGAGAGTGAGAAAGGAAAAGCTTTTTTTTTTTTTTTTTATTTTAGTCAACAGAAAGGAAAAGCTTTTAAAAAAGAGCACATTGTCATTTCCAGGTGACAGGTTAACTGTTTGGTGAGACTTTTTTGAGATGTAGACAAGTGGACTTGTGATGAAACAACATATTTTAAGAGAATAACTAAATACCAAATTACGTAGTGTGAAATTTTGACCATGTGGCAATTTTGGAGAACCATTAAAAAATATTAATGACTCTATCAAACACGGTCATAAATTAATGTCGTAAGATAAGAAGTGTTTTAGTAAATAGGTTGACTCATAAGGAGGTTATTGCATGTCATTTTCGAAACATCTAATAGATGGCCTATTGGGTTTCACTAATTACATTGTGTAATTAAAATTGGAATATGTAAAACTACGTGAAAAAATTAATTTTCATATACTTATTTAAAAAAATGAACAAAGTGAATAACCGTTCGAAAATAAGGTTTTAGCTTCTTATCTAGCTCGAGGGGGTTTGGGCTCTTCGGAGCACCCAAGTCTTTAGAAGGGGAAGAATTTAGGTGAGCCTTTCGTAGGAACGTGCGAGTAGAAATCACCGGTTCAACCGCCCGGCTTAGCTCGACACTTTTACTATCTTGGGTTCGAGTCGTGACTTGACTTTGATTTGGGCATCCAAGAATATTAGCTTTTTAGAGAAAATGTAATTAGTTATTTTGCCCTGATTTCAAAAGTCGAAATCTAGCCCAAATCTAAAGTCTAAAACTTCTAGCTTTTTACATATTTTTTTCAAACGGAAGTTGTTGGTTTCGATTCTCTATGGGTTCGTATTCATGCAAACAAGGAACAACAAATTGTTGTATATTAGGTGACTACCGAAAATTAAACTTGTTCATCACGATGGCAGGTCCAAAACTCTTATAAGAATTGCAAAATAAGTTAGAAGCTGAAATCAAGATGAAGGATGAATGAATTAGCAAAATGGGTGGAGAATCAAAGGAAATAATGATTGGATTAATCAGCAAAATCAATGAACTAGAATGTGAAATCAACAATTTCTCTATCCTTTTAATAAATGATATATAAAACAAATTTCTCACTTATTCTGCCTCTTCCACATGCATTAATAAATGATATATAAACAAATTCACGTCATAAAATAACCCTTCCTGATTACATAATTTTTTTAATGTAATGATGTAATCATAGTTTTACTCGAAAGAAAAAAAATCCCGTATGTTGCTTATCTAACAAAGTCATGTATTTGATGGATTAATTCTCACTTATATATTTCAATCATTAAACACATGATGATTAATTCTCACAGACAAAAGATGTTTAATTTTCAACTGTGCAGGTATGAAACGACATGGGAAAGAGAACAATTGGGATTAAAAAAATGTCCAATGGAAGGCCACATGCTTAATAAAGTGTTTTTTAAGAATGACCAATGGAAGGGACCAGGAGACTTCACTAGATCTCTTCCCCCATTAAAATATTACCGCATATATATTACTATTTACTCCTCTTTTTAATTTAATTTATTTTATTTTTTCCTTCATCATATTCCCCATTATAAATTATAAATACATACTAGTTGGTACTTAGATATGATGATAGACCTTACTTGGTACAACCAATCTACTACATTCAATCTTCCTATTCAGATAAACAAAATTAAATGAGTTATAAGCAAGGGCGGATCCAGGAATTTGGGTCGGGGCTAAACTTATAACAAAAAAAAAAAAAAAAAAAAAAATCTATCAAAAAGTTAAACATAAAGTTTATATTATTCACATAAGAACCCAAAATATCTACATATGTACTTTAATAATTGACCATGATGATTTTTCATCTTTTGAAACCGGTCCATGATTGCTTCGTTTGAAATAATACTAAATATGTCTCTCTCGATAAAGACAACTAAACTAAAATATCATTTAATCATTGATCGCCCATTCGATTACGAAGCCGATTCTTTACTATCTTCATAGTCGAAAAAGCTCTCTCCACTGATGCAGTTGCAACGGGCAGAATAAGCGCCAATGTCACAAGTTTGTAAACCATCGAGAATGCGACATGTCTTTTAGTTGCAACCATCTTCTTAGCAAGATTACCAATCCCTTTCAAACTAGAAAAATCATCACTTGATCGAACATCCCTAATATGATTTTCAAGTTGATTGGAAAGATCCGAGAGCTCAAGAAAAGAAAAGCCATTTGGATAAAATTCGGCAAGACGAACAAGTTTTCCTTTGTCAAAAGCTTCAAAGTGATTGGATGGATTTAAGTATGCAACACAAAGAAGCAACTCCGTGTTTACTTCATTGAAATGGTTGTTTAACTCTTGCAATTGTCTATCTATTACTGAATTGAATATCTCAACTTTGTAATGATGCTCGATAGTCACTTTTTCAATCCTACGCTTTGGCCTCCCATATGAAACATAAACATTACTCATTGAAGGAATTTCAATTTCATGTTTAGAACAAAAAGAAGTAACATCCTCCGACAAAGTTCCTCATTCATCATCTCTTGTCTCTTGAAGACGATTCTTAGCTAATTTGACTAATCTCATAGGGAAAAATTGGAGATGTTGGAAGTAGGGTAAAATTGGGCTTACAATTGGATAGAGTAAGTTATTGTTAAAGTGGATTGTGTATATTAATTGAACTGAAATTATATATGGGCTGATATTGGGCTAATATATTAAATTTTTTGTAAAATAAAATTACAACACACCTATATATATATATATATATATATATATATATATATATATATATATATATATATATATATATATATATATATATATATATATATCTTGCCCCTATCTCGGTCCGCCTATGGTTATAAGTGTAATTACTATTCACAATTTTCTTTTTAAACTGTCCGATGATGATGTGGTATCGAACATTTGAAAATATTAGACATTTATTAGATTACATATATAACCTCCAATATATATACATCTGAGATAAGAGAACAATTATTCCCTCCTCCATTGTTATTGTAGTTCTTTTTCTATCTATTTTTTTTCCTTTTGGAGTCTTTTATATATAATATGAACATGGTTTTTTTTGACATATTAATGGATAAGCCTATCGTGAGGGGAATGGTAGGCCACATAAATGTTTCAATTCCATTTTTGGAGTATTGTACTAGCACCAGCACCTGGAATTGGAACTTGAAGATGACGTGAAGTAAAGTTGAAGCCTTTCTTTTATTTTTGTTGTATGCTTGTAGAAGGAAATTAATGGAGGAATTTTTATTGTTGAATGGTTTGGCACGTGTTGCACACACGCGTTATTTCGTCTAATTTTTAACGAAAAATGCAAAAGTGTCCAGAATTCTGAAATTGTGGTATGAACTGTATTTTTTTTAAAATTTCGGTATGAAAAGTTTCTAGTTGATAAATGTTTGGTATGAAAAAGTATTTTTCCCTCATTTTTTAAGATAACGGGCTCGTGTGCACACGCACGTTCTTCCATCCAATTTTTAACAGAAAATGCAAAAATGTTCAAAATTCTTAAATTGTGATATGACATATATTTTTTGAAAAAACTTAATATGAAAAGTGTTGAATTAATAAAAATTTGATATAAAAAGTGTTTTTCCATCAAATACCAAATTACATAGTGTGAAATGGATCTTCGGCATGTGATATTACTATAATACGCACAATGAGCAACTTGCCCATTAATTGTGTCATAAAAAATAGGCATAGTGCTTCATCTGATATAAAATAACAACATATGTTTGACTAACTAAAATATAAGCGTTCTATGTTTTTTTTTTTTTTTTTTTGTTAGAAGACTCTTTATGGTCTTTCTTAATTTTACAATGAGTACGTAGTTTATGTCCGACGCTGAATTTTTTATTTTTATTTCATGTGACTCACCCAATGCTATACATAAATAAATACCAGAGGTAATTAATGGTGTATTAAGGAAACCTGAATCGACCCTGCAACTGCAATGAAGAAAATACTGGAGAAATTGAAAATTAATCAAGCAATCAAATATATCACTAAGTGGCTAAACTACTATGTCGAGTTCTCCAGGGCTATACCTTTCATTTCTGGTAATGTCTAATTCCTTCAATCGAGCATGTTGAACCTTATTTAAATTCTTAAATTCAGTTATTGCATTTCTAAGAGCTACTTAATTCAAAAAGTGCATTTTTATTTCAAATTTTACCACATGTGATGATATATAGTGTTTTAATCCACTACTTTTTTCTACTATTTACATCAATATATAGCATCTTTTAAGTTTTTACGCATCACTTTAAGCACGAGATGTACTGGAAATTACAAGAACATCTCCTTAATCAAACCGTCGTGTTAAATGTTGACAGCAAATAACAAAAAGTGAAAGTCAACTCCTCTTCCTTGACCGTGGGATATTTGATTTACTTTTTTCTTTAAGTAAAATTATTAATCATTATGTTATTAAAAATGTAAAATGAAATTACCTTTTTTTTTATTTAACATTATTTTATTGAAAATTTTAAATGTGTGTCTTATTCTGTAATGTTATTTAATTAGAAATTTAAAAATGATACACAATTATTAAACGAGAATTTAATATTAATTTGCAAAATATAGTATTTTAACTTTGGAATAAATCTTATTGTTTTCTGTTATTACAAAAAATTAAACAGAAATAATCGGAAAACTGAAGATCTATTTAAAACACTACAATGAACCTCATAGTTGACCATGTGGCAATTTATTAAAAAATATTAATGGCACTATCAAACACGGTCATAAATTAATGTCTTAAGGAGTGTTTTAGTAAATAGGTTCTCATAAGGAGGATATTGCATGTAATTTTTAAAACATGTATATATAGGGTTTACCTGAGGTCGGGATGTTAGTGTAAATCACCCTAAAATATAACATAAAAACCACCTTTGGAAAATGGCCTCATTGGGTTGCACTAATTAAATTTGTGTAATTAAAATTGGAATATGTAAAACTACGTGAAAAGATTAACTTCATATATTTACTTATTTAGAAACAATGAACAGAGTGAATAATCGTTTATACCAAATGATCGAAAACAAGGTTTTAGCTTGGGTAAACACCATTTTTTGCCCCTCTTATCATTAACTTTTTATAGAGTGATCCCTTTTATGTTTTTTTTCCCACTTTAGTCCCTACTATGAATTATTTGTTTCACTTTAGTCCTTATTAAGTGGTCCAAGGCGATTCCGATAACATGTGATATGCTCATGAGGGCAATTTTATCATTTCAAGTAAACTAACATGGATATTTTCGTCTTTCTAATTATTTGAAAAAAAACTAAATTTTCAAACTAGGCTTTCATTCCAATCGAACTTAATCGTACATTTCGTTCCAAACTAAAGTTTTTTCCTAAAATCTTTTTCAAACACCAAAATTGCCCATCAATTAAACAATATCTCAAATAGTCTCAATAGTGAACGGACGAAAATGCCCTAAAAAATAATCATATGCATGTTACGTGTTATCGGAACCACCTGATAAGGACTAAAGTGAAACACATACTTCATAGTAGGGACTAAAGTGAAACAAATAATCCATAGTAGGGACTAGAGTGGGAAAAAAAATATAAAAGGGACCACTCTGTAAAAAGTTAATGATAAGAGGGACCAAAAGTGGTATTTACCCTTTTAGCTTCTTATCTAGCTTCAGGGGGTTGGGTTCTTCGGAGCACCCAAGTCTTTAGAAAGGGAAGAATTTAGGCGAGCCTTTTGTAGGAACGTGCGAGTAGAAATCGCTGGTTCAACCGCCCGGCTTAGCTCGGCACTTTCTCTATCTTGGGTTCGAGTCGTACTTGACTTTGATTTGGGCATCTAAGAATATTAAGTTTTTAGAGAAAATGTAATTAGTTATTTTGCCCTGATTTCAAAAGTCGAAACTTAACCCAAATCTAAAGTCTAAAACTTCTTTTTACATATTTTTGTCAAACGAAAGTTGTTGGCTTCGATTCTCTATGGGTTCGTATTTATGCAAACAAGAAACGACAAACTGTTGTATATTGGGAGACTACGGAAAATAAAACTTGTTCATCACCATGTCAGGTCCGAAACTCTTTCCTTAAGAACATTGCATTATTTATTTTTTCACTCATAGGATCATTTTTATTTAATAAAGTACTACTTATTATTCAAATTCGATTAGAGTTAACACATATTAGATTATACTTATATATTTATCATAGAATTAAGTTATAAACATTATGTGAAATATTTAAATACATAGATTGTTAGCATAGTGCACTTACAACGATGTTTGGGTCACTACCCGCATAGAAATAGAAATAATATGACACAAGGACTAAACCAACAGGTAATTGATCTCCTAGAAAGGACTAGTCAGTACAAAGTAGCGGACTCAAGTTCGAATCCATGTTGAGTGAGCTACCCACTTAATGTGTCCAACCCGCCTCGTAAGGGATTAAACTCTTGGGAAACCAAAAAAAAATGACACAAGGATCAAAACTTTTGGGGTATGTATTTATCTAACCACAAGTATATTTATTTAGCATATAATTTATAACAGGATCTATCTAGGAGTGTTTAAGTGTAGTACAAATATAAATTGTTTGTTATACTCAACAAATAGAAATTATTGAACGTCTTCCCACTTAATTAACAACTTAATTATAAGCTTTTAGATGACATTGTTTTGTTATACTCAATTAATCTTGGTTTTGTACGCAGTTCTAATACTTGTTCACAGTTGGATTGAGTATGCACTAATCGCAATCTTGATAACTCATCTAACCAATAACGGGTTGGACATTCTGAAAGCTGCTATGATTGTGAATGTACACAACGGAGTAACAGCGGTTCTTATGGTGGTTGTTGCTTATGCATCCGATGCTTATTTGGGTCACTTTAAAATAATCGTGTGGACAAATGTTGCTTATATCATTGTAAGTGCAAGCTTCATTCGATCTACCGTATATTTGTATAAGATGTGTAAAATAATCTCCAAATCTATTTTGAATAATTTAAATTCTATCATATATCAAAAGAGCAAAATGCAAAAATCCCCCATATGCTTTGTCTAATAACGATGGTCCAGGGGGTGTTAGAACAAATAACACTAAAGCCATTTCTTGTGGGATGCTGATGCAGGGATTGGTGCTACTGTTTTTAGCAGCTTGGCGTTTGCACAAAATCGAGATACCGTTACTTTATGTGGCAGTTATACTCATAGCTTTAGGCAGAGCAGGGGGTGACGCCCCATTGAAAGAATTCCTTGCAGATCAGTTCAGGCAATTTGAAGGAGAGGTCGAAGATGAGGACCGGGTCGAGAGTCGTAGAAAGATATGGTGGCGTTTAGCTTATTTCTTAGGCATGACTGGATCTATTTTTTTCTTCACAAAAGTTACATGGGTGGAACTTTTTAAGATATGTGCAATTGCTCTGGCTATAGCCTTTACATTATTTTTATGCTTCTTTCCTTTTTATGAGTGCAACAAACCAACCGAAAGCAGCAGTCTAAGCAAAGTGGTGCAAGTATTCCGCGCTGCAATATCGAATAGTCATCTGAGCCACGACACTCTTTCTTCTGATCATGATCCTCCTACATTTCATATTCCAATGATAAGGTATAATTAATATATATATATATATATATATATATATACTTGTGTATGTGTTAATGTGTGTGTATACATACATGATCAAGAAGCCATTAATTTAATTATGGTGTATTGTTTAGACTTTTGAGCAGGTGGTTACATAAAGCTGCGATTGCGAAATCATCGCCTGATGAAGAGGAAGATAACTTACCGGTTTGCATGGTTGAACAAGTACATGAAGTGAAACTTTTGCTCAAAATGATCCCTCTTTGGACAACACTCCTCGCTTACGGACTATTACAGGCCACCGGCAATACTTTTTTCTATGAACAAGCGGACTACATGGACAATAGTCTCGGCCAAATATCCCATATTCCAATAGTTATTTTTGTGATAATTAAATCATCCACGAGCTTCATAGTGTCACGTATTTGCGACTTGTTTCTATTTCCATTCTTCTGGCCGGAACCAAGGAAGGTTCCACGGCGTGCTATGCTCGTAAGAATTGGAATAGGACTTGCACTTTCACCAGTGTGTTGTGTAATTGCTTGGAGGATTGAGGATTACAGGAAACAACGGTCCTTTTCTAATGCAGACAATGAAATAAGTGTGTTTTGGCTAGTTCCACAATTTTTCTTACTTGGATTCATAGAAGGCCTGCTAGTTGATGGCATGGAGGAATTCTTTTACGCGGAGGTTCCACAATCATTCAAAAAATATGGGCAGCAATTAACTAACTTCTCTTTGAACATTGGTAATTTCCTCGGCATTCCAGTAATCATAAGTTTCCAGTTTTTCTTGATCGACGATTCAGACACGAGTATAATGGGAACATCCTACCTGATTATAGCGGGTGTATGCTTTCTCAACTTGATGTATTATTGCTTTATTGCATACTATTACGCGAAAGGAGAAGAACTACCTGCTGCTGCTATATGCTTGGAAGAAATATGCAGTGATGAGGAACAGGTCGAAATAAGTGTAAGCCTACCCGAAGCATGAGTCCCGTATTTCTCACATAACAATTAATGAGATGGTGGTGCATTTACATGTTTATTATTTGGTTTACTCCCTTGAATTAAATCTCTTATAGTACATTTTATTCTCTTAAACTAATGTACATATTTACACTTCACTCTTAGTACAAGTTATGTTTTACACCCTTAAATTGCAGCAATTTGTCAAAATATGAATTTTCGTGCCTACGCTCTCTGGATAGCCACCATCCGCCCTGTTAGGAGGTTTTAGAGACATTTTTTGTAGCCACCATTCGCTTTGTTAGGGGAGTTTTAAGGACACTTTTCATACAAAAATGTACCTAAAAGGATCTAACATGACAAATGGTGGCTACCTAGAGGATGACCACGAATTAATCTGAAAAGACACCTTTATATGGATGTAATTTGGCACAGTATCGACTCACTCAGACTGAGTCAAACTTACTCAGGTTTCGGCCATGCTCCTCTCTCATTTACCCCACCCCCATATAAACAAAATAAAAAAAATTGGCCACCAATCCCAAATAATATAATGAGAATAATAGCATTTCTCAGAAATTATCAAACTATTTTATTATTAATCTTCGCGTTATATACATTCAACTATATGTTAGTGAAAATTTAATGTAATAGCATATATTCTATATATTTTATAATATACATAATAGCAATGCTATTAAACTTTCTTTATAATATGCATTCTATATTTATCTCTATCTCTATCTCTTCTCTATCTGTATCTCTATATCTATCTCTACAATTATAAAAACAGAATATTTCTTAATTTTTTTGTGAGGACTAAAATACTCTTATTTAAATTGTAAAGTGATATTTAATTCAATGATAAATATGTAAAAGTAATTGAAGAAGCATCACTACTTGAAATATGAATATTAGCCACCCTAATTGAATTCGACAGAACAAAACCGTGTTTAAAAAACATTTGCCATGGCTCAGTAGAAAATGCCAAAATGTTGTATTGACGGTGAATTACTGGTGGTTGTTTTGTTTTCAGGTAATTCGTTTAGGATTGTAAAATTATGAGGAACTGCAGTGATGTTTATATATGTTGTATGTATGTGTAATATTATAGCTTTGTTGAAGTGCTACTTCATCTTAATATAACTCTATAATCAGCTTTAAATTGTGATTCTAATAGTTTCTACTCCTATTCTTGCTAATCTATACTACTACTAAAAGTATGAATGTTTTAAGTTTTTTTCTTTTTTTGTGAAGACAAAAATGCCCTTATTCAAATTGTTAAGTATATTAATACAATGTAATTAGACATGAATTTTCCTTAAATTTTTTCATCAAAAAGTTGGTAAGAAAATATTTTAAGAAAATTTGTGACTTCCTTTCTTTATAACCAAGCACCATGAATATGGAAGAAAAAAAAAAAGGTATATTCAAACTAGCGGAAAAAATGTATATTTAATCACACAAGTTTAACTCTAAACACACAATAGTCACTCACATTTCAGAAATAATATATATAGTCACTCAAGTTACAATTAATAACATTACTCATCACCAACTCTTTGACACATGACGGACAAATAACGGAGTATCATCACGAGACAGGCACTAGCATTAAAACCAATGATAAGGTAAACGAAATAATTTGAGATACACTTAAAAGGAATTGAAAATTCGGTAAATACAGGTGAAATCATTGAGTGAAAACATGTGAAAATTGGTAAAATGAGTGAAATCAATAAAATGAAGAAAGTTCAACCAACAAAAACAATGTCAAACCATTAGAAAAATGGTTTAAACCGAAAAACCTAATGAAATCGATGAAAATACACATGATGAAATCCATAAATTGAATAACATTCATTAATGTGATATTTTATGACATAATGGAATTAATTTTACTCTGATTTACAACAAAATACAACTGAAATTAAATAAACACATATAATGTATGTACACTTTAAACCGGTGAAAAAAATGGATGTGAAATTAAATACATTTGAAATCTATAAAAAAAAATCGGGTAAAATTTATGAAAAATAGATGAAAACGGTTAAAATCGGTTAAGTTAAAATAAATGGGTCAAAAAATGTAAAATCGATGAAAATTAATTCGAATGAAATTTCTAAGAAAAATGATGAAACCAGTGAAATCCAGTCAAATTGGGTAAAGTTGGTGAAAAAAAGGGTAAAATCGGTCAAAAACGAAAAGTTGGTACGAACATATTTAATCAATGAAAAATCCGGGTGTATAACATATGAATTGGTTTAAAAACACGAAAAATAGGTAAAACGGGTTAAATGGTAAAAACGAGTGAAATCGGTTAAACAAAGAGTTTAATTGGTGAAATCGGTAGAAATATAGTTTAAACCGAAGAAATAAACGAAATAAATCAACCAAACACAAAAACAATGAAAAATATTATAACCGATAAAAAAAAAGTTTCTAAAATAAAATAAATCGGTAAAAAAGTTTAAGCAGTGAGAACATATGAATCGACTAAAGTTTGGGTGAAATTTCTGAAGAATCGGATAAAATCAGTCAAAAAGCTTGAAGTCAGTGAAAATATGTTTAACCAATGTGAATACTATGCGAAATCAGTGAAATAGGTGGAAACGAGTTAAACTTTAACCGACAAAAACAAGGTGACATGGGAAGAAAATAGTTTAAATTGAAAAAAAAAAAAAGATCGACGAAACATGAAAAAACAATGAAACATGTTATAATCGATTAAAAAGTGAAAATTTTGATTAAACAGTGAAAACATATGAATCGATGAAAATTCAGGAGAAATTGGTAAAAATTGGTGAAACCAGTAAGAAATAATGTTTGTGAAATAGATGAAAGTTCAGGTGAAATTTATGAAGAAACAGATGAAACATGTGAAATCGGTGAATAATGAATAAACTTGACATGAAAACTACAATGATGGAATGAGCTAAATAATGTTCTTATAATTTTATTTTAGAATCAATTTTATAAGATTTAATGACTAAATCAGTCCTTATTTTTTTATATTTTATTACAACTATTCAAAGCAATCCTTTTTTTTATAAACCAATAATAATTAAAAAAATAAATTTCTTTAAGAATAAATTGACCTTTTTATAAATATATGATATTCTATGACATAAAAATAGCTAATTTTACTCTAATTTATGAAAAATACACATGAAATTAAAACTAGACACGTACAACGTACGTGCACTTTTCTAGTATTATAAAGTACATCAACCTCTAATTGCAAATTTATTAAATTGATAACTACAAAGAGATGTTTGTTGTTGGAAGAAGATAAAGATGAAGACAGTAAAGTGAAGGGAGGTTTTAATGATTTTTAAAACATCATCATCAGCTAAGTAATGGAAGCTTAGCCAATTCCTTAGGAGATTTTTGACCAAGAAAGAAGACAAATCAGAAGGGTCAAAATTCATGGTCCAGAAGACTACTAATCTGTTGCTGAGTTCGGAATCAGACTGGTAGCTTTTCAGCTGACTCAAATCAGATGAGTTCAACTTGAGATCAGCAGAGTATCTATTAGATGGGTAGTTTCGATCAGCAGAGTGGAAGTGATCAGGAAGTCTGCCCAACGGTAATAAATGCACTTGGAGTAATAAATGATGCAAGAGAAGGGTATTTATGACAAATGATTGAAGTTATTCTCGGATCAGCAGAGTGCATTTAATGCGACTGACAGAAAAGTACAGCAGAGTGTACAGTGCTACAGTTGCAGAGAGCCGTTCCAGGAAGAGGGGGACCGGTACTTGCAGATTTGAAGTTTGTCTTTCTTCAACGGATACATTTTCAAATCACAAGTATAAATAGAGCTTGATTCAAGAGTTAGAGACAACACAACAACTGAGATCAATTCGCGAAGCAAAATTCTTTAAGTCTCAAAAACTCAAGAACAGCTCAATCATCAACCTAGTCATCTATTGACGAAAGCCGAAGTTGAAGATCAAAGATAAACATTTTTTCTGAGTGAATCTGTAAAAGAGAGTGTTGTGAGAAGCTGTTATCCATCTTTGTGAGTGATAAAGCTTTGTAGTATAGGACTTCTTTGTGATTTCCTGTAACGAACTTGTGGCTAGTTCATTTGTTGTTTGGCTCAAGCAGAGTGTATTGTAATCTTAGTGATTATAGTATAACTCAAGATCTTCGTGACTTGAAAAAGTGGACTAAAGGATTTTCATCCATATAAACACTATAAAAATTCTGGTGTTTAACTTTGCATTGTTTTCCTTGCATATTTTCAAAACGCATAAGAACACTTAAGAAAAATGTTAGAAAGATTTTCAAAAAGGAGTTTGTTAAAAACTGGGGATAAAATCTTTTTAAGTTGAGAAAATTTACTTGTGAAAAACACTTACAAAATTCACTGCAAGTAACTTACTTAAAACTATGATTTTGCTAAAATCAGCTAAGTCAAATCAGAAGAGTGGTCTAATCTGCTGTTCAAAGTTTTGTGCGCGATCATCATTAGTCTGCTTATAAATCTTGATCAGCTTAGTCTTCTCATAAAAAAGTTAGAGAAATTTTGAAGTCAAAAATTGTCAGAGGTCTATTCACCTCCCCCACCCTAGACCTCATTTGACCACTTGGGACCAACATTTATGGAATTTGCATGTTTTATCAAAATGAATATCTCAATTGTTCTTGATTTAAGATGAAATTGAATTCTTAATTGAGGATGTTGAAAAATACATTTTGGTTATGTTAATTATACTAGAAAAATGCACACGCGTTTCGTGTGTCCACTTTTCTTGTAAAACATGGTGCACAATTTTTTTTATATAGGTATTAAAGGAAAAATATGTAGTATACATTGTTTTATTTTCTTTAGATAATTACAAACATAAATACATTTCTATCTTATAAATGTTTTACAACAATAGGTAAATTAATGTTTCAACTTTCAAGTACTTTAATACATCGGTGGATTATATTTATAGGGGTGGGATGATAAAAACATGCACATAAGAGGACAAACAGTTATCATCTCATACACACTTGTCGCTCATCCAGCACCTCAGTAGATTGAATCCACCGGGATAGGCACAAAATTTCCCAGTTATTAACATATGAATAGTATTCAATTAAAAAGTTAAATATTGATCGTCCTAAGAATCCATCTAACTGATGTACTTCGTCCATTGCATATTTTAATTTTATCTCTCGTTTTCTTAGGGCGTTTGGTTTATAACACCCTCTGTCTATTATAGTATTGTATAATTAATTGGAGTACATTGCATAATTGAGTCCATACATAAATCAGTCGTTTGGTTATAAATTTTAGGCCCAAATTGGGCAATTAGGTGGACTGTTAAAATTTGTTTGGTTTGTACCATTAAAGCCCATTACATTTTCTCAGACACATCTGCCCTTGAGCTTAAAAAAAGTAGCTTCAGCATAGTGTTCTGGGTTTGTAATGTTTCTTGCGACAGAAACAAAATTCCAAAGTTTGCAGGTGATAATTTACACTTTGGCTTCTTCTATGTCACTTTTGCCTTGCTAAGATCTGTTTGGTTGTTGTTATACCCTTGTTTGTACAATACTTTTTACAAAACTGAATTTTTTTAGAATGAAGATTTTTGAGTGACAATGAATAATCCAAAAAATAGCAGGGAGATGATTACATTTAACTAATTTGAACAAAAAATAAAAAAGTAAGAATCATGTTGTGCGAGAGGAAAAAATAGCTAGGGTTCTTGATTTCTACTTGCAGATCGGGAGAATGGAAAAGATCTCCCTCTTCTTCTTTATATAATCGATGAAAGGAACAGGAGAATGAAAAAGTTTCCCCCTCAATCTTTATTATATTGGATAAAGGGCAATGAAAGTCTTTTGGCAGCCAAAGTTGAGGATAAAATGGACAATTTTCAATCTAATTAACTCAACATTCCACAATAGCAGGAGGCTGCCTTTGATCCATGGATGGGTTATTAAGCTGATCTGGCACCTTCAATCTAATTTCAACCGGGTTTGACCCGATTCAGTGTGTTATGAACCAAACAGCTAATTACTTCTCATTGTATTATTAATGTGCTCCAATGTAATGAACCAAATGTTTAGTCTCCTTAACTTTCTCAATGTACTCGTCCTTCTCTATACTATATAAGTTAACATATTACTTTTTCTTCATATCAAGTGTAACTATCTTTTTATCCGTTTCAAATCTGAGCAATGTCTCTCTCTTGTTCTTTCTGGTTCCACTTGGAAGATTGAGCCTTTCTCAATCAATCTGTCAAGGTGGTATCAGAGCTTCAAACCAAACCTGGATAATCCTGCAATAAAACCAATTCGATTTTCCGAAGCTGTGAAGGTCAGAAATTCTCTTTGCAATAGCAAGAGACGTAGGGAATCCACAAGTTTTAGGATTATTTAATGTATTTTAATTAGACAATTAAACTATTGTCTAATTGTGGAACCCACTCTAAATGGGCAATGAGGTTACCCAAAAAGATTTTATTTTACATAGCGTGAGCAAATGGGGTCATGCTTTATGGGTCAACCCAATTTTGTGCTGGACCCTTAATTCTTAACATAACTCCTAATTACTGTTTTCTCTACTTTTTTTTCTTTATCTATTTTTATCGGGTAAGGATCCAATAAAGTAAGAGGAAAAAGGAAAAGACTTCATTCGCCATAAGTACATTATTTTTAATGGGCCAGTCTGGCTCAAATATGATTGAAATTCAAACCCATTTACGATCAGTCCGATTTTTGCCCGACTTGACCTGAAATTTACTATATTTTTTATTCGTCAATTTTTATTTATCGTTTAGTAGTTCAATGTAAAATTAAATTTTTTTATATCAATTTTATCATTTTTGTTAATACTTATAATTAATTTTGTGATTATTTAGTTGATGTTTTGGGATTTTCGTTTAAAAAATAACTATTTATTACATTTATTAATATGTGTGCAATTCACCGAAACGAGAAAAAAATAGAGGGAGTAATTTTTAACACCACTGGCATTAATTTCTGCCAAAAATACACTTTTAAATTTTTTTTTGGGATCTATTTGCAATTTATTTTGGACCTAAGTGCGCAAAATTTTACGTTTTTGGGGCAAAAATGCACTTTACCAAAGCTCAAGGGGTAAAGTGCAAATTTGCCCCAATCTTTTCAGATCATGCAAAGGCAGAATAATGATTTCTTCTCCGTTGACACTCCAATACTGCCATTTCTTGTTTGAATGAAGAAAATCCTACCACACAAAATCAAAACATTGGTGGAACAAGAAGTAATGATAAACTTATCTTCCCCATGTTTATTGATTAATGTATATGCATATGAATCTGATTTTGGGTTGTATGTATATATACACCCACTCATTTATTCACTCTTCCTTACCTTACCACAATAAAAACCCATAGAAGAGTTTAGTGAAAAAGAAAGAAAAAACATAAATTTATTGAGTGAATCTTGAAGAAGAAGGAGGAGCCACCACCGTTGAGCTGCCACTGCTGCCGCCGCCACACCTTCGCCGGAGATAGAGGGTATAGAGTGAAGAAAGAAAAAGCACTCATCCTTTTTTTTTTTAAATTTTGGGTAAAAAACTCTTTAAGCACATCTTTTACTTGGTTATGTTGAGCAATTTTTAAAACCTTATGTGAAGTTTTGAAACACAATGAAATATTTCTAAACTTTAATTGAATGTTTCATGTTCAAATTTTCAGATTTATATTAGTTAAAATATTTGATAATTTTGAGGTGTTCTTGTTTTAAATTCATATGTAGAAGTTTGTGTGAGTAAGACATTTTTTTTTATAAAAATGTTTTTATGGCTAAAATAAAAATTAAAGAGTGTCATTTGGAAGGCATGTTGATATGTTTATGTTTTTAGATTTTTAGAGCAATAGATTTCATGCAAAATTTCGATTTTTATAATATATTTGGGTATTAAAAGTTTTAAATTTAGAAAGTTTTGACATCTAAAACTTGATCTATTTTATTTGGGAGCTATTTGTGCAAATTAGAAATTTCGGGTCACTTTGTTTATTTTCAGGTGGAGTTGGCCGGAGCCAACCCATCGTCGACAAGCAACCTCGGGCCACTGCTAGAGCAGTGACCGGAGGGTGACTGGTAGTCGTCTGTTGCAATTGCAACAGACCCATTTTGGGTCTGTTGCAAATGCAACATACAAACAGGCCCATAGAATATGGGTCTGTTGTTATTTTTTTTAAGTGGATGGCCAGCCCTTAATGAAAATAATAATAATAATAATAATAATAATAATAATAATAATAATAATAATAATAAAAAATAATAAAATAGAAGAAAAACAATATATATATATATATATTGTAGATAAATCTTAAAATAATGAAATAAAATAATAAATTTAAAATTAAATTTGAATTTAAAATTGTAAAATTAAATATAATTTGATATTTATTCTTGAATATTAATTTTAAAGTAACAATAATTAATTTAAAAAAAATTTAAATAAGTTTAATAATTTTGAAAACTTTATATTTATATATAAAATTTTAAAAATAAATTTGTAATAATTGTCTTAACTATTTTCTGAAAATAATTAAAATAATTTGGATTATTTTTTTTAAATAAATAAATATTTTCTGAAAATAACCATTTTATGAATAATATAATATTTTCCGAAAATAAATATATTGTTTGCAAAAAAATATATATATACTTTTCAAAATGATAATAATTTCAAGGTTACATTAATAATTTGGTAAAATAAAATAAAATATTTTTGATTAAATATTTTTCTAAATTTAATAAATTCGTAAATAAATTTTAAGTATTAATATAAAAAATTTTGGAAGAAAAAATTCAAAATAATTTTGGATAATTAATTTTCCAAGAAAAAAATAAAAAGAAAAAAAAGATAAATATTTCCAAATTAAAAAAAAAAAGAAAAAAAGAAATTTACTAAATAAAAGAGATGACTTAAGCTAAAATTCTATTTAAACTTTTAAGTTCACCTTAAATGACTAAGTTCAAGTTAACTTTCGTGGCTATGTTACCACGCGACCTGAACGAACCCGAAACCACTAAATCGGACCTAAATATTCAAGTTTTAATCGTGACTTCGATCGTAATCACGGTTCATATGCATGTTCGACTAAAGCATTTCTTTAGTAGCTAATTAAATGCTTGTATTATGGCTGGATTCTATGTTGTTACATACATATGTACAGCAATCGAGGACGCTTTACTTTTCGTTCAAGAAACCTAAGCAACACCGGTGAGTGTTGCGTGTTACTTGTGCGTATGTCTTAATATGCTAGTAGGTCGAGTCAGAACTGTAACTTAGTTCATAAATGAACGAGCATGTGAAGTAAGTAATGCGAATAATTCTACTAGGATCAGGTATCCATATTGCGTCAATATGCTAATGCATTACTACTTATATGTCTTTGATACAGTTAACTGAACTGTTGCAATTTTTGTATTTGTATTGATTATTGATCCATGTTACTGAACTGTTACTGTTACTGTACTGTTTACTGTTATATTGTGTGGCCCCTATACTTGGTGTGCGGAATCGTGGAAAACCCGGAAGGTTAGGGCCGGAGGGTTACCTCGATCCACCGTAGACCCGCTTCACGAGCCAAGTGTGGAGGTTACACTTGGGAGTGAATGTCAAACTCCTGACATTTGACGTCAATGCGTACTAATATGTAAGGTCGCACCTTACTTGGAGTGTCGGTGGTGGTTTGAATAAGTTTTGGAGGGTAAGAGGAGGACGGCATCAACATCCATTAGTTACTTGTTTAACTTTTAATTTGATTTCGCATTGTTTATTTCTGTACATTTTTATATGCTTACCTATATTTTGCTGAATTTATGCATCATACGCACATGTGCACTACAACCTCACTAAGTTGGACGATCAACTTACAAACTCGCAATTTTTACTTTTCAGATACAGGTACCTCAGGATTTGATGTCTAGAGTTGGTGTGTCCGTCTCCGAGATCCTGTTTGTCGGTTTTCTTGGGTCATCGAATTATCCTTTGATTTTGTTGCGTTGTGTTATGTCACGTTATGTGTTGCTTTGTATTGGGCATGATTAAATACTTAAGACCATTGTTATGGATGTTTGTCGTTGCGCGGAATGCGCTTATTTGTATTTTGTGCCCGCACCTGCATATAGCAGTGTACCTAGTTTTATGTTATTATGTTGAACTATGTTTGAACTACTGTAATGTTGTTTTATTAAAAACAAAAAAAAAAATTTGCTCAAATTTTGGTTATTTTCACCGAATACGGACCCGGACTCGGGGGTGGATCCACGTAGGATTCGACCCGGGGGCACGGGTCGTTACATGTGGTATCAAAGCATAGACTTACAAGTCAGATCAAGGATCCTCGGAAGTCGTCTGGTTTGTCCTGTTTATTGTGTTCTTTTGAGTATTTATGTGTAATTATTTTATGTTTAGTGATTGTTCTTATCTTATGAGTATGATAGGATGTCGAGTCAGGGTAGCCGTAGTTCAAGCATAGGACGAAGGAATAGAGTCCTTCATAGAGATATGGGGCTCCGTAGGGCCAACGATGGCCTTACTTGTGATGACTCGGCACATCATCCCCTAGTTATTCGCCGCTCTAGACCCCGTAGAATCTATCGTCCTATTTGGACCCCTGGGCGTCGCGATAAAGGACAACTTCAAGGCCATTACTCGAACCGTGTGGTTCATCAGTTAGAGGCTGATCGTGATCGGTATGATGACCTTGCTTTGATGGCGGACATCAATGCCCAAGACGCCAATGATAGAGCTGATGTCATGCTACTCCGCTTGCGGGAGCTTCGGGTCATCATGAACCGTAGGGTGCTGCAGTCCACCAAGGTTATAGAGGGGTTGAGGGCCCTAGCTGACGAGATAGAGACGGATAATAGAACACTGATCGAGGAGAACTGCCCTCATATGGAGGCAGAAGCTACTGCTGACCCTATGGAAGAGGAGGAGGACCCCAGTGAGGAGGCCCCAGAGGATGGTGTTGAAGACGAGTAGGATTGAGAGGCATTTAGGACTACCTTTTGTTATGTTGTAGTAGTGAAGTCCTTTTGACTTTTGTTTATGTTTTATGTGGTGTGCTAGATATGTTTTGACTCTTTTGTGCCGTTTTGGCAGTACTTTGTTTTGGCGGTATGCCTCTTATGATATTATGTTTTAATTTTATATGGTTGTTGGCCTTGTAGTGGTAATATGTGTTTGTTGGTTTTATTTTCCTAACAAGCCATTTTCGATACACAGAATGGCAGACAATCGAGCTGATAGTCGTACTGGTCGTCGGGTTCCCTCTGACCAATCTGAGGGGGCTCCTGTAGTCTCACATGTGGCACCACCGGTCGACCTAGCCGATCGAATTATTGATGCTTTGGCTCAGTTCACCCAGGCACTGCAAGGTGCTACGCAGGTCGTGCCTCAAACCTCGACACCCCCTGCCTTGGACCAGACACTAGAACGCTTTCTGCGTTTCCAACCACCTAATTTCCTCGGAGAACCTGATGATAGGAAGGTAGAAACCTGGTTGGCTGAGATTGAGAATATTTTTCGAGCATTGGAATATTCGGATACTGTGAAGATTTCATTGGCTATTTACCGCTTTGAGGATGCCGCTAGGTCTTGGTGGCACACCAGGGAGATGGTTTGGGAGATGAGCCAAACCGCGAGGACTTGGGAGAATTTTGTGAAAGAGTTCAACGATAAGTATGTTCCCCCTGTTGTTCGGGAGCAGCGTGAGGAACAATTCAATACTCTAAGACAAGGAAATATGAAGGTGCCACAATTTGAGGCTGTCTTCTCTCGTCTTGTTCGATATGCTCCACATCTTATGAATGATGAACCCCGTCGCACCCGCCGTTTTATCAAGTGCCTCAGACCAGAGCTCCAACAAGCCCATTCTCGCTCATAATGTAACGTCTTACATTGAAGCAGTTGAAAAGGCTACAAGGATTGAGATTGGGTTGATTGAGTTGAATAATATGTAGTTTTCAGAGAAGAAGTCAAGGCCTCCTCAGGCAAACTGGCAGTCAGAAAAACTGGAAAATCACCAAGGATTGGTCAAACGAGCTCAGGAAATTTCAAGGGTCCTCAACAGAACAATCGACCACCGAGTGGTTATGGGAAGACGCCAGATGGGGCATGCACCCACTGTGGACTGAAAGGGCATGGAGAGCCCAAATGCCGGAAGAAAGCCGACAAGTGCATAAGGTGTGGAGCTCAGGACCATTTTATCAGAAACTGTCACAAGGCGCCTACTACACCAGCACCAACAGCAGAAGGATCATCCCAGGCTGGAAGACCCCCAGAGCCGAGGGTTCCTGGGCGAGAATTTTCTATGGAGGGAGAGGAACTATCTGAGCCAAACGCAAATGATGTGGTGGAAGGTATACTTTATGTTTCCGGGCATTTATGTAAAGTGTTATTTGATTCTGGAGCATCACATTCATTTGTAGTACCACATTATAGTAATAAGTTAGTAAGTAAGGTAGAAAGTTTGCCCTATGAGTTGGAGGTTCATACTCCTTTGGGGACCTTGTTTATAACGAGTTCGGTTCATAAAGCATGTGAGGTTATGATTGATCAAGGAGTATTTCATGCCGATTTGATCGCGATGCCGATCCAAGGTTTCGATATAATCTTGGGGATGGACTAGTTGTCCACCCATGCTGCCCGCTTAGACTGTCGATGTAAGATTGTAACACTTTCTACTCCCGGAAGACCCGATATTTGTTTTTGGGGTATTCGAAAATGCCTGAAAGTTCCATTATTGTCTGCCGCTCAAGTTCGTCAGGAATTGTGTCAGGGCGGGCAGGAATTTATAGCGTACCTTATCAACAAGCCAAAGGATAAAGTTGATTTAAAAGAGGTACCCGTGGTGGCAGAGTTCGAGGTTGTTTTTCCGAAAGAACTTACTACTTTACTACCAGATCGAGAAGTGGAGTTCACAATTTATCTCGTTCCAGGGACGACGCCGATTGCGAAGAAATGCATGGCCCCCGTCGAGCTTAAGGATCTAAAAGCTCAACTTCAGGAGTTGTTGGAGCAAGGATTTATTAGACCTTGCTCATCTCCGTAGGGAGCCCCTGTCTTGTTTGTGAAGAAAAAAGATGGTTCGTTGCGTCTATGCATCGACTATCGTGGTCTGAATAGTGTGATCATCAAGAACAAGTATCCTCTGCCGCATATCGAAGAGTTGTTTGATCAACTACAAGGATATCGGGTGTACTCTAAATTGGATCTAAGGCAGGGGGTACTATCAATTGAATATTAAAGAGGAAGATATACCGAAGACGGCGATTAACTCGAGATATGGGCACTTTGAGTGCGTCGTGATGCCTTTTGGTCTCACGAATGCCCCCGCAGTGTTCATGGATTTGATGCACTGAGTCTTTAAGCCTTTTTTAGATCAATTCGTCGTGGTCTTCATTGACGATATTTTAGTCTACTCGAAATCCAGAGCACGAGGCTCACCTTCGAAAGTGCTCCAAGTCTTGCGTGAGCATAAGCTTTATGCAAAGTTCAGCAAGTGCGAATTCTGGTTGGATCGAGTTGCCTTCTTGGGGCACATTGTATCAAGGGACGGGATAGCAGTTGACCCGTCAAAGGTTAAAGCAGTAACCAAGTGGAAAAGGCCAGAAAATGTAACTGAGATTCGAAGATTCTTAGGCCTAGCTGGATATTATCGTAGATTTATCCACGATTTCTCGAAGATTGCCTCGCCTCTGACAAAGCTAACTCAGAAGAAAATCCCATTTGAATGGGATAAGAAGAGTGAAACAAGCTTTCAAGAGCTGAAAAAGAAGAGGTTGACGACTGCACTGGTATTGCCTCTACCAGAAGGGTCGGATCGAAAACTTTATGGTTTACACCGACGCATCAAAAGAAGGATTGGGATGTGTCTTGATGCAGAACGTTAAGGTGATTGCATACGCATCAACGAAGTTGAAGCCTTATGAAAAGAACTATCCAACTCACGATTTGGAACTGGCCACGGTAGTGTTTGCCCTAGGCAAGTGGAGGCACTACCTTTATGGTGTACCATTTGTGGAATTTACCGACCACAAGAGCTTAAATTATCTATTCTCTCAGAATGAGCTAAATATGAGGCAAAGGCGTTGGATGGAGTTTTTGGACGATTACGATTTCACAATTCAGTACCATCCGGGCAAGGCAAATGTGGTTGCAGATGCGCTGAGCCGGAAAGTTAGCATATCTCACCTCATGGTAAAGGAGTGGTGAATGTTGGAAGGTGTTTGTTGTTGGAACCCAGAGGAGGTTAAGATGGGGATTTTGTTCGCTGGCCTACAGGTAAGACCTAACATTCTCCAACAGATTACATCAGCCCAACAACTAGATGAAAGGACCATGAAGATAAAGGAATCAATTCCAAAAGCAGTCAATTCACCTTTTAGCATGGATTCAGAAGGTGCCCTTAGATTTCGTGGAAGATTGTGTGTCCCCATGGATAACGGGCTGAAGGAGCAAATTTTGGAAGAAGCTTATCGTTCCCAGTACAGCATTCATCCGGAAGGAAACAAGATGTATCAGGATCTTAAGGCTCATTTCTGGTGGGATGGTATGAAGAAAGATGTGGCAGATTACGTAGCAAGGTGTCTAGTCTGTTAGCAAGTGAAAGCGAAACACCAGCGACCATCAGGGTTGCTGCAACCGTTACCAGTACCCGAGTGGAAATGGGAATCAATAACAATGGATTTTGTGACTGGTTTGCCACGAACGCGCGGACAACATGATGCCATTTGAGTTATTGTCGATAGACTGACAGAGGTAGCCCGATTTATCCCCGTTAATGTCAAGTATTATGTCGAGCGACTTGCAGAGTTGTATCGAGATCAAATTGTTCTATTACACGAGGTACCAAGGGATATAATTTCTGATCATGACCCTAGGTTTACATCAAGACTGTGGACTAAGGTCAAGATGCTCTGGGTACAAAACTTCAATTTAGTACTACAACACACCCACAAACAGATGGTCAATTAGAAAGGACTATTCAAATTCTCGAAGACATGCTTCGAGCTTGTGCCCTCGATTTCAAAGGAGGTTGGGACAAGAATTTAACATTAATAGAATTTTCTTACAACAATAGCTTTCAGTCGACTATTCAGATGGCGCCTTATGAGGCCTTATATGGTCGAAAGTGTAGATCTCCAGTCTATTGGGATTTGGATGAGCGAAAAACCCAAGCTTTGGTCACCACTGTTGAAGGAGCACCTGAATTGATTCAGGAAGCTATTGATACCGTACCGGTAATTAAGAAAAGGATGCTAGCTGCTCAGAGTAGCCAGAAGAGTTATGCCGATCGCCGTCGGAAACCTCTCGAGTTTGAGGTAGGTGATCAAGTCTTCCTTAAGATTTCACCCAAGAAGGGCCTTATCAAACATGGAAAGGGTGGAAAGCTAAACCCTCGATATGTTGGACCATTCAATATTTTGGAAAAAGTTGTGAGTGTAGCCTATAAGTTGGATCTGCCAGCAAACCTTAGAGGAATACATGACTTATTCCATGTGTCACTCTTGAAGAAGTATTTACCGGACCCATCTCCCGTGATAGATTATGAGCCATTGCAACTTCAAGAGAGTTTGTCGTACATTGAGAGGCCTGTCCGTATTTGGATAAGAAGTTCCAAGAATTACGGAAAAGAAAGATTTCGATAGTCAAGGTTCTGTGGCAAAGTCAAAGCATTGAGGAAGCTACATGGGAGCCAGAAGAGCAGATGCGCCAACAATACACTGAACTATTCGAAACCAAAGATTGAATTTGGGGGCCAAATTCTTTTAAGGGGGAAGGATTGTAAAACCCACAAGTTTTAGGATTATTTAATGTATTTTAATTAGACTATTGTCTAATTTTGTATGCTACAATGTTTTAAATTAAAGTGTTTTATTTTATGCTATATTGTGTATAACAATTGATTCTTATGTCATTATGGGCTTAGAAGTAATTTAGAAAAAGATTTATGTACCTTTTTAAAATGATGGGGTCTATTTGCAATTTATTTTGGACCTAAATGCTCAAAATTTTATGTTTTTGGGGCAAAAATGCACTTTACCAAAGGGAGCAAAGTGCAAATTCGCCCCAATCTTTTCAAATTCTGCAGAGGCAGAATAATGATTTCTTCTCCCTTGACACTCCAAGACTGTCATTTCTTGTTTGAATGAAGAAAATCCTACCACACAAAATCAAAACATTGGTGGAACAAGAAGTAATGATAAACTTCTCTTCCCCATGTTTATTGATTAATGTATATGTATATGAATCTGATTTTGGGTTGTATGTATTTATACAACCACTCATTTATTCACTCTTCCTTACCTTACCACAACAAAAACACATAGAAGAGTTAAGTGAAAAAAAAAAAAAAACATTAATTTATTGAGTGAATCTTGAAGAAGAAGGAAGAGCCACCACTGTTGAGGTGCCGCCACCGCCGCCGCCGCTGCTGCCGCCGCCACACCTTCTCCGGAGATAGAGGGTATAGAGTGAAGAAAGAAGAAGCACTCATATTTTTTTAATTTTGGGTAAAAAACTCTTTAAGCACATCTTTTACTTGGTTATGTTGAGCAATTTTTAAAACCTTATGTGAAGTTTTGAAACCCAATAAAATATTTCTAAACTTTAGTCGAATGTTTCAAGTTCAAATTTTCAGATTTATATTAGTTAAAATATTTGATAATTTTGAAGTGTTCTTGTTTTAAATTCATATGTAGAAGTTTGTGTGAGAAATAAATTTTTTTATTTATAAAAATGTTTTTATGGCTAAAATAAAAGTTAAAGATTGTCATTTGGAAGGCATGTTGATATGTTTATGTTTTTAGATTTTTAGCGCTATAGATTTTCATGCAAAATTTCGATTTTTATTATATATTTGGGTATTAAAAGTTTAAAATTTAAAAAATTTTGCATCTAAAACTTGATCTATTTTATTTGGGGGCTATTTGTGCAAATATGGAATTTAGGGTCAATTTGTGTATTTTCCGGTGGGGTTGGCCGGAGCCAACCAACCGTCGGTAAGCAACCTTTGACCACTGCTAGAGCAGTGACCGGAGGGGGACTGGTAGTCGTCTGTTGCAATTGCATCAGACCCATTTTGGACCTGTTACAAATGCAACAGACTAACCTATAGAATATGAGTCGGTTGTTATTTTTTTTAAGTGGGCTGGCCATCACCCCTTAATGAAAAAAAAAAAAAAAAAAAATAATAATAATAATAATAATAATAATAATAATAATAATAATAATAATAATAAATAATAAAATAGAAGAAAAATAATATATATATATATTGTAGATAAATCTTAAATAATGAAATAAAATAATAAATTTAAAATTAAATTTTGAAAATAAAGTTGTAAAATTAAATATAGTTTTGATATTTATTCTTGAATATTACTTTGTAATAATTGTGTTAATTATTTTCTGAAAATAATTAAAATAATTTTCGATTTTTTTAAAAATAAATAAATATTTTCTGAAAATAACCATTTTATGAATAATATAATAGTATATATATATATATATATATATATATATATATATATATATATATATATATATATATATATATACTTTTCAAAATGATAATAACTTCAAGGTTACATTAATAATTTGGGAAAATAAAAAAATATTTTTGATTAAATATTTTTCTAAATTTAATAAATTCGAAAAAAAATTTTCAGTATTAATATAATTTTAATTAATATTCTGGGAAAAAAAATAATTTCAAAAAAATTAGAAATGATTTTGGATAATTAGTTTTCCAAGAAAACAATAAAAAGAAAAAAAAAGATAAAAATTTCCAAATAAAAAAAAGAGAGAAAAAAAGAAATTTACTAAATAAAAGAGATGACTTAAGCTAAAATTCTATTTAAACTTTTAAGTTCACCTTAAATGACTAAGTTCAAGTTAACTTTTGTGGTTATGTTACCACGCGACCCGAACGAACTTGAAACCACTAAACTGGACCAAAATATTCAAGTTTTAATCGTGAATTCGATCGTAATCACGATTCATATGCATGTTCGACTAAAGTATTTCTTTAGTCGCTAATTAAATGCTTGTATTATGGGTGGATTCTAAGTCGTTACATACATATATACAGGAACCGAGGACGCTTTACTTTTCGTTCAAGAAACCTAAGCAACACAGGTGAGTGTTGTGTGTTACTTGTGCGTATGTCTGAATATGCTAGTAGGTCGAGTCAGAATTGTAACTTAGTTCCTAAATGAACGAGCATGTGAAGTAAGTAATGCGAATAATTCTACTAGGATTAGCTATCCATATTGCGTCAATATGCTAATGCCTGACTACTTATATGTCTTCGATACAATGAACTGAATTGTTGTATTTGTATTGATTACTGATCCATGTTACTGAACTATTACTGTTACTGTACTGTTTACTGTTATATTGTGTGGGCCCTATACTTGGTGTGCGGAATCGTGGATAACCCGGAAGATTAGGGCCGGAGGGTTACCTCGATCCATGTAGACCCGCTTCACGAGCCAAGTGTGGAGGTTACACTTAGGGTGTGAATGTCAAACTCCTGGCATTAGACGTCAATGCATACTGATATGTAAGGTCGCACCTTACTTGGAGCTTTCGGTGGTAGTTTGAATAAGTTTTTTAGGGTAAGAGGAGGACGGCATCAACATCTGTTAGTTACTTGTTTAATTGTTAATTTGATTTCGCATGTGTTTATTTCTGTACATTTTTATATGCTTACCTATATTTTGCTGAATTTATGCATCATATGCACATGTGCACTACAACCTCACTAAGTTGGGCGATCAACTTACAAACCTCGCATTTTTCCTTTTCAGATACAGGTATCTCAGGATTTGATGTCTAGAGTTGGTGTGTCCGTCTCCGAGATCCCGTTTGTTGATTTTCTTGGGTCATCGAATTATCCTTTGATTGATATTGCGTTGTGTTATGTCACGTTATGTGTTGCTTTGTATTGGGTATGATTAAATACTTAAGACTATTGTTATGGATGTTTGTCGTTGCGCGGAATGCGCTTATCTGTATTTTGTGCCCACACCTGCATATAGCAGTGTACCGGGTTTTATGTTATTATGTTGAACTATGTTTGAACTAATGTATTGTTGTTTTATTAAAAAAAAAAAATTTTTTTGCTCAAATTTTGGTTATTTTCACCGAATACGGACCCAGACTCGGGGGTGGATCCACGTAGGATTCGACCCGAGGGTGCGGGTCGTTACATCAAGTCTTTGCTAACGTAATACATCATCTGCCAATGTCCATACTTTTAGTTGGAAGAAAATAAAAATAAAATTATAATTTAAATAATCAATAAATCTATTTATGATACCTAATATTGCATTCGATATATTGAATTGATGCATAACCATTTCCATTTCTGAGTGCAAGAATTGAAAGTTTGTTCACAACTTGAAGCATAACCTAATTTATATTTTAGAACTTTCACCCACAATTTGAAGCTCAAATTTTTCTTTAGAATTTTATGCAAAGAACACCGAGCAAATTTTAAGTCTCTTATGTAAAATAATTCTTTTTATTTTCAATGAAAACTAATTTATTCATCTTACTTGAGAAAGGGACCATAGCAAACTAAAATAAGATGTAAGAAGAAACATTACCAAATTAAATTAAAATTCATGTGTTTGGATCTATACGAAAATCGAGAAAAACTTATTTACTTAGTTAATCAAAATTGTATTATGTTAAACATAGTTAAAATTTTATTGTCTTTTAATATTATGTTAAGTCTTTCAACTTATTATATCTCCTAATTATATCTTATACTACACTTCTTGAGTTTTTTTTTATTTTTTTTATTATTATTAACCATATAGGAGTATTATACTCTGCACACAAAAATTAAGAAATATCCATTCTTTTATAATAGAAGAGACATGGGTTTTTCTAATATAAGATTTTGTGGAATATATAAGATACCAAATTTTAACCACACAAAAAAGTCAACAATAAAATTGAGCCACAAATTTTAGTCAAAATGTCCCTTGTGATGTGGCATTGAACATTACATTTAAAATTACTAAAAATTATAATATGAAATTTCTAAATTACCCCATCCACAATTACAAAATTGCCCTATCTTTAAAATGTATTATTTAGTCTTGTTAAACGTCTTCCTCATCATTCATCCAATCGGCCCTTTCACAAATTTCCTTCCATCGCTTGATTTTGCTGTTTCAAATCTCAATTTTCGAATTAATCACTTGATTGTAAGTCGTTTTATTCTCAATTTTCATTGTCCCTTTCATTTTTTTGTGGCTCAAGTCCGGCTGCTCCGTCTTGTTGGATGATTCGGAGGCCGACTGAAATGGGTCCGGTGCGTTGGGGTAGGTTGATGTGGGGGGCGGCGGTTGTGGTGGTGTGGAAGGCGAGTGCTGGGCGGAGTGTTTGAGCCGCCGGTGCCGCCGTAGGGGCGGCAGATTCGCCTTGAAGCTGCATCCGGATCTTGATTAAATCAAGAGGGTGAGTACTACAGCCGGCAACAGTTGAAGCAATGCCTCTTTCAACAAATCCTTTTGCACCCATTATGTGTTTGATAAAAAGCCTAAAAGAATTTTATTTTGTTTTTTAAATAAAAAAAAAATGAATAAAAGAAACAAAGAGTTAAAACCCAGTTGGAGTTTGAGTTCAATTCACGAATTTGTGATTTTTGTTGATATAATAAAAGAGAAATGGTTGAGTGATTTGATCATGAGTGAGTTTTCATTTTTTATAAATTAATTAACTTGGTATGTAATTGAACACTGATATTGTATATAATTGGTGCTTTATCTGATGTATTAAGTTCTGGATATACGAAATGTGAGGAATTTGTACTTGCTACGATTAATGGAGGTGCAACTTAGTTTAGTTTGTTGTATGCCATGTTTGCACTCTTATTTTTATTACTTTTCAGCAAATCTCTTTTATGTCGAAAACAATATCATTACTCACCACTTTTAATATTCTTGATATGTGATGACCTTTTAAAACTTCGTGTCCAGATTTTCACCAGCTGATACCAATGTTGTGTTGCGGGAGTTTGAAAAATGTGGGGTGATTCTGAAACATGTTCCTGGGCCAAGAGATGCAAATTGGATGCACATTCTCTATCAAGTTATTTCCTATTATTACTACTAGCAGATATTTGTTCTGTTGTTCCATTAATCAATGGAATTATGCTTATCCTTGATGCATTATCATCATGAATGGCATCATGCACATGTTTTAGTGCTATTATGACCTTCAGAAGCCCATATCCATCTGCCAGCACATGATTTTGGCGTTATCCAGTGCGGATCACTAGTTATATGGCTCATTAATTCATCAAAACCTTTAGATCCTGAAAATGGAGATTTTACCTTCATGCTCCCCTCCCCTCCCCCTCCCTCTGAGTTTTGTTGTGCATGTATTGGAATAAATCCTCCCATTGACATAATTTGATAGATTTGCTGCTATATAATTACAATTGAGGCAAATGTAAGATAAATTTTGTTTTCATGTTCCCAGTTCATACTTGTCGTGAGAAATATCTAGTATTTGTACTTTTGAAAAACTAAAGAGGTATAAGCTTTATTATGTATGGTTCAAGTGTCTTAAGTTGTGGAGTTTTATATTAAAACATGGTGCAATGCATAATTGATTAAGTGCTTAAAATTTATAACGAGGAAAAGAATTTGTATACCCCTGGCTCGGTGTCTGGAGTCCATAAGGGCCCTTGATTAATTTAAGTTGTTGATGTAGTGATAACTAGCGTTATCTATTGATATAAAGATGTCGATTATCATGTTCTGCGTTACTGATTACTAAAGGTTCTCGATTTACCCACCTTTCCTCTTGCTTAAAATAGTTTGGCTTCATTTGACAATTTAACTATTTGCAATCCATGTGATCACTGGTATTGTATATTTATATCAGAACACATTTTGCTTATTTTCCTCCAAACCTTTGGGGCTAATTAAGCAGTGTACAGAATAGCAGTTCTGGTAGCCATATATTGTGATTTGGGTCCCATTTTGCCTTGGCATGAAATATAGTAAATTGTGTCAGGTTTAATGACATGAAATATTGTAAAATGACAAATAAATTCAAGTAAAAACTAGTGATTAAGGAAAAAATGTCTTCATGATATTCATATCATTGAAACTAATTAATGGACAATCTACCATAGGACATAATCATAAAATAAAAATAAAAAATCAAAACATTTAGTATCTAAAACATATGATTTTTTCTGCATCGATTAGGGAAATTCAAAGTGAAATTGCATCATTCTGAGTTTGGTCATTCACATCCCATGCCAACTTGTTAGCCTTGCATTTATACAAGTATAGTGCTACTAGATGCCTGGCGAGTTTCGATTCCTCCTACAATAAAAATACACCATAACAAGTTAGTAGTGTGACATCCATATTATTATTTAATTAACTAATGTCATTATTGGAATAATAAATATTAACCTTATTTAAAGGCTTATAAAAGCCTTGTCTGAACATCATAAACAAAGACACGTACAACCCACAATCATACCTAAAAAATGAGTAATGCTTTTATTATTGATTAGTGGAGATTTAAGATAGTCTTTCATCTTTGCTAGCAAAGAAAAAAAACATTACCCGTTTGGTTGTATCGGTGCCTTAGCATACTCATAGTTCAAAATTTCTCTAATATTTTTCATTTTATATTTTTCAGGCTTCCACGCGTGCAACAACATATCCAACCTCTCAACCTGCAACATTATTAGTACACAATATAAAATTTGAAAATATTTTCAAGTTACAAAATATCTAACTTACCAAAGTCATGATAAGCCCCTTCCTGAATCCCTTCATCAGTTCCACTAGTAGTGAATCAAATATAGTAATGTCCTTTAAAGCGAAATCCACCACACAGAGGAACCAATGCCCATTATCATCATTGATTTGGATCAGTATTTCTTCAATGTCATCAATGTTCCCAACGATCTTTGAATCCCCATTGAAAAATTGATTGATAATTTTGCTATCCTCATA
Source organism: Penstemon barbatus (assembly GCA_003313485.2). NCBI lineage: Eukaryota > Viridiplantae > Streptophyta > Magnoliopsida > Lamiales > Plantaginaceae > Penstemon > Penstemon barbatus. Next base: position 74,879,672 of record CM064879.1, read on the forward strand.
ATTAATGACAAAAATATCTCATTGCTTTCAGAAACGAACTTTTCCTTCTATAAGAAAGGTCTAATATAAATTGACACTAAAATGCCATCACCAATATAATATTTAAACAACAAAGGATACATCACATTTTTTTCTGCATAGAAAAGTTAATTCCTGGTTCTATGGGAAAGCTATCATAAACTCAATCTTCTGACTATATATATATAAAGAAGCTTTGACATAATCCTATTGGAAGCATCCTCAAGAAAATAACTTTAAAAATACTTGAAAAATATGTTTTTAATTAAACATAGGATGTACCTGTTACATCGTAATATCTTAGCATCATCCATTGTTGCCAAGTCATGATTGTGACGTGACTCAAATGTTGTTATCTTATACTTCTCAGTCAAACGGTCAAGAGATACTCGAAAAATTGCTTTGCACCCGCATCTACTTTGGTGTCTTGGTTCCCGAATTCGACAATGATCTTTGTCTAACTCATGTCAAAAACCCTCTCGAGAACATACCCAAACACGATTTCTTACAATACCGTCCTTTTTTTAAGGCTGTGTCTACAAACATCAAATCCAAGTTCTTTTCCATACGCATTATAGAAGTGTACGGCCTCGTCAACATTATCAAATGTTAGTTGAAGAACTAACTCTAACTCGGAATCTATTTTCTTGAAATTTGAAAAAGGACGTGGGCTAGATGGATGTTTACTATCACTTTTAGAATGACAACTATTGTGTTCCTCGGAGAATTGCGAGGATGCTTTAGGGCTCTCCAAATTCACGGCCATGTATGTTTGACGAAGATATACTGTAAGTAATTGATCCACCCAACGCGTTAAGTAGCATGTTACAGGCAAACAAGAGTAATATCCCAAGTAAGTTATGCAACAATATTGACAGTTTTCAGCACATATTAACCAAAACAGGGGTTATGATGTTCCATTTTCTACAAGTTTTATGCAATCATGAGAGAATATGATATGAACTTATTAGGTAATACAGTGTATAGTGACCTTTTTGATTTTTATTAGACACCTTATTTTGGTATTGGTAAACTTAACATCATAACAAGGAAAAATTATTAGGTCAACAATGGAAACAACATTATTATTATTAAAAAAAATTATTAGATTCGAGTAAGATAGCCACTAATTGTAATTAATCATTGGTTAAGGAGTTGCTGTCCCTTCTCTCACTTGTTATGTTCTTCCAAACCTTCTCATTTTATCTATCTAAAACCACTCATGGCCTCTGTCTTTATGTACACACAACTAATACTTATTATATAATATAGGAGTAGATAAATATTCATGCATTAAATCCAAACAAGAGTCATAGCTGGGTGCTAAAACACATTTTCATGAGCAGGCAAACAACATTATAAACTCATATTACTCTTTCAGTACTTCTCTCAAACATTTTGGACTCATAGCTCATTTTTGTACAAAAACATGGACAAATTAATTTGAACATCCAGCCATGTTCCTATGTTATTAGCGACATACATTAAACGAAATGCATTATCTAATGCAGCGACATGCATTAAACGAGAGACTAAACAATCAAGGATTTATGCCATTACCCCAGCACCATCAAATAGACTTTCAGAATCAAATGGGTTTAAAGTCTCCCCTTACATACCAAGTTAATTAATCTGTCTTTCTGTACACACAACTAATACATACTAGATAAATATTCATGCTTTAAATCCAAACAAGAGTCATAGCTGGGTCCTAAAACACATTTTCATGAGCAGGCAAACAACACTATAAACTCATATTACTCTTTCAGTACTTCTCACAAACACTTTGGACTCATAACTCGTCTTTGTACAAAAACATGGACAAAATTAATTTGAACAGGCAGCCATGTTCCTATGTTATTAGCATGCCGTCCAAAGTGCATGAATAACATATTAGAGAAAAGCTAATAACATGGACAAATTAACACAATACATTGAAAAATTTACACAACCACCACCATAATTTGCAGAATTAGAGAAATTAAAGCAACAAAACAAAAAGATTTCTCACCTCTTACGAGCTTTATCTTCACAGGTGTATCAAAACGTCCCTTAATTTTGATAAGCTTCCATCAATTTTGATAATTCTTGATAAAATCGATTAGATTAAAAAAGCCCCAAAGTTTCTCTTTTGATAGAAGTCGATTACATGTTTAATAGCCCTAATTTTTTTATTTTTATTGTTGAAAAGATAAGTGGTTAAACAAAGGATAAGTTTGTCTTTTGAAAAGATTTTAAAAAGGGTAATTTTGTATTTAATAAAAAATTTAATTTATATTTAAATTTTAATATGACACGTGTCACCAAGTTAAGTGCTATCTTATATGCTATCCGCCCCTCGAAATCTTATTTTAGACAAGCCCAAGAGACATAGATATGTTAAGTTTTTCAACTTATTATATCTCCTAATTATATCTATGACTCCTAATTTAACTATACTTCTTGAGTTTCTTTTTTATTATTAACCATATATGGGTATTATTGTCTGCACAAGAAAATTAAAAAAATTTCATGCTTTTATAATAATAGAGATAGAGATAGAGATAATGATAAAAAAATATCATCTTTTTCGTCAATTTTTTTGACAAGTCTTTTTATTTTTAATGAATAGAAACGAAAATTAGTTGTAATTTTGAAAATCTTTGTTTGCCTTAAAACTCTTTAATTTTTCTTAATTTAAATATATTTTCATAATTGTTCTTAATTTTTTTGAAACGTAGTTATAGTAAAAGTTTTCGAAAAATTTCTAATATTTAACTTAACGAAACGTATACTAGAAATCGAAATATATACTAGAAGAAGAACAGAGATATTTCTCAGAGGTTTGAATTAGAGTATTGAGGAGACTTTTGGAGAGGGTATAATAGTTTAGAGATTAAATTAAGCTTTTTAATAAAGTAAAAAGTTGAGAGTGAGAAAGGAAAAGCTTTTTTTTTTTTTTTCTTTCAGACAGAAAGGAGAAGCTTTTAAAAAATAGCACAATGACATTTGCAGGTGACAGGTGTACTGTTTGGTGCGACATTTTTGAGATGTAGACAAGTGGACTTGTGATCATGTGATGGAAACAACATATTTTAAGAGAATAACACTATCAAACACGGTCATAAATTAATGTGGTATGGAGTGTTTTAGTAAATAGGTTGACTCATAAGGAGGTTATTGCATGTAATTTTCAAAACATCAGTATATTTCTTTATGCCCCTTTAGGATGTCCCAATACTAATTGTTGCATCCATTGGAGCTTGATTGTTAGTACTAGTGTGTTGTAAATTTGCCCCTTTGTATTTCTTTATGTAATTTTTTTGCGATGAGTGACCACCTTTTGGCAATTAAAACCCATCAATTACTAATTATAAAAATTAAGTAGATTTTTTTATGTAATGATGTAGGCAAAATTGCAAAAACCGTCCCAACTAATTACTGATTTTGGATTTTCGTCCCAAACTATTCAACTTGGCGAATTTCGTCCCGTAATTTAATATTTTTTTAGAATATCGTCCCACTGTTAATTATAAGACGGAAATTGCACATTTGCCGTTAAATTATCACATGACTGCTTACGTGTCATGACGTGATAAATTTTACCATGAATAATTATATAATATTTCAGAATTCATCCTAACATAATTACAAGATTGAACCGTCATTTTCATTAAATTAGAAATTTAATATTGTGACTAAATTCATCCAAAATGGTAAATTATGGGACGGAATTCGACGAGTTGATATAGTTTTGGACGAAAAATCAAAATTAACAATTAGTTTGAGACATTTTCTGCAATTTTACCAATAATGTATTCACAGTTCTAGTTGAAATAAAAAAAAAATCCCATATGTTTAGATACTTATCTAACTAAGTCATATATAATATTTGATGGATAATTCTCACTTATTTCCATCATTAAACACATGATGATTAATTCTCACAGACAAAAGATGTATTAATTTTCAACTGTCCAGGTATGAAACGCGCGACATGGGAAAGAGGACAATTAATTGGGCTTAAAAAATGTCCAATGGAAGGCCACATGCTTAATAAAGTGTTTTTTAAGAATGACCAATGGAAGGGACCAGGAGACTTCACTAGATCTCTTCCCCCATTAAAATATTACCGCATATATATTACTATTTACTCCTCTTTTTAATTTAATTTATTTTATTTTTTCCTTCATCATATTCCCCATTATAAATTATAAATACATACTAGTTGGTACTTAGATATGATGATAGACCTTACTTGGTACAACCAATCTACTACATTCAATCTTCCTATTTAGATAAACAAAATTAAATGAGTTATAAGTGTAATTACTATTCACAATTTTCTTTCTTTTTAAACTGTCCGATGATGATGTGGTATCGAACATTTGAAAATATTAGACATTTATTAGATTACACATATAACCTCCAATATATATATACATCTGAGATAAGAGAACAATTATTCCCTCCTCCATTGTTATTGTAGTTATTTTTCTATCTATTTCTTTTCCTTTTGGAGTCTTTTATATATAATATGAACATGGTTTTTTTTGACATATTAATGGATAAGCCTATCGTGAGGGGAATGGTAGGCCACATAAACGTTTCAATTCCATTTTTGGAGTATTGTACTAGCACCAGCACCTGGAATTGGAACTTGAAGAAGGAAATTAATGGAGGAATTAATGAAGTTGAAGCCTTTCTTTTATTTTTGTTGTATGCTTGTAGAAGGAAATTAATGGAGGAATTTTTGTTGTTGAATGGTTTGGTAGAAGGAAAGATAAAGGAAATTAGTGGAGGTTTGATAGAAAAAAAAAAGAGAGAAGAAATTAAATTCCCACGTGTTCAACACGTGATTTTCTCCCTCTGTTATAAAGTTAACTGGCACGTGTTGCATATGCGCATTATTTCGTAATTTTTTTTACGAAAGATGCAGAAGTGGCCAAAGTTTTGAAATTGTGGTATGAAATTTTTTTTTTTTAATTTCGGTATGAAAAGTGTCGAGTTGATAAAGATTTGGTATGAAATGTATTTTTTCCTCGTCTTTAAGTTAACGGGTGCGTGTGCACTGTGCGCATGTTGCACATGCACATGCACATTCTTCCGTCCAATTTTTAACGGAAATGCAAAAGTGTCCAAAGTTCTGAAATTGTGGTATGAAATGTCTTTATTTTAAAAGTTAGGTATGAAGTCGAGTTAATAAATGTTTGGTATGAAAAAGTATTTTCCCCTCATTTTTTAAGATAATGGGCGCGTGTGCATGTTGCACACTCACGTTCTTCCGTCCAATTTTTAACGAAAAATATAAAAGTATTCAAAATTCTTAAATGGTGGTATGACATATATTTTTTGAAAAAACTTAATATGAAAAGTGTTGAATTAATAAAAATTTGATATAAAAAGTGTTTTTTCATCAAATACCAAATTACATAGTGTGAAATGGATCTTCGGCATGTGATATTACTATAATACGCACAATTAATGAGCAACTTGCCCATTAATTGTGTAATAAAAAATAGGCATAGTGCTTCATCTGATATAAAATAACAAGAGTTTCTATGGTAATTAAATATGTTTGACTAACTAAAATATAAGCTTTCTATGTTTTACATTGGTTTTTTTTTGTTAGAAGACTTTTTATGGTCTTTCTTAATTTTACATTGAGTAGTTTATGTCTGACGATGAATTTTTTTAATTTTATTTCATGTGACTCACCCTATGTGACTCACCCTATGTTACATATAAATAAATACCAGAGGTTATATATTAATTTTATGGTCTTGTTAATTTTAACAATGAGTAGTTGACTTTACGAAGAATTTTTTATTTTTATTTCATGTGACTCACCCAATGTTACATACAAATAAATACCAGAGGTTATTAACGGTGTGTTAAGGAAATTAATCTGAATCGACCCTGCAACTGCAATGAAGAAAATATTGGAGAAATTAAAAATCAATGAAGCAATCAAATATATCAATAAGTTGCTAAAGTACCATGTCAAGTTCTCCAAGCCTATACCTTTCATTTCTGGTAATGTCTTCCTTCAATCGAGCATATATATTGAACCTTATTTAAATTCTTAAATTAAGTTATGGCATTTCTAAGAGCTACTTAATTAAAAAAGTGAATTTTTATTTCAAATTTTACCACATGTGATGATATATAGTGTTTTAATCCACTACTTTTTTCTATCACTAGCTTTAAGCACAACATTTTTTTACAATGTACTAGAAATTACAAGAACATCTCCTTGATCAAACCGTCGTCTCGGTCAATCTGAGCAAAACTTGTTAATGGTAAAAGAGAAGCAACTCCTCTTCCTTGACCGTGGGATATTTGGTTTAATTTTTTCTTTAAAATTATTAATCATTATGTTATTAAAAATGTAAAATGAAATTACCTTTTTTCTAATTTAACATTATTTTATTGAAAATTTTAAATGTGTCTTATTCTGTAATGTTATTGAATATGTTAAGGGCGTGTTTTTTATTTTTGTCAAAAAGAAAAGAATAATATATTTATGTTATTTAATTAGAAATTTAAAAATGATACACAATTATTAAACGAGAATTAAATATTAATTTGCAAAATATAGTATTTTAACTTTGGAGTAAATCTTATTGTTTTATGTTATTAAAAAAATTAAACAAAAATAATCGGAAAGTGAAGATCTATTTAAAACACTACAATGAACCTCCTAGTTGACCATGTGGCAATTTTGGAGAACAATTAAAAAATGACACTATCAAACACGGGGTTACTTAGATCCTACCCCAGTGGATTTAATTCACTCGGGTGTTAAATGAATGATACGTGAGCATGAAAGGATATTGGGGTTGGATGAATGACACATGAGCATGAAAGGACAAAAAAATTGTCATTTCATGCTCACGTAGTATTCATCTAGCATCCGGGTGGATTAAATCCACTGAGGTAGGTACTAATTTTTCCAAACACGGCCATAAATTAATTTCTTAAGGAGTGTTTTAGTAAATAGGTTGACTCATAAGGATTAAGGAGGTTATTGCATGTAATTTTCAAAACATCTATGGATAGGGTTTACCTGAGGTCGGGGTGTTAGTGTAAATTACCCTAAAATATAACTTAAAAACCACCTTTTGGAAGATGGCCTCATTGGGTTGCACTAATTAAATTTGTGTAATTAAAATTGGAATATTGTAAAACTACGAGATAAGATTAATTTCATATATTTACTTATTTAAAACAATGAATAGAGTGAATAGCCGTTCATACCAAATGATCGAAAATAAGGTTTTAGCTTCTTATCTAGCTAAGGGGGTTGGGTTCTTCGGAGCACCCAAGTCTTTAGAAGGGGAAGAATTTAGGCGAGCCTTTTGTAGGAACGTGCGAGTAGAAATCGTTGGTTCAACCGCCCGGTTTGACTCGACTTTGATTTGGGCATCTAAGAGTATAATATTACGGATTTAGAGAAAATGTAATTAGTTATTTTGCCCTGATTTCAAAAGTCGAAACCTAGCCAAATCTAAAGTCTGAAACTTATTTTTACATATTTCTGTCAAACGAAAGTTGTTGTTTCAATTCTCTATGGGTTCGTATTTATGCAAACAAGAAACGACAAACTGTTGTATATCGGGAGACTACCGAAAATAAAACTTGTTCACCACCATATCAGGACCAAAACTCTTGCCTTAAGTACATTGCATTATTTATTTTTTCACTCATAGGATCATTTCTATTTAATCAAGTACTACTCATTATTAGTATGTTTATATATAATCAAATTCGATTAGAGTACATATTAGATTATATTTATGTATTTATCATAGAATTAAGTTATAAACATTATGCGAAATATTTAAATACATAGATTGTTAGCATAGTACACTTACAACGAAGTTTGCGCCACTACCGCATAGAAATAGAAATAATATGACACAAGAATCAAAGCAACAGGTAATTGATCTGATAGAAGGAATTAGTCACTACAAAGTAGCGGATTCATGTTCGATATCCTGTTGGGTGTTGTACCCACTTAATGTGTCCAACCCGCCTCGAAAGGAATTAATTAATTTAGCAACTCTTGGGAAACCATGAAAAAAAAAATGACACAAGGATATGATTAAAACTTTTGGGGTATGCATTTATCTAACCCCACAAGTATATATATTTAGCCCATAATTTTATAACATGATCTATCTAGGAGTGTTTAAGTGTAGTACAAATGCATAAATTGTTTGTTATACTCAATTAATCTTGGCTTTGTACGCAGTTCTAATACTTGTTCACAGTTGGATTGAGTATGCACTAATCGCAATCTTGATAACTCATCTAACCAATATTGGGTTGGACCTTCCGAAAGCTTCTATGATTGTGAATGTACACAACGGAGTAACAGCGGTTCTTGTCCTTGTTGTTGCTTATGCATCCGATGCTTATTTTGGTCGCCTTAAAATAATCGCATGGACAAATGTCGCTTACATCATTGTAAGTGCAAGATTCATTCGATCTACCGTATATTTGTATAAGATGTGTAAAATAATCTCCAAATCTATTTTGAATAAATTATATTCTATCATATATCAAAAGAGCAAAATGCAAAAATACCCCTATGCTTTGTCTAATAACGATGGTCCAGGGGGTGTTAGAACAAATAACACTAAAGCCATTTCTTGAGGAATGCTGATGATATATTATCACTTATATATTTGCAGGGATTGGTGCTACTGTTTTTAGCAGCTCGGCGTTTGCACAAAATCGAGACACCGTTAATTTATGTTGCACTTATGTTCACAGCTTTAGGCAGAGCAGGGGGTGACGCCCCTTTGAAAGAATTCCTTGCAGATCAGTTCAGGCCATTTGAAGGAGAGGTCGAAGATGAGGACCGGGTCGAGAGTCGTAGAAAGATATGGTGGCGTGTAGCTTCTTTCTTAGGCATGATTGGAGCTATGTTTTTATTCACAGAAGTTACATGGGTGGAACTTTTTAAGATATGTGCAATTGCTCTGGCTATAGCCTTTACATTATTTATATGGGTCTTTCCTTTTTACGAGTGCAACAAACCAACCGAAAGCGGCAGTCTAAACAAAGTGGTTCAAGTATTCCGTGCTGCAATATCAAATAGCCATCTGAGCCACGACACTCTTTCTTCTGATCATGATCCTCCTACATTTCATATTCCAATGATAAGGTATAATTAATATATATATACTTGTGATTGTGTTAACTGTAAGAAGCTAGCCATTAATTATGGTGTAGTGTTTAGACTTTTGAGCAGGTGGTTACATAAAGCTGCAATTGCGAAATCATCGCCTGATCAAGAGGAAGATAACTTACCGGTTTGCTTGGTTGAACAAGTACATGAAGTGAAACTTTTGCTCAAAATGATCCCTCTTTGGACAACACTCCTCGCTTATGGACTACTACAGGCCACCGGCGATACTTTTTTCTATGCACAGGCGGACTACATGGACGATAGTCTCGGCCAAATATCCCATATTCCAATAGTTATTTTTGTGATAATTAAATCATCCACGAGCTTCATAGTATCACGTATTTGCGACTTGTTTCTATTTCCATTCTTCTGGCCGGAACCAAAGAAGGTTCCACGGCGTGCTATGCTCGTAAGAATTGGTATAGGACTTGCACTTTCACCAGTGTGTTGTGTAATTGCTTGGAGGATTGAGGATTACAGGAAACAACAGTACTTTTTTAATGACAATAATGAAATAAGTGTGTTTTGGCTAGTTCCACAATTTTTCTTACTTGGATTCATAGAAGGCCTGCTAGTTGATGGCATGGAGGAATTCTTCGATGCGGAGGTTCCGAAATCATTCAAAAGATATGGGGAGCAATTAACTAACTTCTCTTTGAACATTGGGAATTTCCTCGGCATTCCTTTAACCTTAATTTTCCAGAGCTTCTTGACCGACGATTTAGACACGAGTAGATTGGGAGCATACTACGTGATTATAGCGGGTATATGCTTTCTCAACTTGATGTTTTATTGCTATATTGCATACTATTACGCAAAAGTAGAAGAACCACCTGCTGCTATATGCTTGGAAGAAATATGCAGCGATGAGGAACAGGCCGAAATAAATGTAAGCCTACCCGAAGCATGAGTCCCGTATTTCTCACATAACAATTAATGAGAATATTCGTGTAGCCACCATCTATCGTGTTAAATCACTTTTAGGGACATTTTTTACATAAAAAGTGTCCTTAAATCCCCCTAACATGGCGGATGGTGGCTATCTAAGAGGGTAGCCACGAAAATTCCATATGTTTATTATTTGGTTTACTCCCTTGAATTAAATCTCTTAAGGTACATTTTATTCTCTTAAACTAATGTATTATACACTTCACTCTTACTACAAGTTATGTTTTACACCCTTAAATTGCAGCAGTTTGTCAAAATATGAATTTTCATGGCTACCCTATGAGGTAGTCACCGTCCGCTCTGTTAGAAAGGTTTTAGGGACACTTTTTATGCAAAAGTGTCCTAAAAAAGACCTAATATAAACAAAATAAAAAAAAAAAAGTCATGCTTCTCTCCCATTTACCCCACCCCCATATAAACAAAATAAAAAACCACCCATCCCAAATATTATAATGAGAATAATAGCATTTCTCAGTAGTTATCGAGATATTTTATTATTAATCTTAACGTTATATACATTCAATTATATGTTAGAGAAAATTTAATGTAATCGCATATATTCTATATATTTTATAATATACATAATAGCAAAACTATTGAACTTTCTTTTTAATATGCATTCTATCTCTATCTCTATCTCTACTATTATAAAAATATGAATATTTCTTAATTTTTTTGTACGGACTAAAATGCCCTTATTTAAATTGTAAAATGATATTTAATTTAATGGTAAATATGTAAAAGTAATTGAAGAGGTATAATTAGACATGAAGTCTTATTATATTTATCTCCTACATAGTCTCCTAAAATTTATAAATTCTCTCAATTTTTATAATTTTAATCTTCTTCTTTTATAATAGATAAAAACGAACCATTAAAAAATATATAAAAATTATTATATTTTAGCATCAATATTTATTTAAGTAAGAAAATATTAATTTAAAAATTTAGTACAACATAAGTCTTAAACACTCTAAATATAAAAAAAATTATAATTAAATTCTCTTAAATATCATTATGTTACAAAAAAATTAAATTGAACCGCATCTTATTAAGAAAGAATAAAAACTACTTATGACTTAGCTAATTACGTAATTTTACTTTGACCAGAATAGAGAAATATAAAGAATTTTCAATAATATCAAGACATGAATAACATCGAATTTTTATGGAATCTTTGTCGTGAAAAATGGGTGAAATCGATGAAAAAAATATCTATGAAATCATTGAAGTGAATCGCTGAAAATTCGGATGAAATTGGTGAATATTGGCAAGATTGGTGAATTTGGGGTGAAATTAGTAAAAAGGAGCCTCTGAAATCGATAAATACATGTGAAATTCGGGTAAAAATTTGTGAAAAAATGTGTAACGACAACATCAATGAAAAGCAGGTGATATTGATGAAAAATGAATAAAGTCGGTGAATATATGTCAATTTAATGAAAATTCAAGTGAAATTTGTGAAAAAATATGCAAAATTAGTGAAAACAGGTGAATATAACCGACAAAATAAGCTGAAACCGGTAGAAAGATGTTTAAAACGGGAAACACACAAAAGGACAAAATAATAAAAACAATGAAAATAAGTTAAAGCCGATAAATAAATGGATAAACCATTAAACTGGTAAAAATGAATAAAATCAGCTAAAAAACATGTTAAATCGGTGAAAAATGAATTAAATGATGAATTAAATTGGTGAAACACGGGTTAATTTTACTCTAATTTACAAACAATGCTCATTAAATGAACTAGACAAGTACAATGTACGTGCACTTTCCTAGTAATTATAAAAGCATGAATATTTCTCAACTTTCTTGTGAGAACTAAAATACTCTTATTTAAATTGTAAAGTGATATTTAATTTAAGAGTATATTAGGAATACCCCCCTCAGGTAAGGTGTAATTACAAAAATCACCCTCAAATATTGGGTATTACAAAAATCACCCTCAAATTTGTCACCTTCTTATAATTAACCCTCTGTCCCTAAAGTGTTCTAATTTTACCCTTGGGTGTTATTTGTATTGTTTGTAATGTCTTATAAATGTTAAAACTTGTGATCTAATTATTATATCTTATAAATTAGAAAAGAGATAATTATATATTTACTACCAGTATAATTGATAAAATTTATAATTGCTCACAAGTTTTCAGAAATATTGGAAAAAAAAAGGTATTCGTATATTTATTAGCAATATAAATTGTAAAATAAATATATTTTATAAATATGAATTGTTTACGCATTAGTTAAATGAATTTATTTTATAAATTAGTGAACTTAATTAATTATATTGTATTATAAATAAGATATTTTAATTTATTAAAGTTTATATTGTATTATAAATTGAAATATTTATTGAAATTTATGGAAAATTATAAATTATATCAATTAGTTTGGTGGTAAATATATGATTATTAATTTTAAAATTTACAAGATATAACAATTTACACCCAAATTTTAAAATTTATAACATATTATAAACATTATAAATAACTTTCAAGGGCAAAATTAGAATATCTTAAGGACAAGGGGTTAATTGTAAGAATGTTGGATAAGGATGAAGATGAAGACACTAAAGGAAGTTTGATAAGGGAGGTTTTGATGCATTCCAAAACTTCATATTTGGCTAAGTATGGAGTAACTTAGCTGATAAACTTATCAAGGAATTTTGACTAAGTAAAGAAGACATCAGAAGAGTCAAAGTTTCGAGGTCCAAGACTTCTGATCTGCTGAAGAAAAGTTATCAGACTGGTGAAGATCAACCGACTCAAATCAGATTTGTTCAAGTTTGAGATCAGCTTTGTTCGCCATCAGACGCGTACTTTTATCAGCCAAGTGAAGAAGATCATGAAGTGTTCCCAACGGTAATAAATGCCCCTTGGAGTAATAAATGCTGAAGTACAAGGTTATTAAAGACAAATGATTGAAGAAATGCTTCGCATCAGCTGGGTGCATTTAATACTGCCTGCAGAATAGTACTGTTCACAGTACGGACAGACTGCAAAAGAGCCGTTCGCGGATTTTAAGGACCAGTACTCGAGGAATTTGAATCTTGTCTCTCTTCAACGGACACTTTTCAATCCTCAAGTATAAATAGCTGGAAGAGACGAAGAAGAAACAAGCAACACAATCTCTGAGAAATTTTCGAAGCAAAATTCTCTAAGTCTCAAGAACAGCTCACTCATCAGCTGAGTCATTTGTTGACAAAAGCAGAGTTGAAGAATCAAGCCAAATACATCTTCTGAGTGAATTTGTAAACATGAGTGTTGTGAGAAGTTGTGATCCATCTTTGTGAGTGATCATACTTCAGAGAAGTAGGTCTTCTGTGTGATTTCTATTGCGAACTTGTGGCCTGTTCATTTGTTGTTCGACGCAAGCAGAGTATACTGTAACTTTGTGATTATAGTATAACCCAAGATCTGTGTGACTTGGAAGAGTGGACTAAAGGATATTCAAATCCATATAACCACTATAAAAATTACTTGTGTTTTTACTTTGCTTTTAATCTGCATATTTTCTGTTGCATAAAACACATTAACTTAACTGTTTGAAAAAGGATTTAAAGGAGTTTATAAAACTGGGGAAACATTTTTCAAACTACTAAGATTACTTGTGAAAACACTTTGAAAATCCGCTGCAAGTACTCTAAGTATTAAACTGATTTTAGCAAAATCAGCTAAGTAATAATCAGACGAGTGGTCAACAAGGCTGTTCAAAGATTTGTTCGCGAACAGAACTGTAACTAACTAATCTGATCAGCTTAGTCTGTTCAGTTAGAGTAAAAGTTTTAAAGTTAAATTTGAAGAAAATTTTAAAGAGGTTTATTCACCCCCCCCCCCTCTAAACCTCTTCTGACCACTTGGGGCCAACAAGTGGTACCAGAGCAGGTGGTTCATTAGAATCAGCTGCCTGATCAACGAGCTTGATCCAAGTGTTTTTCAAAGGTTTTCAAACTTTTTCAAAAGAGCATCTTTTTGAAAAACCAAAACTTTTTGAAAAATGGATTGTATCAGTCATGTTCCCCACATTGCTGGTATGTCTTTGAGACTGGAAGATTAGAATGGAAATCTTTCTAGCCGCTATAATGACAACATGTACACATGTATCATTAAAGGTCCATTCAAATTCACCAAGACCATCATAGTTGATGAAGCTGAACTGGTGGTGGAAAAAGACTTACAGAGATGACAGCCGAAGAGATAAAGCTGTTTAATCTGGATAAAGTTGGCGATTCATCATGACTAAAGCCCTGGACAATGATCGGTTTGACAAGGTCAAACATTGCAAGACTGCAAAGGAGATGTGGGACAAAGTCAGAGACATGAGCGAAGGAAATGATGCAATAAAGGAGCATCAGCTCACTGTTGCTTTGGAAAAGCTGGACAACTTCAAGATGAAGTCTGGGGAAACCATTGATCAGATGGATACCAGATTCACCAGAACTCTGAATGAAGTTTTAAAGCTGGGAAAGACCTTCACTGACAAAGAGATCACTGTCAGAGTACTAAAGGCCTTACCCCCAAAGTTCAACATGAAAGTGACAGCAATGGAAGAATCAAGGGATTTGGGAAAAATCTCTCTTACTGAGCTGTTTTCTGTACTCAAGGCATTCGAGTATAAACTGCCTAGAATGGGAATCGAAGAAACCTCAACTTCAGGACCCACAGCTGCACTGGTTGCTGCTGAAAACACCAGAAGACCAGCACATAAAAGCAAAGAAGTGGACTCATCTGATGAAGCCGCTCTACTCAACAAAAAGGAGTACACTGCTGGAGATGTTGCACTGTTGATAAACAATTTCAAGAAGTTCTACAAGAGAAAAATGAAGAACAAATACAACAATGCTTCTACTTCTAAACCTAACTTTTCTTCTCAAGAAAAAGATGATTATAAAGCAAAACTAATGTGTTACAACTGCAGGAAATTGGGTCACTTCATCGAAGACTGCCCATATCCAAAAGCAGAAAAATACACTGAAGAAGAGAAGAAATGAGAAGAGAAAGAAAGCATCAGAGAGGCAAGGCAATGATGGCTGAAGCAGAAAAGCTTGCTGCTGTCTACTCATCTGATTTAGATTCAGACACGTCTGATGAAGAATCGTCTGATGAAGAAAACCTGCTCTCCTGTGCCTGATGGCTAAGGAATCTGATGACTCAGAGGATGAGGTAACTCCTCAAGATAATGAACTATTTAATTCTCTAGAGCAAATGATGTTGAATAATACTACTATTGCTGGAGAATTTGTTAAGCTTAAGGAAGAGATGAACTTGCTAAAAGAGCAAAATAACTCACTGAAACTTAAAGCTGAAAAGCCTAAAGAATCAGTCGAGTATAAACAGCTTGAGCAAGAGCATGAATCTCTGAAAGCTGAATGTGAGGTCTATAAAGGAAAAATCATGGAACTTGAGAAAATTATCAAGTCTCATGATAAGTCAACTGTTGCATCCATGCCTACATCTAGTAAACAGGAGACACCTTTAGAAAATGATAAAATAGAATTGAATCATACTGAAAAATTCATTTCTGCTGACAATAGTAAGGTCATTCTGTATGTTCAAACTTCTAAACCTACCTCATCTGAAAAGTGGTAAAGGAGAAGAAATCTCCTAAGGCTAAAAAGAGCAAAGAGCCTAGTGTAGAAAACAGACTAGTAAACCCAAACAGAAGAGTCCTAGGAAGTCTTCTGACAAGGTTAAAACTAATCAGACTAGTGAGAAATCTAAGTCGTCTGTTAATGAGCAAGCTGTTAGTAAACCAAAGAAGCATAAGAACAAGAAAAATCAAAATGCTTGGTATGGAAACGAGTCATATTATGTGCAACCTGCTGCATATCATCCTATGTATCATGCACCTCAATTTCCTAGTTACTATGCACCTTATCCTGCTCATCCAATGCATGCATATCCTGCTTATCATGCACCTTACCCTGCTTATGAACATTATTCTTATCATACTGATCATCAACATGACTTATCTGATAACTATGATGAAAATAAAACTGTTCATGCTCCTGTCAAAACTCAGAAGCCTAAGAAGCCTAAGAGTTCAACATCTTGGGTTGTCAAAGGTGGAACTAATCCTTCAGGACCCTCTCAATAAGGGTACCTAAAACAATTTATTTTTGTTTTGTAGGATAGGATTAGGAGTAGGAGTAAAGTAGAGAAGATTTGGTACTTGGACAATGGATGTTCAAGACACATGTGTGGAAACATACATGAGCTGACAGATGCAATTGCTGTGGACGGTCCAAAGGTTACTTTTGGGGACAGCAAAGAAGGCAAGATTTAGCTAAAGGAAGAGTTATCAGAGGAAACATTGAGATATCTGACGTCTCATATGTTAAAGGCCTAAAGTACAACCTGCTGAGCATAAGTCAATTCTGTGACAAAGGATATTCTGTCATCTTCTCAACAGATAAGTGCTATGTTGAACAGATTGGTACAAAGAAGGTAATTTTATCTGGAAGAAGACAAGGAAATATCTACATAGTCGACTGGATTCTGCTAATAAGATTCAAGTGTTTGTTTGGTGGCATCTGCACCAAGTGAAGTTAGCTGGCTATGGCACAAGAGAATGAATCATCTAAACTTCAAGACCATAAACAGATTAATCAAGAATGATTGGTAGAAGGGATTCCAAAAGCAGTCATGAGCAAAGACAAGCTCTGTGACGCCTGTCAGAAGGGTAAACAAATCAAGTCATCGTTCAAAAGCAAGAAGCATCAATCTTCTGAAGATATTGGAGCTGCTACATATGGACTTATTTGGACCCATTGATCCAGTCAGCAATGGTGGAAAGAAATACTGCCTAGCTGTTGTGGATGATTATTCAAGATATACTTGGGTGATTTTCATGAAGAAGAAAAGTGAAACCAAGGAACATCTTAGCAATCTGATGGAACTGATCCAAAATGAGAAAAGTATCAAAATATTGAAGATCAGATCAGATAGAGGGACAGAGTTACAAACTCTACTGTTGAAGAGTATTGTAATATCAAGGGAATACATCATGAGTACTCAGCTGCTAGAACCCCTCAACAGAATGGTGTTGCTGAAAGGAGAAACAGAACACTAAAGAAGCTGTCAGACCATGATAGCTGAAGCTAAGCTGCCACAAAGATTTTGGGCAGAAGCAACAAATACAGCATGCTTTACCCAAAACAGATGTATGATCAACAAAATCAGAACAAGACTCCATATGAAGTTTGGAACAACAGAAACCAAACATTCATTACTTTAAGATTTTTGGTTGTAAATGTTTTGTATTGAATAATGGGAAAAATCACCTTACTGCATTTGCAGAAAAGGCTGATGAAGCTGTCTTTGTAGGATACTCATCTGTTAGTAAGGCCTATAGAGTTTTCAATAAAAGAACATTACTAATAGAAGAATCATTCATGTAGTATTTGATGAGCCAAGTCAATCTTCTGAAAAGAATCAAAGTATTAATCAAGATCTGTCTACTGATTTACAGAAGTTGAATGTTGAAAATAATGAAGAATATGTTCCCATCATACTACCTGATCTCAACCCAGCTGATAACTCATGTGCTGTTCAAAATCACAGTGCTGATTGTCTAACAGACGAGTTGCAAACAGCTGAAAGACCAGAGACTGTTCAACAGACTGCAAATGTTCAACAGACTACTACTGGAACTCCAACAGTAGTGTTGCAAGATCAAGACAAAGGACAACATTATGATTTGCAACCTGATCTCAGATGGCTCAGAAATCACCCACCAGAGTTAGTGATTGGTGATCCATTAGATAGAGTGAAAACAAGAAGAGCTGCTGCACAAGATGCTATGTTTGCTAGTTTTCTATCTCAAATTGAGCCTAAACAAATTGAAGAAGCTCTAAATGATTCCTTCTGGATAGAAGCTATGCAAGAAGAGTTGAATCAATTTGAAAGGAATGAAGTCTGGTACTTAGTTCCTAGACCAAGTCATCAAAGAGTAATTTGCACTAAATGGGTTTTCAGAAATAAGATGAATGAAGATGGTATTGTTACCAGAAACAAAGCAAGATTAGTGGCCAAAGGTTATTGTCAAGAAGAAGGAATAGACTTTGATGAGACATTTGCACCAGTAGCAAGACTTGAAGCAATCAGACTGTTTCTAGCCTATGCTGCTCACAAGAACTTCACTGTCTATCAGATGGATGTGAAGTCTGCTTTTCTCAATGGAGAACTGCAAGAAGAGGTATATGTTGAACAACCTCCTGGATTTGAAGTCTATCAAGAAGAGGACAAGGTATATCGTCTGAAGAAAGCCCTATATGGACTGAAACAGGCTCCAAGAGCATGGTATGATACCCTATCTGATTTTCTTTTAATTAAAGGATTTCATAAAGGTAAGGTAGACAAAACCTTGTTCACTATTGAGTGGGAGAATCATATATTAATTGTGCAAATATATGTGGACGATATTATTTTTGGTTCAACTAATCAACAGATGTGTGATAAGTTCTCCAAGCTGATGCAGAATAAGTTTGAAATGAGCATGATGGGTGAACTTAATTATTTTCTTGGTCTGCAAGTTAGACAGTTGCCTGATGGAATATTCATCAGCCAAGCAAAATACACAAGAGATCTGTTTAAAAAGTTTGGTATGGAAACTAGCTCAACTGCTACTATTCCTATGTCTACAAGTCTTCGTTTGGATAAAGATGAAGATGGTAAATCAGTGGACATAACCAAATATAGAGGCATTATTGGTTCATTGTTGTATCTGACAGCAAGTAGACCTGATATAATGTACTCAGTTGGAGTCTGTGCAAGATTTCAATCAAACCCCAAAGAATCTCATCTCTTAGCTGCCAAGATAATATTGAAATATGTTAAAGGCACTCAAGAATTGGGATTATGGTATCCTAGAGAATCTGGATTTGAGCTTATTGGTTATTCAGATTCAGACCTTGCTGGCTGCAAGATTGACAGAAAAAGCACAACAGGTGCCTGTCAGTTCTTAGGTAGTCGTCTGATCTCATGGATGAGTAAGAAACAAACCTCAGTTTCTATATCTACTGCTGAAGCTGAATATATAGCTGCTGGAGCTTGCTGTGCACAGATACTTTGGTTGAAGCATCAACTAGAAGACTACAACATCAAAATCAGTGGAATTCCAATCTACTGTGATAATACAAGTGCAATCTCTCTTACTCAGAACACTACAAGTCATTCAAGGACTAAACATATAGAGATCAAGCATCACTTCATTAGAGATCATGTGGAAAAATGCAATGTTATGATAGAGTATGTTCATACTGAAAATCAGATTGCTGATATCTTCACTAAACCTTTAAGTGAAGTAAGGTTTTCAACTCTAAGAGCTGAGCTAGGACTACTTAATTTGGATGCATAAGCTGAGGGGGAACTCATCAGAAGACTGAAGTTCAACAGCTTAATCATCACTGTTATCTTCAAGGATTAACTTTCAACAGACTAGTTAACTTGTGAAATCTTAAACTCAGGGGGAACGTGTAAGACTAGCGGTACTTCTGAATTAAAAGATGAAATTTGTTAATGTCAGTTAGTTGAAGTTATGTTTTCAACAGAAGACTCAATTATCGAAGAATAAAGTTATACTATCTGGCTGGATTGACAAACAGCTGAGGAAGGTTATCAGCTATTGGCATTCTCTGATAACAACTATGTCATCAGGACAGTAGTCAATCAGATAAGTGTTTATTTTACTCATCTGATTACTGATATAAAAGCGGAACTATTTAAAACATTTTATCCAAAAATACGCTTTTATAAGTAACTGAAGGGCGGTACATATTCCCGCTCCTCATTAAATATCTTTTGAATTTGAAAGGTCGTAACTGACGCCGCACGATCAGCACTGACAAGAAATGGATCTAACGGTTGGCTGGTATCACGGGAACCAACATACCCCAACTCTATAAATCCCAATCTGATCAGTCGTGTAGTTCTTTACAAACCCTAAACTTTCAAAAGTACTTGTGAGAATTTTTGAGCAATTTTTCTGCAAAACTCTCTTCGTTTTTCTTCCTAATCTCTCAGATCTACAATGGTTGCTGAAGGTATGTACCTTGTGTATGATTCCTACTACCATTCTGGTACGGATCTGATGAAGGAACTGCTCGAAAAGTTCAAAGCTGCCTTGCTGGTAAATTTCATGGAATACCACGAAGGAGTCATCTGGACTGACCAAGTGATGGAGTACTACAACACAGCGAAAGCTGACTACAACACACTGGAGATTAAGGCTACAGTGGGAGACAAATCTATCTCTATTACCCCAGCTGTTCTTCACGAGACGTTTGGGCTTCCTAACAGTGGAAGACATGACGTCACCGTACTGACGGAGGGTAAGCACCAACAGTTCTGGGCGATCTGCGCCAAAGAGGGAGAAGTACTCTCTGGAAATATAAGGAAGAAGCAACTGAAGGATGAGTATCAGCGGATGGCTGATATGGTGTCCAAGCTGATTGAAAATTGCACCTTCTCACTAGATGCTGTTACCATGAAGAGATTCAGCATCATGGCTGCCATCTACTATGGAATGGAAATCAACTGGTCCATCATAGTATGGTACATCTTGGCTGATTTCCTTGATGAAAAGAAAGGAAAAGGTCCTCACACCAACCACAGGATTACGCTCAGTTATCTGCTGTTCAAACTGGGGTGTCCTATGAAGAATGGCAAGGAAATTCACAAGTCCAAAGCCATGAACAAATATCTGCCAGTTCTGAAGAGGAAGGCTGATGAGCTAGAGGAAGCTGATGATGAGGGACAGAAGGAGGTCCCTGCCAAAAGACAACGAAGATTAGTCAAAACAGCTAACTGGCTGTTGAGACTAGAAAGAAGAAGGCTGCTGATGAGCCTAAAAAGAAAGAAGTTAAGCAGATGGAGAAAGTGACTTCTGCTACTGAAGCCACTAAAATATAGAAATATAATTGCTGATGTAAGGACTGGATCCCCTGCATCACCATCAAGAACTCCATCAGCAGAGAAGCCTGCTGAAGTATCTCTAAAAGAACAAGAAGCCAACAGAGAGATACAGCTGCTTACTACCGTGAAGGAAGAACCAAGAAGTCTGCTAGAAGCAGATGTCTTTTGTAGAAAAACCCACGAAGTTAGAAAATATAGCTAGAGAAGGCCCTGAAAATGCTGAACAAGCTGCTGAAACTGCTGAGACTGCCGCAACAGTCGAAGCTAATGTAACTGACAAAGCTGACGAGCAACAGCCAAGATCAGTTACTCAATCAGTTGAGACCTCAAAGTCTCAAGAAGATCCAGATGTCCAAATCATATATCCAATTGCTGCAAATCTGATGGGGGCTATTTCGCACCTACATATTACTCGAATCGAACGAAGAAGTTAAGATTGTTGGTCCCAAGTGGTCGATGAGGTCTAGAGGGGGGGGTGAATAGACCTCTGAAAATTTTTGAACTTAAAAACTTTTCAGTCTTCTGTCAGCAGACTAAGCTGATGAAGAACAGTAAGCAGACTAGTCTGATCGTGAACAAATCTTGAACAGACGACTGACCACTCTTCTTACAGTAACTTAGCTGTTTTTCAGCAAAACAGTTTTTCAAAGAGTTTACTTGCAGCGGATTGTTTCAAAGTGTTTTTCACAAGTAGACTAAGTTTTGAAAGATTTTATCCCCAGTTTTTACAAACTCCTTTTGTTTTAAAATCTTTTCAAATAATTCGAAGTGTTTAAATGTGCAAACTTTAAATATGCAAGAAAGCTTTAAATGCAAGATAACACAAAGAATTTTTATAGTGGTTATATGGATAAAAATCCTTTAGTCCACTCTTCCAGATCACAGATTCTGGGTTATACTATAATCACGATTACAATACAAATTTCTCCACTTATACCTAACCAACAAATGAGAAGGCTGTAAGCTCGCAATAGATCACAAAGAAAACCTATCCTCTAGATTTTGATCACTCACAAAGACGGATCAAACTTCGCACAACACTACTCTTTACAATATCACTCAGATAATGTTTTTCTTTTCTTCAACTTGGATCAGCCAACAGATGACTTCACCAGACGAGTGAGCTGTTCGAGCTTCTTGAGACTTAGAAAAATTCTGCTTCAATTGCGAAATCTCAGATATGTTGTTGTGTGTCTCTCTCTTCGAACTTTGCTCTATTTATACTTGGATTTGAATTTATGACCGTTGAAGGAAATCACATCTTCAAATCCATTTCCAGCTCATTTTGAAACGGCTCCCTGCAGCAATCGTACAGTGTACAGTACCTTTCTGTCCATCGCATTTAATGCTGCATTTAATGCACTCTGCTGATCCGAGGATATCTTCAATCATTTGCCATTACTACCCTTCTCTTTCAGCATTTATTACGCCAGGTGCATTTATTACCGTTGGACTAATCTCTTGATCTCTTCTACTCTGCTGATCAAAACGACTCTGCTGATAGATACTCTGCTGATCAAATACTGAACTCATCTGATTTGACTCGGCTGATGATCTACCCTTCTGTTCGCTGTTTCAGCAAGAGATCACTAGTCTTCTGAGCTTCGAACTTTGAACTCTTCTGATGTCTTCTTTTACTTGTTCAAAATTCTTCTAAGGGAACTAAGCTTTCCATACTTAGCTGATTATGATGTTTTGGAAATCATCAAAACCTTCCCTTAATTTCTGACTTCTTTGCACTTCATCTTCATCTTCATCCAACAATTTCCCCCTTTTTGATGATGACAAAACCTCAGCTAAGTACCTGTACCTAAACTAAAGTTTTGATCCTCAAAAATTTCTGAGATAGAAATAATCTGTTGGAGTCAAACTTGCAATTTTATAGATATTGAATTGATTACATTTTACAAGTTTTGAAGAGTAAAAGATGCAAAGTAAAAGATTACAAGGTTTTTAAAGTAAAGAAATCTAGTCTAAACTAGTCTTCTTCTTTCTTTTCTTCTTCAGCTTCCTTGTCTTCTTTTTCTGATTCATCAGCAGGTTTGGAAGTTCCAACTTCCAACTTCTGCTTCAACAGCTCTAGCTTCTTCTTTTTAGTATCAGGATCAAGCTGTTCTTCAGCTGAATCCTTAGCAGCAGCTATTCCTTATCTGATTTAGCTTTTGCTTCAGCTTCAGTTTCTTCAATTCTTCAGCTATCTCCTTATCATCTTCTTCTTTTTCTGTGATCTTTTCTTCTGCTGATCTGCTTGTGCCTTCATTTGCTGCTTCATTCCTATCATTTTCATCAGCAGACTCTTCTAAGACTTCTGTTCCTTCAGCATCATCTTCAGCTTCCAATTCAACAGAAGGTCCAACTCTTTTCTGCCCAAATATCCTCTCTTCCCCCTTTTTGTCATCATCAGCAGGGTCGATTTGATAGTTTGGTAAGATTGGAGTAATTAGAAGTGAATCACAGAGAAGCTTGATGTTCTCTTCCATAGCATTCATCTGAGCCTGTTGTTTAAGTTGATTGGCTTTAACAGTCTTGACTTCTTTAGCAAGTCTTCTCCTTGATCACCCAATTGAATTTGAGATCCCAAAATCCAATTTGATGAAGCAGTGAAGTCTTTCATCATGTTCCCATGACTTCATCTTCTGCTTGGAGAGCCAATTCAACAGTTTGTTCAATCTGCTTCCAACCTTCAGTAGTGCTCTGAGTCCTTCTTCTAAGAATATCCATATCCTGACAGATAGATTTAACATTATAAGCAGTGTCTTCTATCAGATCTGTTGGGACAGCAGCAGCTTTCTGAACTGGTTGTTTAACAGCAGCAATCACTTCTGCAGCTAATTCTTTCTTCATATCCTTCAAGAATTGGTGATCATTTGCTGGATGGAGTCCAACAGATTTGTCTGAACACCATGAGAGGTTGAAGGCATATCTGAAGTAGCAGCAGGTGAATCTTCCATGAGTTGCTCTGATGGTTGAGTTGTCAAGCAAGAGATTGATCTGCTGGTTCATCAGCAAGGCTTGGAGTGCTTTCCTTCTCCATAGCTTGATCATCTCCTTTCATCAGCAACTTCTTTCTCCTTTAACTGATCTGCTGGAATTTCTTCTTCCTTCTTTGATTCCTCAGCAGCATCAGACTTATCATCCTGCACTTTGTCTTGATCAGATGGGTCTGAAGTACCCTCAATTTGCTTTGGTTGATCAGAGGACTCTGCTCCTTCTTTCTCAGCAGGTGATATAATCTTCTTGACAGTTTCAACTGTCCTCATCAATCCTTCATTGTCCACTGCAGACCTGTTAGAAATCCAAGTAAAGTTATCAAGAGGAATAAAAGTAGATGTTGGTTCCTCAGGTAACTCTTCATAAGGTTTCAGATTAGGTCCATAGACAATATGTTTGATGTTAGGAAGTGGGACCAGTGAGCTTGGTTGTCCCCTTAACTTCCTTGCTTTCTTTGCCCAGAGCTCCATTGCTTGAGCAATAGCCAACTTGATAAATCTTTCTTTGAGGTCTGTTGAGTTATCAAAATCCTCAGATAGATGCAAAGATCTTCTTGGCTTCTTCTTGACTATGTGACATATCCTCATCCTTAATCTATCCAGAAAGAATTCTGAATCAAGTGCTTGAATGAGTGAATTTGTCTCAAGCCATTTAAGTATCCATTCTTCTGTAGCCTTGAATTCTTTCCATTTGGCCATTTCAGCAGGACTCTTTGTCAATCTGAATTCTCCATCTGTTGTATTTGATCTTTTCAGAATGAAGAGTGTCAGACGATTGATCCTCTCACTTTCAGCATCCAGTCTTTTGAGAAATTCTTCAAACATTGCAGGGTCTTCCCTAACAATTTCAAGAGATAATCTGATTTCTTCTCTTTCTTCTCTTTTATCTTGGGTGCAGGCATAGCTGGGATTGGTTTGTTTGGATCCCTTGGTTCACCAATAGCTATCCCACCAGTATGCTGATGTCCATGAGCATCCTTGATGCTTGCTTCAATAACAGCAGCCAACTCTGCTGCCTCAATAGCATCTCTCTGCTCTTGAGTCATTTTGCTGGCTTCTTCCTCCAGCCTTTTTAATTCTAGGCTTTTCAGCCTATCCTCTTCTGCTTTCTCTGCAGCTAACCTTTGCTTTTCAGCAGCATCTAACTTCATCTTTTCTGCAACAGTTACATAAGTTGAAAATTTCCCAGGCCTTTGTCTGATTGGTCAGGGCTTTCAACTGCTTGAAGAGGAATGCAGCAACTGGAGTAGGATGCAACAAAGGTACATCTCCTTCAAGTGTTGAACTAGTCTGCTGTACATTTTGAACTTCAGCAGATAGTGCAGCAGATGAGTCTTCTGTTTGTACTCCAATTTCAGAGATAACTTTTCTTCAGTAGCAGCAGCTTTAGCAGCTTCAACAGCAGGTTCTTTAATTGTTAATGGCCTTTCTGCTTCTGTAGTTGTTTCTCTTACAATTGCAACAGGTTTTCAGAGAAATTTACCTTTCTCTTTGCTTTGGACTTAGGAATTCTCTTGGCAGGAGGGTTTGCAACAGGAGGTCCCCTTGCCTCACTCCTAGTCCTCAATCTCTTCAACCTTTGAATAGGAACTTCTTCATCAGATTCTGTCTTTTCAGATGAAGTCCAGTCTCCATGTTCTCAACTTCAGCTGTGAAGTCATCTATCACCTTTTCAGGGACTTCAAATTCAGGTTGTGCTGATTCAGCCACAACAGCAGACTGTGCTGTTGGCTCAGCAGATTGACTTGTCTGACCCACCTTCTTGCTCTTCTTAGAAGGGGTCTTCTTGGATTTTGCAGGGGCTTTTCTCTTAGGCTTATCCACTATTTGTCTGACTGGCTCGTAGAGTTTGAACTCTTTACTTCCATGAGTTTGCTTCCCACCACCCATAGGGCAATTTAGTGAGGCAAACAGATTACTCAGTAAAATAGCATGAGAATGCCTTTTATCACTTAACAGCTCATACAAGTGAGCAGCCCAGTTAACCTTAAATCCATAATAAATGCAAATCATTGTGCAGTACCTCTTCCTAGGTAATCCATCCAGTGAACCTGTAGCACAATCTATTATCTTTGCAATAATATCAGCAAACCTCTGATATTCACCTTTCAGCTGAGTCTTCATCAAAGACCCAGTCATCTCTTCTCCAGGTTTAGCACAAATAGCCCAAACTCTTCTTCCTTTGCTGACCCTAAACTGGTCACATCTCCTCCCTCGTTCGTCAGCTTATAAATTTCACTAGAACAGCAGCAGATACAGCAATCTTCTTACCACCTATCAGCAGTCATAACAGTCTATCATCATTGAATTCTCTGGTCATGTAGAAATGGTAAACATCCTCCAGTAGACTCTATCTTCGTGAGCCTCCAAAACAGGAACAACGATGCTTCTTTGATCTTTTCCAGTAAGAACGCATCAAATCAGTGCCAGAAAATGGAATTTGCTGTAGTTGAAGTACCTTCCCTCAATAATCTTGTCCATTTCAGAGATTAGTGAGTAGATTCTGCAAAAGAACAGTGAACTTTCGAAGCATAGGGTTTGAGAGTTAGAGAGTTTGAGAATTTTTGAGTGCGTAAGACGACTAACTGTTTAGATCGGATTTTATAGGTTTCCTTTTGATTTGGTTTCCGTGATTTATCTGAACCGTTGATCTAATCTGACAGTTTTAAATCGTATGGCTAGGAGAAGCGGATTTCAATTTTATTATTTTAATGTCAGATGGGCGGGAAACTCTATCGACACTAATCTGTTACTTATAAAAGCGTGTTTCTTAAGAATACGTTTTATGACCATGCTTATATAAGATATCAGATGAGTAGAGTTTAACTTATCTGACAGACGAGTGATCTGTTATCTGATATTACTAGAGAATGCCAATAGCTAGTAATCTTCCTCTGCTGTTTGTCAATCCAGCAAGATAAAATAATCTTCAGTCTTCAAGAATTAAGAACAGATCTTCAGATAATATAACTTTCACTAACTGACATTAACAGATTTCATCTTTAGAGCAGAAGTACCGCTAGTCTTACACGTTCCCCCTGTCTTTAAGAATCCATAAGCTAACTAGTCTGTTGAAAGTTAATTCTTGAATAAATAACGGATAACTAAGCTGTTGAACTCCAGTCTTCTGATGAGTTCCCCCTCAGCTTATGCATCCAAATTAAGTAGTCCTAACTCAGCTCTTAGAGTTGAGAACCTTGCTTCACTTAGAGGTTTAGTGAAGATATCAGCAATTTGATTGTCAGTATGAACATACTCTATCATAACATTGCCTTTTTCCACATGATCTCTAATGAAGTGATGCTTGATCTCTATATGTTTAGTCCTTGAATGACTTGTAGTATTCTGAGTAAGTGAGATTGCACTTGTATTATCACAGTAGATTGGAATTCCACTGATCTTGATGTTGTAGTCTTCTAGTTGATGCTTCAACCAAAGTATCTGTGCACAACAAGCTCCAGCAGCTATATATTCAGCTTCAGCAGTAGATATAGAAACTGAGGTTTGTTTCTTACTCATCCATGAGATCAGACGACTACCTAAGAACTGACAGGCACCTGTTGTGCTTTTCTGTCAATCTTGCAGCCAGCAAGGTCTGAATCTGAATAACCAATAAGCTCAAATCCAGATTCTCTAGGATACCACAATCCCAATTCTTGAGTGCCTTTAACATATTTCAATATCCTCTTGGCAGCTAAGAGATGAGATTCCTTGGGGTTTGATTGAAATCTTGCACAGACTCCAACTGAGTACATTATGTCAGGTCTGCTTGCTGTTAGATATAACAGTGACCCTATAATGCCTCTATATTTGGTTATGTCCACTGATTTGCCATCTTCATCTTTATCCAAACGAAGACTTGTAGACATAGGAATAGTAGCAGTAGAGCTAGTTTCCATACCAAACTTCTTGAACAGATCTCTTGTGTATTTTGCTTGATTTATAAAGATTCCATCAGGTAGCTGTTTGACTTGTAAACCAAGAAAATAATTAAGTTCACCCATCATGCTCATTTCAAACTTATTCTGCATCAGCTTGGAGAACTTATCACACATCTGTTGGTTAGTTGAACCAAAAATAATATCGTCCACATATATTTGCACAATCAATATATGATTCTCCCATTCAATTGTGAACAAGGTTTTATCTACCTTACCTTTATGAAATCCTTTAATTAAAAGAAAATCAGATAGGGTATCATACCATGCTCTTGGAGCCTGTTTCAGTCCATAGAGGGCTTTCTTCAGACGATATACTTTGTCCTCTTCTTGATAGACTTCAAATCCAGGAGGTTGTTCAACGTACACTTCTTCTTGCAATTCTCCATTGAGAAAAGCAGACTTCACATCCATCTGATAGACAGTGAAGTTCTTGTAAGCAGCATAGGCTAGAAACAGTCTGATTGCTTCAAGTCTTGCTACTGGTGCAAAAGTTTCATCAAAGTCAATTCCTTCTTCTTGACAATAACCCTTGGCCACTAGTCTTGCTTTGTTTCTGGTAACAATACCATCTTCATTCATCTTATTTCTGAAAACCCACTTAGTGCCAATTACCCTTTGATGACTTGGTCTAGGAACTAAGTACCAGACTTCATTCCTTTCAAATTGATTCAACTCTTCTTGCATAGCTTCTATCCAGAAGGAATCATTGAGAGCTTCTTCAATTTGTTTAGGCTCTATTTGAGATAGAAATGTGACAAACATAGCATCTTGTGCAGCAGCTCTTCTTGTTTTCACTCTATCTAATGGATCACCAATCACCAACTCTGGTGGATGGTTTCTGAGCCATCTGAGATCAGGTTGCAGGTCTGAATGTTGTCCTCTGTTTTGATCTTGCAACACTACTGTTGGAGATACAGTAGTAGTCTGTTGAACATTTGCCGTCTGTTGAACAGTCTCTGGTCTGTCAGCTGTTTGCAACTCGTCTGTTAGACAATCAGCACTGTGATTTTGAACAGCACTTGAGTTATCAGCTGAATTTAGATTAGGTAGTATGATGGGAACATATTCTTCATTTCTTCCAATGTCTAACTTCTGTAGATCAGTAGACAGATCTTGATTACACTTTGATTCTTTTCAGAAGATTGACTTGGCTCATCAAATACTACATGGATAGATTCTTCTATTAGTAATGTTCTTTTATTGAAAACTCTATAAGCTTTACTAACAGATGAGTATCCTACAAAAACAGCTTCATCAGCCTTTTCTGCAAATGCAGTAAGGTGATTCTTCCCATTATTCAATACAAAACATTTACAACCAAAAATCTTAAAGTAATGAATGTTTGGTTTCCTGTTGTTCCAAACTTCATATGGAGTCTTGTTCTGATTTTTGTTGATCATACATCTGTTCTGGGTGAAGCATGCTGTATTTGTTGCTTCTGCCCAAAATCTTTGAGGCAGTTTAGCTTCAGCTATCATGGTTCTGACAGCTTCTTTAGTGTTCTGTTTCTCCTTTCAGCAACACCATTCTGTTGAGGGGTTCTGGCAGCAGAGTACTCATGATGTATTCCTTTGATGTTACAGTACTCTTCAACAGTAGAGTTTGTAAACTCTGTCCCTCTATCTGATCTGATCTTCAATATTTTGATAGTCTTCTCATTCTGGATCAGTTCCATCAGATTAGTAAGATGTTCCTTGGTTTCACTCTTTTTCTTCATGAAAATCACCCAAGTATATCTTGAATAATCATCCACAACAGCTAGGCAGTATTTCTTTCCACCATTGCTGACTGGATCAATGGGTCCAAATAAGTCCATATGTAATAGCTCCAAAATTCTTTCAGAAGATTGGTGCTTCTTGCTTTTGAAAGATGACTTGATTTGTTTACCCTTCTGACAGGCGTCACAGAGCTTGTCTTTGCTCATGACTGCTTTTGGAATCCCTTCTACCAAATCATTCTTGATTAATCTGTTTATGGTCTTGAAGTTTAAGTGATTCATCCTCTTGTGCCACAGCCAACTAACTTCACTTGGTGCAGATGCAACCAAACAAACACTTGAATTCTTGTCAGCAGAATTCCAGTCGACTATGTAGACATTCCCTTGTCGTCTTCCAGATAAAATTACCTTCTTTGTACCAATCTGTTCGACAAAACACTTATCTGTTGAGAAGAAAGATGACTGAATAAAATCCCTTGTCACAAAATTGACTTATGCTCAGCAGATTATATTTGAGGCCTTTGACATATGAGACGTCAGATATCTCTATGTTTCCTCTGATTTACTCTTCCTTTAGCTTTAATCTTGCCTTCTTTGCGTCTCCCAAAAGTAACCTTTGGACCATCCACAGCAACTGCATCAGTCAGCTCATGTATGTTTCCACACATGTGTCTTGAACATCCACTGTCCAAGTACCAATCTTCTCTACTTTACTCCTACTCCTAATCCTATCCTACAAAACAAAAATAAAATTGTTTTAGGTACCCTTATTGAGAGGGTCCTGAAGGATTAGTTCCACCTTTGACAACCCAAGATGTTGAAGTCTTAGGCTTCTAGGTTTCTGAGTTTTCACAGGAGCATGAACAGTTTCATTTTTATCATATTATCAGATAAGTCATGTTGATGATCAGTATGATATGAATATGTCATATAAGCAGGGTAAGGTGCATGATATGCAGGATATGCATGCATGGATGAGCAGGGTAAGGTGCATAGTAACTAGGAAATGAGGTGCATGATACATAGGATGATATGCAGCAGGTTGCACATAATATGACTCATTTCCATACCAAGCATTTTGATTTTTCTTATTCTTATGCTTCTTTGGCTTACTAGGTGCTTGCTCAACTTGTTTAGACTTAGCTTTACCACTAGTCTGATTGACTTTAGCTTTATCAGCAGACTTCTTAGGACTCTGCTGTTTGGTCTTACTAGTCTTATTTCCTACACTAGGCTCTTTGCTCTTTTTAGCCTTAGGAGATTTCTTCTCATTATACTTTCTCAGGTGAAGTAGGTCTAGCAGTTTGAACATACAGAATGACCTTACTATTGTCAGCTGATATGAATTTTTCAGTATGGTTCAACTCTTGCTTATCCTGTTCTAAAGGCATCTTCTGTTTACTAGATGTATGCGTGGATGAACAGATGATTTTCTCATGAGACTTGATAATCTTTTCAAGTTCCATGATTTTTCCTTTATAAACTTCACATTCAGCTTTCAGAGATTCATGCTCTTGCTCAAGTGTTTAATTCAGCTGATTCTTTGGCTTTTCAGCTTAAAGTTTCAGTGACTATTTTGCTCTTTTAGCAAGAATCATCTCTTCCTTAAGCTTACAAATTCTCCAGCAATAGTAGTATTATTTAACATCATTTGCTCTAGAGAATCAAACAATTTCATTATTTGAGGAGTTACCTCATCCTCAGAGTCATCAGAGTCCTTTGCCATCAGGCACAGGAGAGCAGGCTTTCTTCATCAGAAGATTCTTCATCAGACGAGTCGAGTTGAATCAGATGAGCACAGCAGCAAGCTTTTCTGCTTCAGCCATCATTGCTTTCCCTCTCTGATACTTTCTTTCTTTTTCACTTTCTTCTCCTCTTCAGTGTACTTTTCTGCTTTTGGATATGGGCAGTCTTTGATGAAGTGTCCCAATTTCCTGCAGTTGTAACACATTAGTTTTGATTTATAATCATCTTTATCTTGAGAGAAAAGTTAGGTTTAGAAGTGGAAGCATTGTTGTATTTTTCTTCATTTTTTTTTGTAGAACTTCTTGAAATTGTTCATCAACAGTGCAACGTCTCCAGCAGTGTACTCCTTCTTGTTGGAGTAGAGTGGCTTCATCAGATGAGTCCACTTCTTTGCTTTTCTGTGCTGGTCTTCTGTGTTTTCAGCAGCAACCAGTGCAGCTGTGGGTCCTGAAGTTGAGGTTTCTTCAATACCCATCCTAGGCAGTTTATACTCATAAGCCTTGAGTACGAAAACAGCTCTGTCAGAGAGATTTTCCCAAGATCCCTTGATTCTTCCATTGCTGTCACTTTCATGTTGAACTTTGGGTAGCGCCTTCAGTACTCTGTTGGTTATTTCTTTGTCTGTGAAGGTCTTTCCCAACTTTAAAACTTCATTCAGAGTTCTGGTGAATCTGGTCCATCTGATCGATGGTTTTCTCAGTCTTCATCTTGAAGTTATCAAGTTTTTCCAATGCAACAGTGAGCTGATGCTCCTTGATAGCATCATTGCCTTCCGCTCATATCTCTGACTTT